>CM053268.1:61611179-62129010 GCA_028583415.1 Protea cynaroides | reverse complement strand
CCCTTTTGGAGTAGACTTGGGCTGGCTGCATCATTGCATCATTGTACAAAACAAATTCTGAAGCATATCAAATACATTTTCTTGATCCTGTATATTTTATTTCTGCAAGGTCATATGATGGATTATGCTTTCATCCTCGATCATGGATTCTTCTAAAATAATGGTGTTTTACTAGAACGTTAAGACGAAAACCTAGTTTGCTAAATAGATACCCATCTTATTAATTTAAAATAGATCAGTCCTACAGTGCATATCTTTATCATTAATGAAAATGTAAAAAATCATGGAGTTTAATCAAAGGATTGGTCAAATAAATTTTCTAATTTTTTAAAGTAAAATTAAAACTCTTCGGTAAACTTACATACAACTCAAGTAAACTCAGCCTTATCCCAATTAAATGGGGTCAGCTACTCGGATCCTATTTTGCAAGTCAAAAAGGAGAAATTGCATAATCTAAATAGAGGGGAGAGTTAGTTTAGTTCTAGCAGAATCTTAATGATTGGGAAATCTCTGGGCCTACAGAGTTCCTGGCGGATAGTTTTCAAATTCAACCAAAGAGTGACGACAATAACGTTGAGAAGAGAAGAGGGGGGGGAGCAAGAATGAATTTTTTCAATAGAACTCCATTTGCATAATAAGAATCATTATACCATGCACTATGTACACCTTGACCATCATTTTCCTCTAGGATAACTAGTGGAAGTCTCGGGCACCTAGTGAAGTGGCATATTGGGCGTCATTGACAGCTTAGACAATATCCCAATGGTTGCCTATTTAGTCCAACTGGGGATAATTTCACCAAGCAGATGTGTGTTATGACAAATTGATGAATTGAGCATGGATTAATCCTCTGAAACCTTATCCATTTTCAGCACAGGTATGATCTGAATTTCTGGCGTTGTTTGGTGTTCTTAAGGCTTTTCAAAGAAATGATATTGTGTTCTTATTGGATATAGAACCTCACTTTGGGATGGGGATACTAGTGTTCAGTCAATATATCTGTCCTTGGCTCTCCTTTTCCGTTGCTCTGAAGAAGAAATCAAACAAGACTAATCATTTGATGACATTTTAACTTGATAAATATCCTATGGCAAAAAGAATGGCCCAAATCACCCACTTCTTCCATATGCAGTGGAACTATTGCAATCTTCTCTTCTTCTCTTCTTTAGATTGGAAAGGGGAGAAATCCGGTGCCAAAGGTTCCTATAAATTTTACCCTGGTCAACAAGGATCACACCACCTGAAAGGATAATTAAACACCCCCTGGCAATCTTCACGCTAGATTCACGAACACTAAAGCTATATATCCATTTCAAAAAGGCAATATATAGTAATGTAGGATTCAGTAACCATTGCGTACCGTTCAAGCAATTTCCCTGCTGCCTCGGTCTCCCGTGCCTGATACATAGCCTTCAAGACCAGATTAAACGAAGCAGTATTTGGCTTAATCTCGTAATCCTCCATCTGCGCCACTAGATCAAGAAGCTCTCCAGCAGAAGCGCCATTCATGAAGTTCGCCCTCAGGTAGTGATTGTACACATTCACATCGGGCCTGTTCGGCTTCCCATTATTATCAAGAGACCTAATCCAGAACTCGAACAATTGCTTCATATCGTCCCATTGCTGAGAAGTCATCCAATCGGCGAATACATTCATAAGGCTTGCAACGTCAAGCGTATTAGACAATGCTTGGATCCTCGAAGATGATGTCTGATGAATGAATCCTAACGGGACGAGAGACTGAGCGGCGCCTGAGTCAGTGATAGGATTTCTCCAATTCTCTTGGTAAAGAGGGCTACCAGAGTATGGACTTGGAGGCATTGGAGTCGAGGGTGAGACTGAGGGTTCTGCAAGTAAAGGCTCCTGAGACAGATACGGGAAAGTGGAGATCATTCGGAAAGAAATAGGGTTTCGGGTTTGGACGAAGGCCCTGGTTTTAGTAAGAATAGCCATTTTCGATGCCATTTCGATGAGTTTAATGTATCAGTCAATCCGTCAGAGGAACTACAACCCAATCTGCAAAACTTTCATGGAAATTGCACGGAATGAAAACAGATTGCTTCAGTTGAAGTACGGTACATCAGCTGGTTTAGGGTTTCTGGAGAACTGAGAGTTGGCTGCGGCTGTTCTTCCTCCTCTTCTGCTGCTGTGCGCACCACTATCAGGTTAGCTGGCGCCTAATCTTATTAGTTTGGGATATCCATTTAACTATCGAAAAAAAACATAATAATAAAAATTAAGAAAATTTTCATATACACCCCAATAGGGAATGGAAACATCATCTACCTCCACAAAATTTTAAAAATCTCATCTAGTATCTAAAAAGTTTACTCCGTTAATCAACAAAGTCCACTTTGTTAACAAAATTCCGTTAGTTGCTGACGTCAGTTGCGATGAACATTTTAACGGACCATACTACCCTTTTAGCATTGTTAAAGGACGAAAATACCCTTTATTCATAACTTACCCTACCCAAACGTTCATTTCGATTTGTAACAGTGAAATTCAAAAAATTACAGTTCTGCCATTAAAAGCCGATGAAAGCATTGAGATTTTATAGGTAAAAGTCCCCTAATTGAAATTTTGAATAAATTAAAGCAAATAAAACAAAATCAACTCCCTTTTAATTTCCGTCTTCTTCTTTCTCTCTCAGATTTTAAGGCGTCGCATGTGGAGGATTTACAGCAAGGCGGGGTTGAGGTAGGTAGTGTTTACCTGCAATCTCTCTCTCCCTCTGTTCTTCTCTTTCTCCTCTCTTCTTCGGCTTTTGCTCTTCTTTTCCAGTTTTCTTTCTTCTTTTTTTTTTTTATTCTTCTCCTCAAGATCTCGCCTCTCCTTTCTCCCTTTTTCTGATTTTTTTTGTTTCTTCTTCTCCACCGCCCCCTTCTTCTCGATCTTCCCTCTTTTTTTTTTCTGTTTTATTTCTTTTTTTTAATTCTCTCTTCCCACTTCCTTTTCTCTTCGGATCCTCTTTTTTTTTTTTTTCTTCTCCATTCTCTCTTCCCCCCTCCTCCATCTTCTCGATCTTTGCCCTTTTTCTGTTTTTTTCTTTTTTTTATTCTCTCTCACATTCTCTCCTTTCTCTCTTTCTCTAATTTTTTTGTTTCTTCTTCTCCACCGCCCCCCTTCTCGATCTTCCCTCTTTTTTTTTCCTTTTTTTTATTCTCTCTTCCCATTTCCTTTTCTCTTCGGATCCTCCTTTTTTTTTCTTCTTCTCCATTCTCTCTTCCCCCCCCCCTCCATCTTCTCGATCTTCACCCTTTTCTGTTTTTTTTTCTTTTTTTTTATTCTCTCTCACATTCTCTCATTCTCTCCCTCTCTCTCTCTCTCTCCCCGATCTTCTCCTTTTCCATCCTCCATTATTTTTTTTCTTTTTTTATTCTTCTCTCCCACCGCCTTCTCTCTCTTCTCTCATTAGCTCAAGATTTTTTCGGAGATTTCCTCATTGTATGAAATGGAGATGGCAATGGCAGATTCTCGTTCATATTTCTTTGTTTTGGCATTCTTACGATAATCGAAGGACGAGTTTCAGAAATGCTTGCATTTTTAAAAATTTGAGGTTCTTTTATATGTTCTAACTGCTTTTCTGGAAATTCATTGATTCAAACATCTCTGGTATATACTTAAAATAAAAAAATAAAATAAAAACCTCCTGTATCATCAACTGGAAAGTGAAAATGAACCTCGAAAGTTTCACCAGGAGCTTTCACCAGAAATTGCGGTCTCTCCCAGAAGATCCTCCCTGGTGGAGTACTGCATCCTCACTCTCCCTATTTCTACAGAACCAACTTCAACCACCATTAGTCCTGCAACAATCGTTGTTTTATGGTAGCATTGGGTATCTGAGCCCGAACAATGGCGCAAAATGTAAACTGACGGAACAACTTACACTCATGCTCCATCTATGCCATGAACGGAGAATTCCTCTGACCAATTGCTCTGGTAGCAGAGCTCAGAGGGAACCAACGCAAAACTGGAGTCGAGTTAGGGCTTGGGTGAGATTGAATATGAGAGAGAGACACAATATACATAACATTACAAAGGTTAAATTAGTCATTCAACATATGTCTTTAATATTTCAATTTTTAATAAGAAGGGTAAAATTGTATTTCAATAATTCCGTCAATTAGTTGGATGTGATTGAGGTTTTTGAAATTTTATGGAGGTAGATGATGTTGTCAATCCTTATTGGGGTGTATATGAAAATTTTCCTAAAAATTAACTAACACCTAGGCATATTTCGGTCGTTTCGTAAGATTCATTTCAATTTTCAAATTAGGGGCTGTTTGTTAAACCTTCAATTCTGGGATTCTTACTTCTGGTTCAAATTTGTACTCCAACTTTAAAAGGATTCAAAAGTATTTGGGAGTAGAAACACGTTTGGTAATGTAATTTTGACATGGTCTCCAGAACATCTTTAGAACCCAGAACATCTTTAGAACATAAGCATGTTTGGTAAATCTGGTTCTGAAACCATTTCAGAGCAAATATAGAGTAGAAGTGTGTTTGATAACAAAAAAATATGTGATCCAAATTCAAAACAAGTTTAATTACAAAAACTACCACTCCTACATCTGTTCCATGGCCTTCCAAATTATAAAGGGTTACATATTAAAAAAATTAACAATCATCCTTCTAGTACTTCATGGTTACTATATAAACAACATAGCATGTCAGAATCAACAACCATATGGCTACGAATATAACTATGTCATATATCGGATATAACACGGATTGGTATAGAACAATTTCATGTCGTATCTGCTGAATTCCATCACTCCGAAAATGTTGACTTCCCTCACTCCTTATATGCTCAATTCCCTCACTCTGAATATGTTGACTTCCCTCACTCAGACAATATGGTTGAGCGGACTTATGTTTAAACCCTGCAGTCCCTTTGTATTGATCGACCCAAATGAAAGATTTTTCATGGTCTTCCTTGAACGGACAGGTGTAAAACTTACGGCCTGGATTTTTTTGGGTGCGAGATGTTTGCAATATCATTCTCCCCTTCCCACACTCACACATTGGGATATCACAATCAGCCATATATATATCTGTGATTGGGAAACAAAATTAAAACCGTCAAATTTTGATTAAATATGCATTCACATATCCCTCATTTAATTAGTATGAAATTAAAAACAACATTTAACAAAATAAGTGTAAACAACATCAAGTCAACGATAAATTGTTGTGATACAATGCATAATTAAATAAGTGTTCATAGTCAGATGTATTAAAACTAAAAGCTCATATCTGTGGTAATCCATTATCCCTAGCCAACTGGTTGGCAATGCCTCTCCTGATGATATTCATCTCATGTGCAGTACCAGCCGAATTCTCATTCCCATTTTGAACATTATCATTTTCCAATAGTACATTTTCCTCTTCCTGATGTTCATCCAGAGCATCTTCTCCATTTAGCCTGGCAAATTTTCGATCGGCATTTTGTTCATCCCTAATAAAATTATGCAGAGAATAGCATGCTATGACAATATAAGCTTGAATTCTCAATGAATATGATGACATTGCTTTCAATATGTCAAAACGTGCCTTCAACACTCCAAAGGATCTTTCGATTACATTAAGTAGAGAAGAGTGTCTGTGATTGAACAACTCTTTGGCAGTTCTAGGCTCTCGCCCAGCGCCCCTATAATCACGTAGATGATATCGGTCCCCTTTAAATGGTGTCAAATACCCACGCTGGCTCGAATATCCAGAATCTACGACATAATATTTTCCTACAATACGTAGCAGGTCACAATTAATGATATAAATAACCTGAAAGAAATCAATATGGTACATTGTAAGACAGAAAATAGGGGTACAACCTGTGGGTGGGTGAGGAAATGATGGTGATCGACGAACATCTGCTAATACGCGGCAGTCATTAGCACTACCCTCCCATCCTGGATGCACATAGGTGAATTTCATGTCAAACGAGCATATAGCCATGACATTCTGTGAAAGTGTGTGCTTCTTATTCCTGTAAGGAGTTTGTAAATTTTTCGGAACAGAAGCGTCTATGTGCGTCCCGTCAATGGCCCCAACGCAATTCTTATAAAGAAGACAAAAACTTACATAAATATATGTAGATATGTAATAAGGTAAAACGAAAGAAAAATCAAGAAAAAACCATTTACCCTGAAGTAAGGATGATGCCTTTGGTTGTTTCTAATTTGAGATTGTTCAACATTCATATTTGGGACATGGATATTTTCCTTGGCTAAATTTAGAAATGCCTTCAATACAATTTTGAAGAACTTGCTAACAGTCTCCCCAGAATGTTGGAACCTCTCATATCGCCTCCTTGTGCTACAACTTCCCTGTAGTGATTGGACGAACATTGCTAGTTGTTCATCAACCCTTACGTATTGACTATCTTGTAGCCACCCTCTATGTTTCATGAGGTTACACAAGTTAATGAACACGTGCATTTCCATACGTAATGATTCGTATATTCTATCTGTATGCCCATTCAACAGTTCTGCTACCCATCTGGAACCAGTCATAAATGAATCCCTACATGGTTCCCTAACGTGTAATGAATTATCTAATTCATAGAGTGATAGGACCTCCAATATACTCCAATCCATATCCTCAAAACCTCTCATAACTTCATTGCTAATCGCTCCATTCATGTTTAAAACTGCATAATAAATGAAGACATAGAGAGAAACCAATCCATGAAGTAGAAGCAAAGATTAAAACAAACCATAGCAAATTTATATAATCAATTAGCTAAGATTTAAACAAAGTATAGGATCAAACCAAATGATCCAAAGTAAACATACCGTAAGAGCTAAGCATCACATATTGTACCAATATTAAAACAAACCATATTAAAACAAACCATTGTTTGAAACCTTTGTCCCCAGCCGAAATTAAGATTACACCACTGTACCGAAGGAGTTATAACCCAATAAAGAGTTAACATCAAATTGTTCTGGAAAAAAAAAAAACCATCAAAAGCAAACTACCAAACCATTGTTCCAAATTAAAAGTAAAACCATTGTATCTGTAGCATTGAAATAAGAACCACTACTAGAAGGTTGGTATAGAAATGGTGATATCATGGAATGGACTCTATCGCCCACAACTTCTTCTCCTCGTCTAAGCCCATAAACAACTCCCTCCATTCCGCATTGTTGGTCAAATGATTCATAGTCTTGATATATGTCACCTTGTCCAACCTCGGAATGGTATTCAATACTGCAAGACATTGGGTGATTGAATAACCTCCTGTGCTGATAGAGCTAGGAGAAGGAGAGGCTGAGGAAGTATGTGATGTAGTGAACAAATCCAAACGGGCTTTGGAATGTTCCACCATTGCATTTATAGCTCCCATAATGTCAGTACTTCGACTCCTTTTTCTAAGGGCAGAAGGAGTCATATCCAGTCTGTGAGCTGCAGCTGCCTGTGGGGTATGATGTACATCACCTTCTTCAGTGACATCAGTGGTAGGTTCTACAGGTGGAACCTCTGAACCATCTTGGATGTCCAAGTTATCAGCATCTCCTTCTTCAAATATGAAGTTGTCATCGTGGTTTTTACAGGCAAATTCATTAGTTGCATATGAATCGCCAAATATGTCTTGGAGCTCTCGATACTGGGGCAGTCCATTTTTCCTAAATTTGGCCCAACTTGGGTTTTCCTAGAAGCAAATGAAAAGAAGCTTCAGAATTTGTGAACTTATTACCAGGGAATTACTATTTGTACTATAGTTAGATATGATTGTCTGGATATGTCTGTCCCATATAGCTGGGTCATGTGTTTCAACACTCTTGGTCGTGTCATTCCATCCAAACCCAGTTGTATTAACCAATCTGCCAAAACTACCATACTCGGACCTCAACTTGTTCAGTTTGTTCCTCAATTGCTTTAATGACAATGGTCTACCCAATGCTTCTTCCATTTTGTTCTTTATGTTACTCCACCCGTCTTTATTAAAGGTGCAAGTTGTTTTATTTTCCTTTATGACCTCCTCCACTAGTATATCAACATATGTATCCACTTCTAACTTGTTCCATTTAACCGTCTCTATACTTGTTCTTGAAGAACTTGCCATTTTACAGACTAGCAACCTAAAAAAAAAAATTTAGTAGTGAATGACACTAGCAAAGTTGACAATCACCTTTATAAGACAATTAACTGGCCTAGGCAACCATTAATCCATGAAGTGGGAGAAGGATCAACAATGAAGAAACTTGAAAAATAAAAAGAAAAGCAAAGCATCCAAGTCAATCAATTCAAATCCAATTTCAGGTCATGTAAGTAAATACACCAACAATTTTAGGATTTCCCCTTGATTTCCTAACAAAAAGCTATTATTAAGAAAGAGAATGAGTAGAAATATACAGTTCCAATGTCTCACTTAGACACAGGACTAGGACTAGAAGAAATGCATGAATAGGCCAAAGTTCAGACTAACCTGGAATCTCTACATCCAATGGACTGTACCCACATAGGAGTCATTTTTTTATGAAATAGTAACCTGATTTGATGATATCATGATAATTTATTGTCTAAGAAAATTATTTTCTTTCTATTGAAATCCTTAATCCTTGCCCAAATTACTCGTGGTCAGCAGGGAACATAAAAAGAAATTGATCAAAAGATATGTAGTGTAAATAGTTGAATAAGTAGTTTGGTTTTGGTTGAAAGAAACTTCATGAAACCTCTCTGAGCGTGGATCCTTCTGTCTGATGTGTGTGTGACCCAGAGAGGATGTAAATGGAGATGAGGTGCATCAATATCCTTGTTCCAAGATTTTTGTCTTACTTCTGCATGACTTGTAGAGTCATTAACAGGCAATGAACTGGATCTTGACAATCATTTGCAATTCCATTTCAGACATCCAAATCCTAAATTTATTGGTTTTTTTCTTCATTTGGTGTATGTCAGCATCAATTTTTCCATCTTTCCTGTGATAACAATCCTCAATGCGAACAAATTTCAGGTTTGGAACGGTGAATCCTACAGACTATGAGACTAATAAAATTGATACAACCATTGAGAAGCTCATGTTTGATAAACTGGACTTTGACACACATGATATTTCTTCTCCCGAATCAGTGAACTTAAACAAGGAAACTGTCATGACAGATGCATCTCCAGACTATGACTTGAATCGGGTACCAGTCCTACCGTATCCTCATTGCTTGCTGCAACCACATGATGCTGATGTTTCAATCTTTGGTGGAGAGAACAATGCAATGGTCGATATTTTTTGAGTTTTAAAGCCCAGAACTATTTTTAGGATTGGAATGTAAATCAAATATAGGATGCCTTAAAGCCAAAAACTAGTTATATATGAGTTCATCACAATGATGAGAGGTTTTCCTGCAGTCCCTTTTTCTGTTTTTAGCCTTTCCAACAATAATTTCTATTTTTGTCATACGTTTTCCTGTGCATTCTTAAAGTTTATATGCATAATAAATATGAAGTCAAAATCTTGGGTCCATATGCTTATTCTCTCCATTTTTCAGTCCTTAATTAGATTCATGTATTACCATACTTGATCCTTGCTGTCCAGGGATTAGATAACTAAAACACATCAAACTGAGGTTTAAACTTATGACTCACTTTTGCTTAGTACATATTCTTAACTCTTATAAACCTAGTTTTCTTTAGATCTTATAGGGTAACTCTGTATTTAAACATTCTCTTTGTTGTCAAGTCTTTTTGAGTTGGCTCTGCTTCTGGGTCAAGTCACTCTATAACACATAAGTTTATTTAGATCATTACACATAAATTCCATTAGGTAATCCATGAATTCTGTCCATTACACAGGTAGGTCATCTTTCTTTCTTTTTTTTTTTTTATTTTTTTTTTATTTTTTAAACAAACATTGAGGATTCCACATTGACGTTGTCTCGTAATATTATTTCTGCCAAAAGTACCATGACACCATATCTCCACTATTTTTACAATGTATTCAGTTTTAAGTTCCCCCACCCCCTCTCTAACTTTATTGAAGGTCTTTCTTATGATTCTAGTGAAACCGAACTTCCCATTTGGGGGAATATATTAAACAGTAGAGCAAATGTTTTCTTGCATTATGAAGAGGATCCACAGATTACCAAAAATCCAACAAAGGTAAGTTAATGCACATTTTGTAACTAGACGGGCATAAATGTTTTTGTCTTTATGAAAAAAAAAATAGCATTCAAAAAACAGACTGAAAATGCTTAACATAAAGAAGAAAATGCATACCCAACAAAAATCAAAACATAGAGCCAATTGTGAGAAAAGAAGAAACAGACCTTTTTGTGAAGAAATTGTAGTGTTCAACGTAGCTGAGGGAGAAAGAAAAGGAAGAAATTAGAAGATACCCTAAACCCCTTTGCTCAATCGGTTATGAAAGAGTTTATTAGGGTTTTTCCCTTTGCGTAATCTGAAAAACCTATTTGGGGAGAGGGTTTATGAGAGAGAGATTTGAGAAACTTACTTGGAAAATGGATGAACTGAACTCGTCGCAGGTTGTTGGTAAAGCTATAAACTTGAAAAAGAGAGATTTCAGATTTTCTTCCTCGGTGATTTTCTTGCTCGGTGGAGAATATCGTTGGTTGACGCCTGAGAATCTCGTCTGATTTTCGATCATCAATTGTCGGTCAGTAGCCACAGTAGCAGAGACGAATCCAGCCTTGTTCAGACATCGATGTAGAGAAGAAACCCAGCCCCTTGTTCAGACGTCGACGATGATGAAGAAGAAGAAACCCAGGCTTGTCTCTGACAAGCTATCGGGTTTTTTCGGAGTAAATTTCATAACTTCGTCTCTGATTTCAACTCCGAAGTTGAAAAGCATCAAAATGATGCTCCAAAAAAGTGACTTCTGGAGACCCAGTTTGGCTATGGATTCTCCAGAAGTCCGAACCGGGTTACCAAACATGCTCTTACTCCATTTATGCTCCAGAAGTCAGAATCCAACTTCTGGAGTGTTACCAAACACCCCCTTAGACTATCATTTTTTGGGATCCACATCCTCTCCTCTCAGAGGTTCGGGAGGAGGGGCGGCAACCCCGTCAGATGATAGACACCTGGGGTTCAGATGAATCCGAGCTCTCTATCCGAGCCTACAAGCTGAGTTGACTAGGGGGTGTTGGTTCGGATGGAGGGTTTGGATCCAACGGTCGGCCATCTAACAAAGGTGGCTAAAGGATTTGGATACTATTAGGGGTAAATATAAACCCGCAAATGAACGCATGACACGTGTAAAGTAACCTACGACTAGTCAACTAAAGTCAAAAGATCACCTCTCAAATGACCAGTCGATACGTGGACAGAAAAAAAAAACACTCGTCAACAAAGGCAAAATAGAGAAGAAAAAGGACAAAAACGGGACATTATCTATATTCAGAGGGTTAAAGACAGAATTACCCCCCAAAGTTTCGCATGACGCCAACAATAATTGCTAGTATAAATACTCCAACTGTCAGAAGTCAAAAAGATTGGAGGAGCTTATCCCCCATGCTCTGACACCCTTTCTACTCAGCTTCGGACTGGTATTTACTATAACCTTCCTACCCCGCTTATCAACTAAAGATCAGGCTTAACCCTGATTATCTGCGGCCTAGTATCCTAACTTTAACATCGGAGAGGCCACGGGGCACACAAGCCCGACCCCACCTTTGCATTGTTTATGTCGTTTGCAGGTCGGACCTACAGCGGAAGACTGAGGAGCGGATTCTAGCGGCAACAGATTGACCCCCACTGTGGGGCCCATAGAAAATTTTTGGTAAGACCTTCCGAGACTCGGCTTCAACAACCTACATGACTCAACATCTAACCCAAAGCCAAGGGATAAACCTCCCTCCAGGACAATCGAAATAGAGAGAGGGTAGAGGAGAACTTCAATGATGGTCAAAACCATGTCCCTCCCCCTCCTCACCAAGAATCGATACTGGAACAACCACCGATGCGACTACATCACTCGCGTTAAACTATGAGCTATGGCAGAAAGAATGGACAACCTGACTAGTTTGTTGCAAAGTTTCCAAACTCCTCCTCATCCCCGTATAAACGAGCGCAAGGATGTTCCTCTACATTAATCCGACCATGTCCCATGGGGAGATGAGTGTGCGCCCTAGGGACCAGTAAACCAACAGGAACCAGCTAATGTGGCTAGCAACAGAGATAGCCAAGCCTCAATTCCCCCGAGAGATGAGCAAGCACCGTGAAGTTAGGATGATCGACGAGTACCGATGTGTCATTGCTACGAGAGAAGTGTCCCGCATCATGCTACAAGAAGCGGAGGCTCTCACATGAAGTCACAGCTGAACAGGCTCCCCTACCCTTTCACCACGAATTTCGATAAGAGATAGGTTAGGTCCCAGAGGACACCCTAAAGTCAACCAGCATCGACCCCCATACCAAGAGTGGGAAGACAAACCTCCTAAGGATCATGTGAGAGGTACGTCATGGCCAACGAGGCCTTCCAACCCCGCAGGGCAGAAGTCGGACCCTTCGAGAAAAGGTAGACCATTGTTCCCTACAAAGAGCCAGAAAGGGAGACAGTGGAAAAAGGCGATGAAGAACCATGAAGATCACAAACATTGAAAATGAATCGACGCGTCTTCCTCGACTCTGAGGCAGGTATATCAAACATCAAGCATACGTCGAAAATGAATCGACCCGTCTTCCTCGGCAAGATCGAGCAGGATGGCCCGAGGAGGGTATTGTCAGCACCCCATTTTTGCCACCTCCAACAGAGCTGAGTTCTACTGATGGGTTACGACAAGAGAGAGGATGAGAGAGAAAGTCAGAGAAAGAGTGAGAAAGAGAGAGAACCCGATAAGAGGGAGAAAGAAAGAGAGAAAAGAGTGAGAAAGAGTGGGAAAGAGTGAGAAAGAGAGAAAGTGAGAGAAAGAGAACCCGATAAGAGGGAGAAAGAAAGAGAGAAAAGAGAGAGAAAGGGAGCCGCAAGACCATGCTGCCACCTCCACCTTCTCCCATACCCAGTCAACCCCACACCTCCACTTACCGCCTCATTTGAGCCTCAAGACCATGCTGCCATCTCACTCCCTCCCCAAAAACTGGCTCACTTCCTTGAGCCACCCCACAAGCCACCTGCAACACTCCATCATTGAGCCCCACTCCACCTCTCTTCATCTAACCCCCTGCTTCTATAAATACCCCACCGATGCTCACAAGGAGAGGAGAGTTTTTTTTGGAAGACCGGCCCTTTTTTTTTTTTCCTTTCGAAATCCCCCTGCCCGTCTCTCCCAACTCTCACCCAGCAGCTCCCTGCCCATCTTTCCCAACTCGCACCCAGCAGCTCCCTGCCCATCTCTCCCAACTCGCACCCAGCAGCTCCCTGCCCATCTCTCCCAACTTGCACCCAGCAACCCCCTGCCTGTCTCTCCCAACTCACACCCAGCAGCTCCCTGCCCATCTCTCCCAACTCGCACCCAGCAGCTCCCTGCCCATCTCTCCCAATTCGCACCCAGCAGCCCCCTGCCAGTCTCTCCCAACTCGCACCCAGCAGCCAAGCATGACCATCCCTCACACCTGTCCGCAACTCGCACTCAGCGACCATCCCTCACACTTGTCCGTAACTCGCACCTAGCGACCATCCCCCACACCTGTCTGCAACTCGCACCCAGCAACTGAGCACGACCATCCCTCACACATGTCCGCAACTCGCACCCAGCGACCATCCCACATTTGTCCGCAACTTGCACCCAGCAGCCATCCCACATCTGTCTGCAACTCGTACCCAACAGTTGAGCACAGCCGAGCACGACCATCCCTCACACCTGTCCGCAACTGGCACCCAGTGACCATCACCCACACCTGTCAGCAACTGGCACTCAGCAGCCGATCCTAGCAACATCCTGCGACGATCATCATCGTCAACCCGAAGATCCTCACGACATCCTCCGACGATCATCATCGTTGATCCTCGCGACATCTTGCTGTTCAATCTCGTCGACACACATCAGATCCTCCCGACATCCTGCAACGATCATCGTTGTCAACCCGAAGATCCTCGTGACACCCTGCGACGATCATCATCGATCATCCCCGCAAGATCCTGCGATGACCTTCATCATCAACCCGAGGATCCTCGCAACATCTTGCGATGATCATCATCGTCGAACCTCGTGACATCCTGCTGTTCAATTTCGCCTGCGCACATCAGGTTGGTTTCTTTTCCAGTTTACCATACTTGTATGTCGTATTGTGGTTGTTTGCTTCATTTTATTATTGTTTCTTCGCATACATGATGATTTTTTTATCATATGCGTCGGCTTCCACATGTGCATGTTGGGTTTTGGCTCAGCCTTCCTTGTTATGCATGTAATGAAATAAAATATGACCGTTGATCTTACATTTTAGAGGATGAAACTGATCCGATGTGCTTAAAAATTTTAGTGTGATTGGTCCGATCATGTGATTAGAATTTTAATGCGGGTGATCCAACTACATGATCTGAATTTTATGAGAATTGATCATGACCATATAATTGGAGTTTTCATGAGTTGATCATGGTTTTTTATTTGGAATTTTGATGTGATTTTAAAGTAATTGGAACCGTTGGATTGTCTTGATAAGTGATTTTATCGAATATGAATGGTTGGAATATCATGATGAACGATCCAAACCATTGGACTATCTTTGGTGATTTTAATCAATCTGAATGGATGGATTGTGATCTTAAGTAATTTAAACCATTGGATTGTCTTGATAAGTGACTTTATCGAATCTGAGCGGTTAGATTATCATGATGAGTGATCTAGGCCACTAGATTATCTTTGAGAGTTGTTTAAATGAATCTGAACGTTTAGATTATGATCTTGAGGGATTTGAACCGTTGAATTTTTATTGTGAGTGATTTTGAGTGATTTAGACCATCAAATCTTCATCATGAGTGTTTAAAAGGATTTTGAACCATTGGATCTTGGTCATAAGTGTCTTAGATGAATCTAGACCATTGGATCTTCATCATGAGTGCTTAAAATGAATTTGAACCTTTGGATTGTCTTTCTGAGTATTTTAAATGAATCTGAGCCGTTTGGATGTTCACCATGAATATTTTAAATGAATCTGGCCTGACGGACTGCCCACTTGGTATCCCAAGTGTGGGATGCGAGTGAAATTTAGTGT
This sequence comes from Protea cynaroides, assembly GCA_028583415.1. Taxonomy (NCBI): domain Eukaryota; kingdom Viridiplantae; phylum Streptophyta; class Magnoliopsida; order Proteales; family Proteaceae; genus Protea; species Protea cynaroides. The sequence continues at coordinate 62,113,899 of CM053268.1, read as the reverse complement.
ACCCCCGTGTGTCGGGAGTTGAGGCATTTGGCCGTTCCTGAGTGTTGCCACCATGTCCATGGCTCGTCAATCCATGGAAACTACGCTTGACCTGATTCTCGAGAGATAGAGGTCTCGATAGATATGTAGTGTCACACCCCGATTCCGCACACTTCAGAATGGTGTGATGAACAGCCAAATAACCAACGGTTCAACCAGGATCTCTTATAGGCTATCCCCGCGTTATCCAAACTTAACACGCATCCACAATCATAATCAGAGTAATACACAATAGCGGAAAATTTATAAATAATATGAACTGAGAACTAAGATGATATCCATAAATAATAGCAAATTATTCTGTGATTAACCGAGACATAAATATTTAAATACCAAATACATGTCTTATAAATTCAATAAAGAAAACTACAAAAAAATATCTAATCGAATACACACGAGTTGCACTCGCAAGAGGAGTCGTGTGTATCATCTTCAGCTCCAACTTCCATAGCTGCTACGGTTCCATACGCTGACAGGTTCATATAATCTTCAACAGTATATCCTGCATCATCAACTAAAAATATTCGACGTCGAGGGGTGAGCACACAACACGGCTCAGTGAGTAGCCAAAACAATGCAACAATACATATGCATGCAAAAAGTCAATTCATATCTTTGGTCTTGGTTTATAGTTTGCAATGTGCAATAGAAAGGTTGGGTGATCAAAGGTTAACGTTTATTGATACCGCCTCTATACACAGGGTGTGGAAGCCCGCCCGAAGGTTAACGTTTATCGTCGTCCCCATCCACCCTACCATAACATTATACAACAAAGGTTAACGTTTATTGCTATATAATGCTATACCAACACGTAAGCCCCTGTTAGCGAGGGCTTGCAAACTGGGCTCGCTGCTAACCAATCCTAATGCCAAACAATGTATCCAAGGCCTCACCCCAGTGTGAGGACAATGGGAAATCGACGTGATCCTCCTCGGGATGGACATGTAGATCCGATATCGATGAAGATCAATTGTATTCTGTTGGAGTCGCCACCTAGATTAAGGTCTAGGACCTCTAAAAATGTAGCCTCACCCTAAGGTAAGACTTCTATTGACTCGTGACCCAATGTATCGATTCTTTGGTCCGCAAGAGATCGGGTAAGTATTCAGGGTACGGTTATGGGAAGGTGTTAGGCACCCAAACCGCCCGATCAATATCGGCCTCTTAAACTTTCCTTAAATTCTAATTTTGACTGTGCTTGGTCAACTGGATGACTAGGGTTCAATGGGGGATGTCCTAAACCAAGTTGCTAAGTTATTCTAACCTAGGGTTCAGCCAATCATGTTTTAAAGTAAATAAACAAGCAAATGTAATGTACAATATTATACAGTGAACCGGACCAAAGATGGTTCGGTCTTGGACTGAATCTGAGATGTGTAAGACATCTCAAACTGCCTACGTATTCCAATCCTGGAAATCAAGTCCAAAAACGTAGTTCGAAAATGGGTTGTGTGATTAAAGATTATGGAAGTGATTTATGCATTTGCTTCAATTAGATTCTTTGTTCAAGTTGAAGTTTATGTTGGATGTATGGTTGATGGGTGGCTTTGTACCGTATTTGGGATTCCCAAATTGCCTACGTATTCTAGGGTTTGCCCTAGAAATCAGGTACGACGTAGTTCGAAAATGGTTTTGAGAGTCGGATTTGGAATGTGTACCAAAATCCTTCCAATTTTGTCAATAGGATCTAGGGTTGAGACCTAAATTCCTACCATTTTTATTTGGGATGTGTACCAAATTCTTTCTATCTTTGTCAATAGGATCTAGGGATGAGACCTAAATTCCTACCATTTTTATTTGGGATGTGTACCAAATTATTTCTATTTTTGTCAATAGGATCTAGAGATGAGACCTAAATTCCTACCATTTTTATTTGGGATGTGTACCAAATTATTTCCATTTTTATCAATAAGATCTAGGGATGAGACCTAAATTCCTACCATTTTTAATATTTCCATTCTTAGGTTTCTAGGGTTTCCTATCCTTTTTCATTGTGATTTTCATTTTTTAGGGTTTCATACCCTAATTATTCTCTTTATTCTAGGGTTTATTTTACCCTAATTATTCTTTCCATTTTTAGGGTTTCACTACCCTAATTGTTCAATTCTTTCCATCTTAGGGTGTATCTTGCCCTAGTTGTTGTACAATGTAAACAATCTAACAAAGCAATGTGAGCTTAAATATAGAAGTGTAAGCATCCAAATATAGCATGTTGGAAATATATTCAAATTTAGCAACACATCAATCAAAAATGGCAAGTGAGCATGTGAATCAATACAAACATGGTAAGTGTGCATCCAAACATGGCAGTAATATGTGAGCAAGTGTAGTAGACAAATATGACAATAAGTATGTGTAGCATTCCAATCATGGTAATGTGATTATTCCAATTATGGCAATGTGATCATTCTAATTATGGCAGTGTGACTATTCCAATTATGGCAGTGTGACCATTCCAATTATAGTAGTGTATGCATACGAGCATCCAAACATAGCATAGCATCAAATATGGCATGTGAGAAACAACCAAAGCATATGAGAATCAATCAAAACATGATGGAACACGTAGCAAGATGACAACTTTGTCAGGCTGGACCAAAATGGGCACATAGGGCACTGTACTTACTCAAAAAATTCTTAAAAGATATCCCTGGAAAGAAGACTCAGAGGCCAACATTTTGTCTCAAAGAAGCTAATCCTAAAAGAGAACATAGGTAGGTCGTAAACATTCCCCAAGTACAGGCAAATACACTGGTCAGGTCTGTTCCAGATTTTTGACCAGTTGCACCATAAATTCCAAATAAAAGTCTATTCTTAATGAAAATTAAATACAGACATATGTCTATGTAGATAACTATCTGATCTAAAATTTCATTAAGAAAAACAAGTTAAAACAGTATATTTTCTTTGTGAAAAATGACATTTTTCAATCATGCAAATCAGCACATCATGACAGATCTGAAATCAAAGCTCTATGCACTTAAAAATTGATATCAATTCAACAAAAAATGGAAAAAATATAAAACCAGTGCCATTTTTTAGAAGACTTTCATGTCTAAAAAGTTCATGTTAAGTGGATTTTCTGATTATGGCCATAAGGCCTTTGTCTAGAGACTTTCCGATGGAGGATTGCATTACATCCGAGAAAAATAGCAATGTCAAAGACAAATTTTTTGATATATTTCCCCAATTCCAAATGGAACGAAATTTTTAGGGTAGTCTTCTATCATATCAGAGAGACTCCCATAAAATTTTGGGCTTCCAAATCTTAGAAAAAATACATATGATGTACGTCCTAAGTTTGAACCCCAAATCTGGAAATTTCAGATCAGAAAATCACTTTATGAAATTTACAAAAAACATCAAACATCATTGTATATCAATCAAAAATTCATCATTGAATAGCTTAGACAAATTATCATTCATGAAAAATGTTAGACATAGGCATCCTAACATTAACAAGCATGTAATAGAGCATTCATGATTGAGATTTCATGAAAATTAGCCTTTTTCAAGCAAAATTGGCATTCGGGCATTATAACGACCTCTAAATTTGTTTAGAGTACTAACCTTGGGCTCAAATCGAGCGAAACCGTTGATGAAGGGTGATTGGGGGTTGTATCAATCCCCTTTGAATGTGAATCCTCCTTCTCCTCTCTTCTGCTTCTTTCTCTCTTCTCTTTCTCTCTTTTCTTCTTCTCTTTCCTTTCTTTTCTCTTTTCTCTCTCTTTCTTTCTTCCTCCCTCACATTTTCTCTCTCTCACTCACGTTTCTCTCTCTCACCCACGTTCCCCTCTCTCTCTGGTATGGAAAAGGATCCCTCCTCTCTCCTATTTATAATTTTTCACTCATTTTCTAGAAGATCCTTCTTTCCTTTTCTTCTTTTTTCTAGAAAATCTTTTTTTCTCTCCATTTTTTCTTCTTTACTTTCTTTTCTTCCTCTCTCACGTTTTTTCTTCTTCCTTTCTTTCCTTTTTCTCATTCTTCTTCTAGAAAACCCCTTCTCTTTCACGTCTCCCTCTCTCCTCTTTCCTTTTTCTTCTCCAAGATCTTTTAGATTTCATCTCAACCCTAAAGCCTCCTTCTCTTTCACGTCTCTCTCTCTCCTCTTTCTTTTTTCTTCTCCAAGATCTTTTAGATTTCATCTCAACCCTAAAGCCTCCTTCTCTTTCACGTCTCCTATCTCTCCTCTTTTCTTTTTCTTCTCCAAGATCTTTTAGATTATCTCAAAACCCTAAATCCCCTTCTCTTTCACGTTTTCTCTCTCCCCTCTTTCATTTTTCTTCTCAAAATCTTTTGGATTATCATTTACATATAATAATATATATTATATACATATATACACATATTATATATATATATATATATATATATATATATATATATATATATATATATATATATATATATATATATATATATATATATATATATAGTATATAATATATATAATATATATATAAATACTATGCACATGAATGAACTGGTTCAAAACGGGTTGAGACTGACTTAGGTTGACCGAAGTTAAACCGATATGGGTTGATCTAGGTTGGACCAAAACTGGCTTGAACTGAGTTGACTGGATTGATTGGAATTAACTAGGTTTTCTCTCCTTGTCATTTCATGGGTCATTTCCGCTGTCATCCCGCATGGAATTTTCCGATGGCCTCTATTCCAAATTTTTTGCGTTCATTTTGTAGAACATTGAAAATGAGGAATATAGGAACTGGAATCACCTGAATCCGATGTAGAACGGAAAAGATATGCAGCTTTGAAGTTCTGACGATAATTTTGCATGCAAGCTTGCATGACACCCACTGGTGACTTCTACCTGGGATTTTTTACGTCCATTTTGTAGAACATCATGAATGAAGAATAATGGTCTTGGGATCATCTGAATCCGATGTCGGATGATTAAGATATGATGATTTGAAATTCAAACGATCCGACTTAGGATAATTTGCACGAAGGCCCCTAGGATTATTTATAATAACTTCATAAACCTCCCTTATATGTATCATCCGACTAAAATGGTCATATCTTCTTCATTTGATATCAGAATTGAGCAATTTTGGTCTCATTTCGAAGATAATTCTATGACCTATGCATCCATGCAAAATTATAACCCATGACCTTGCTGTGGACCCATTGAAAACTTCCTCAAATTCACAGACCCATTGAAAACTTCCTCAAATTCGCAGTCAAAAATCCAAACTTTCGATCATCTTTCTCCTTTTGTTGTCCACACGCCCGCAGGGCTTTGTTTAGCTGGGATGGCAAAAATGGGGTGCTTACACCCAGCATCCCTCAGAACATCCATAGAGATAGAGCTAAGGCCCCCCGGTAGAGTCAGAGACTACAAGGACCGAGACCACCTCCCCTGATACTCTACGACATAATAGTTCCGCTAAGGTAATGGCGATACGACGATGTCAATGCACAAGACTTGAGTTAGAGATAGAGCTAAAGTGCTGAGACCCGCCAAAGGTTAACGTTTATTGACGTTCTCATCACACCTCCCCTGATACTCTCTCGCATCAAGCACACCAACCACACACATACAAGCACATGCCTATTCCTATCATCATCATCATCATCATCATCATGTTATAAACAGTAAAGTAAATATGCATGAACAAGTAATAGAAATATTGGATGGCATGCTGTATGCACATTACAATCATATTCGCATAGAATCAAACATGGCATAGGACTCAAGAAATAGAAAACAGTTTATTATTAACCAATTTAGTTTGGGGTTAAGGTTCCTCACCTTAGCTTGCTAATAGATACTTTTCCAAGCTTTAGAATCCCTGTTATAACGGTATTATATTGCTAGCAAACCTAACAAAGTCGATAGAATTTAATTAGAATTAATTCAGAATTTAAAAACCATTCTGTCAACTGAGGGTCGATGCTAGGGTCGATGGGTCTATCGACCCTCCCAAAGACTCGAACTTCCCGAATGCCGAGGGTCGATGGTCAGAAACACCTAGGGTCGGATGGTCTATCGACCCTCGGTGCGACCCTCGGTGCACTCTGGTCCAATTTCCACTTTTTAATCCATTCTTCGTGTTTGGGGTCCTATGGCTTGCTTCCTACATTCACTCAACATTCATTCCATGGTCTAGAACCATGTATGATTCATCTAGATAGTTTTCGTGCATCTTCCCATGGTTTTCCATAAAAACCTATCCATGGATGGATGGTTTGGGTTTCTCCGAAATCCTACACTCAATCATATCTAACCTAAGGTCTGTAGAAACTCATGAAATTAGTATCCATACCTGAGAAGATTACTTTCCTCTGTAATTTCTTCTCCTTTTTGCTAAACCTTCTTCCTAGCCTCCTTTCTTCCTCTTTTCCTTCTTCTCTCTTTCTCTCAATTCAATTAGTGTTGTGAAAGGAGTGAATGTGGCTTAGGGACGTCCTTTAAATAGACTAGGAATGTCCTATAATAATCCCATTGAGATTTGGAAAGAATCCCAACCGAAAATTAGGAAATTTCCTAATTTCGGGTTTTTCGTCGAAACCGAGGGTCGATGGGAGGGTCGATGATCCCGCGACCCTAGGGTCTTAAGCTGTCCGACCCTCCCTCAAAAAACGAGGGTCGATCTTTCCGGTTTGGGAGGTCCGACCCCTGCTTAGCTCGGTGTGCGACCCTCCCCTAGAATTAAGTGTTTTTGGGTCGATTTCATACCTGGGATCTCGATCTCCTTCATGCCCTTGGTCCATTTGACTCGACCATGATGGGTAAACCTGGTTCAAGGTGGCAAGATCGGGTTAGATTGACACGGGTCTTACATGTAGGCTGCGGGGGAGTTTGCTCGCTCCATGCTCGGTCAAATTGAGTAAGTTTCATGTATTATGGGATTACCTCACCGAGGGGACTTCCTTGTGATAGGGAATACCACAACACTGAGATGGATCCCACTGTTGTGGGGACATCTCTTACCATCAGATGTGTTCCATGATTATGGGAGCATCCATCGCTTGGGATAAGTTCTAATATTTTAGGAGCGTCCCTCTTCTTGCACACACTTGGTACGTATACACCCACCCGAACTATATTTGGTCTGATTCCAGCCGCACAGGGATACGTAGGCAGTTTAGGATTTTTCCAGACCTCGGTCATATGTTGTTTGTCTTTTTTCTTTCTTTTGATGTATGATTAGGCCATTCATTAAATTCTTTAATTCATTTTGTAATTATTTTCTTGTTTAATTTGTTTAATTTCAGCTTATGCCATGCATAGTTAGTAAAGAATTAGATATCAAATTAGGATTTTTCCTTGTATCTTGTAATTTAATTAGATAGCCCCAAGCATTCATAAACTATAGGAAATGATAGGATTTAGGGAGACCGGTTCAACCGGACGAGTTGGGTGCCTAACACCTTCCCAACTCGTAATTTGACACTTACCCGCCTTTGGTGAGACGAGATAGTCATTCCATTTGTGCGAGTCATTAGTGTCCCTCCATTGAGGGACATCATTTATAGGTCCTAGACCTTATCTAGGTGGTGACTCCAGTCTTCTTACCCTCCACTGGCATGAGTAGATGAGATCTGAAGATGAGAACTTTTTAGATCCTAGTTTGAGTGTAATGAGGGTAGACAACATTAACTACATGCTAATTCAAATATTAAAAATGAGGATAATTAAATTTTCTTAATTTTTTTCCCCGGTCCTCACAGGTATATCGGACTGCAATCATACGTCGAAAATGAATCGACCCGTCCTCCTCTGCAAGACCGAGTAGGACGGCCCGTAGGGGGTATATCGGACTGCAATCATATGTCGAAAATGAATCGACCCACCCTCATCGGAAAGATCGAGCAGGACCGCCCGAGGAGGGTATATCGAACTGCAATCATACGTCGAAAATGAATCAACCAATCCTCCTAGGCAAGACCAAGTATGATGGCCCGAGGCAGGTATATCGGATTTCAATCATGCGTCGAAAATGAATCGAATACTCATCCACTTCCCCTCGGACAGGCCAAAACGAATGGCCAAGGGTGGAATTTGAAGACAATACACATCCACTTCCCCTCGGACAGGCTGAGACGAATGGCCAAGGAGGGTGGAATTTGAAGATCAAAATACTCATCCACTTTCCCTCAAACAGGCCGAAACAAATGGCCAAGGAGAGTGGAATTTGAAGACAAAATACTCATCTACTTTCCCTCGGGGCAAAGGTGTGAGCACTTTTCCTCGGACAGGCCGAGGCAAATGGCCAAGGAGGGTAGATTCAACTTCAAGCTTTGACAGTTCAAAAGATCGAGCCATATACATGGCTGACTTGAGGGTAAATTCAAGACAAGACAATGAGCAAGTCGAGCCAAACGGGCCGACCAAGATTGCTAGGATAAAACAACTCATCCAAGCCGAGCCAAATGATCCGACCATGACAGCTCAGACTAGCCCCAATATCGAGCCAAGGCACATAGCTGACCTGAGGGTAAATTCAAGACAAGAATAAGAGAAAGCCAAGCTATATTGGCTGAGAAAGAACATGCGGCCCATTCCCCTTGGACAGACCGAGGCAAACGACCGACGAAGGTTTATTCGACTTCAAATTTCTTCAGCTCAATCAGGCCGAGCTATATTGGTCAAGAAGGAACACGCGACCATTACCCTTGGATAGACCGAAGCAAATGGCCGACGAGGGTTTATTAGACTTCAAAATTTCTTTAACTCAGACAGGTCGAGCTATATTGGCCGAGAAGGAACGTGCGGACCATTCCCCTCGAATAGGCCGAGCTATATTGATCGAAAAGGAATGCGTAGACCATTCCCCTCAGACAGACCGGTGCAAATGGCCGATGAGGGTGTATTCAACTTCAAAATTTCTTCAACTCAGACAGGCCGAGCTATAATGGCCAAGCCGACCCAAAAATGACCGAACCAAAGGAATGACTGATACAAACAAATCTTTAACTTGATATTTCTATTTGGAAAGGCCGAGGAAAATGGACGATGGCAAATATGTCTTCACTCAATATTCAACTTGGGCGTGCAAGCACCACGATGGACTACTCAGTCCGTTCTACTCAAAAAGGCTGAGGGGAATGGCTGACCCAAACCAATATTTATCTAAAAATGATAAAGGTTATTTTGTTTGGTGGAATTCAAGTATAGTGGTTAGATCGGACATCGGTAGGTGCCAGTTTGTCCCTGTCAACTTATCTAAGGGAAATTGAAGGAGGAAAGCCAAGGACTAGCTTCTTTATACTCGTCTAGTCATTCCGCACAAGTACAACAAGTGAGTCCAGCGCATATGTTGGCCCCTAATAGCTGCCTCCTAGGAGAAGCAACGCAAACGGCAAACCCAAACCCAAACCCAAACATGACCATTTCCTTCTTCGGGGGATTTGGAATTTTTAGTTCTTCATACAACAATGAAACAAGCTTCAATGCTCATTTACAATTGGAGAATCTCAACGATATGATGCATTCGATATCCAGGAGAGGAATAAGGTCGGCGGCAAGGTCGGTCCTCTCGGTGACACCATTACTATCACCCGTGAAAAGAAGAAGATAACAGTTGGATGTAGATCTAAAGGGATTTTGATTCCTGGGAAGTTAGTCCACAACTACAATGTTTTTGCTCCAATGTTATGGCATGAGAAGTTAGCTGTTTTGGGACGTAGTTCTGAAAGACCCATCTTGAAATCCATCTCATGCCCTTCTCTCGCAAAATTAGCCCAGCAGCTTGTATCAGAGTATTATCTCATGAAGCAACCAAACTCCAAAAAGACAGCTAGTGAGAAAGATCCTGGTAATGGTGAGCGAGATCACATCAATATTGATGTCGCTATAGATGGCTTAGGTCACCAAAATCCCAAAGAGACTTTGTGAGAAAGTGCAGCAGCTTGATTACAATGATCAAAGTCGGATCAATGTTTATTCAAGGGGAACGCCTTGAATAAAGATTTGAAGGAGATTTGATCAAGAGATCCAGATCGATATTGACGGCTACCTTTAAACCATGATTGATTGTCATGGACGCATAAGAGCAAGAAGCATTAAAAAGGAGGAACGGTCAAATCAACAACCCATATCTCGTTGACTTTCTTTTTTAATGCTTATTTCAAGCATCGAACATGGTTGGATGGTGAATGGTGTAAAAATCCCATGCACATATGTGTTTGAAAATCTTCAAGGGTATTACTCAATGACGAGAATAGTAAGCTGGAAACGTGGTGGCCTTTTTATTGATGATTGTAAAAAAATAAAAAAATCAAAATTACGCGACATGAACGAACAGATTTGACCGAGTCGTTTTGCTCGGCCCAATCTGTTCGGACAAGGGAGAGATAAAAAATAAAAAATAAAAAAAAGAAGAAGAAGAAGAGAGAAAATAGCATGGCATTGTCAAACAGTATTGACCGAGTCGTCTAGCTCTGTCCAAACTATTTGGAATTAAAAAAAAAAAAGATGCAAAGCAAAAGCAGCACAGCAGGTTTGAGCAGGTTTGACCGAGCCATTCTCCTTGGCCCAACCTGTTCGGATAAGCAAAATCTCATAAAAAAAAAAAAAAGCGCGACGGCTAAGACGTTTTCTTCTGAAATAGTTGAGCAGATTGGATTTAAAAAAAAACATTAGGCAGCATTAAATGCCGCCCTTTGAAAAAAAAAAAAAAAAGAGAGGAAACAAGTGGGACTTATCGAATAGGAGCGACTGAGGAGTCCTGCTCGGCCACTATTGTTCGGATAGGCCGAGGGGTCAAATTTTTCTAAAAAAAAAAATGCCCAGAAATCAATCACAGAGGCACAAGACGTGTGGATTAACCTAACAGGAACGACCGAGGCGTACTGCAGGGTCACTCCAGTTCTGAAGGCAGTATCGCACCCCAATTCCGACTGAACCAGAAGTGTAAGTGAACCGCCACTAAACCAACGGTTTACACCAGGATCTCGATAAGACTGTATCCACTTATACAAACTATTTCACATAACCATAATTAGAATATGATTAAATACAACGAAAGTCTTAAATTAAATGAACTGAGTACATTGTAAATATAATAACCAATTATTCTCCACACCAAAACGTAAATAGAACATCTTTACATCGTTTAAAAAAAATCCAACAGAATTAAATAAAATAACAAATCATCCATATCCTAGAGGTACACGCAGAAAGGGCACTCGCATGAAGCATCATGCTCGTCCTCCCCTGCTTGCACTTCCAATGCAGTAACACCTCCATATACTGGAGCGTCCACGTAGTCCTCCACAGTGTATCCTACATCAACATCTAAAAACATGTATATATACAAGGGTGAGCTCACAACTTAGCTCAGTAAGAAAATCAAACAATGCAACACACATCATGCATGAATAACATTCACATTATGGTTTGATTTTAAGTTTGCAATGTGCTATAGAAAGGATTGGCGGCCACCACACCTCTTTACACGAGTGTGTGAATCCGCCCAATGGATCAAACACCACTGTCGTCCCATATGCACCCACCATGGAATAGAGATAGAGCTAAAGTGTCTGGATCACACACCGTCAACACTTTCCCTGATGTCCTACCCATACCAATACGTAAGCCCCTACTGGTGAGGGCTTGCAAACTGGACTCGCAACTAACCAATCTTATATGTCATCACAGTAGGTCCTATCCCAGCATAGCTCCCTACGGCATAGAGATAGGGCTCGAGTTTAGTTGCTAGGCCGGATACCACAGTGCCACTTCCGCCCCCTGATACCCTACCCACACCAAGCATGCTAAGACAGAAGCGATACAAAAAGGTGCTAGTGTGAGGAATGATCCCAGACCCCAGGCCCTTCCCATTCCACATACCAACGAAAACAATCACATGCCTAACAATCATATCCTAGCATAGCGAGTATGCATGAACAATATAATAACTGAAAGTAAAGATGACATGTGAGTATGCACAACACCAATCTACAGAATCATAATTATTAACAACGTTTCACTATTATTAAGTTGTTAGGGTTTAGGTCTGATTCCCTTACCTGATGCTTGATTGCTAGCTTGCTCTACGTCACAAAATCCAAACTCGCTATCACAAGGTCCTACACGATGTTAGGGTTGAATTAGAATTAATTTCTTAGGGTTTACGTTGGTTGAAAAACCAACTGGATTAAAATATACCCCTCACAGTGCATACCGGTCGCAGGTACCGGTCGCTGCATAGTGGGGAAAAGGTGCGACCGGTATGGTCGACCGGTCCCCCACTGACCAGCTCCCAAGAGGTACTGGTCGCAGTATCGATCGCACATAGTGCAACCGGTATAGTCGACCGGTATGCCTCCGGAAGACCACCAACTTGGTGTTCGCCTTCCGTCAGTCATCCATTATTGGTTCTAGGGTTTCTCCTATGCATTCTAGGCATGAGCAACAAGTTAAGGTTGTTCTATGTTCCATTCAAGTCCTAGTTCTGATGATTCTTGGCCTAGAATTCGAATCTAGGGTTTAACGAACAATTAGGATTTAACGGCAAAATAAGGTTTTAGATCAATACCTAGCCTTACAAGGTATTGATCAGTCATGATCAATCATCTATAATGCTTAACTTAGAGAGAAGTTCAAGCACTTACCGTTGGTTCACAACTATGACGTTCTTCGTCCGACAGTGGCTCCACTTCCACCTTTCTTAGCTCTTTCTCCTCTCTAGGATTTGTGAGGATCAATCAAAGAGTTTTAAGGAGGTTTAAGGGTCCTTAAATAGACTAGGATAGAGTTTAGGAAGTTTTCCTACATTAGGAAAGTCTCTAGGCTCGAGATTTGGCAAGCGGGACCCACAGAGATCCGTTTTTGGATCTAACTAGTCTGCTCGCGCAGACATACCTGTTGACCAGTATATAGACCGGTATGACAATTTTTATCAATTTTGGTCCATTTTTGTACCTTATTGTCACCTACTCATCTCGTCTGGCCCAATGATGATTGGAAGACCTGTTATGAAATGAATTAAAGGTTTAGATCGGGTTTATGGAGTGCGGGTCTTACAACTCCCCCACCCTTAAAAGAAATTTCGTCTCCAAAATTTACATGTAGGTCTCACAACTCCCCCACCCTTAAAAGAAATTTCGGCCTCAAAATTTACACGTACCTTGTTCATTGAAAAGGTTATGATACTCCTTTCGCATTGCGTTCTCCTCCTCCCAAGTGATTTCTTCTACATCTTGACTGTTCCAATGCACTTTCACATAATGGATATCTTTGCTTCGGAGGTGTTGTACCTTTCGACTTGTGAGCATCACAGGTACCACTTCAAATGTCAAGTCCTCTGTCAAGTCTGGTGGGCCTGCTGTCAAGATGTGCGATGGATCACTGACATACTTCTTCAATAAAAAAACATGGAACACATCATGAACGCTTGACATTGATGGTGGTAGAGCCAGTTGATACGCCATATTACCACGTCTGGTCAATATCTCGTATGGTCCCATGTATCTGGGGCATAGCTTCCCCTTTTTACCGAACCGTTTCAGACATTGCACAGGTGATATCTTCAAGAATACCTTGTCACCCACTGCAAACTCCAGATCTCGACGTCGATTATCTGTGTAGTGCTTTTATCGAACTTGAGCTGTCTACACTCTTTCCTTAATTTGATCAATCGCTCGACAAGTTTCTTCTATGAACTCCGGTCCTACAATCCTTCTGTCTCCCACCTCATTCCATAACAGAGGTATAAGACATTTCTTCCCATAGAGTGCCTCATATGGAGCCATTTGGATCGTAGCCTGATAACTATGGTTATAAGCAAACTCGATGAGCAATAGCTTCTCATCCCAAGCTCCTTTGAAATCTAGGGGATACGCTCGGAGCATATCCTCCAAGACTTGAATAGTTCTTTCTGACTGCCCGTCTGTCTAAGGATGAAAAACTGTACTAAACTTCAACTTGGTTTCCATCACTTTCTGTAATCCTTCCCAGAACTTGGATGTAAAACGGGGATCTCTGTCAGATACTACTCTCTGGGACGCCGTGAAGTCTGACTATATTATCTACATATAACTTGGCTAGCTTGTCTATGGTATACTGAGGTCTGACAGCAATGAAACGAGCTGTCTTGGTAAGTCGATCAACTATCACTCACACGGCATCCACTGACCTTGGTGTTAAGGGTAGGCCAGTGATGAAATCCATTGTGATACAATCCCACTTCCAAGCTGGCTCCTATAATGGTTGTAGTAAACCTGCAGGTCTTTATCTTTCTGCCCTCACTTGTTGGAAATTGAGACACTGAAATATGAATCGAGCTACATCTGCTTTCATACCCCTCAACCAATATAATCTTCTTAAATCATGGTACATTTTAGTGCTTCCTGGATGTACCAAGTATGGGGTATAATGAGCTTCTGTCATAATTCTGTCTCTGATATTTGAGTCCTCACTCTCAGGTATACATAATCGTCCACGATACTTGAGTACCTTGTCTGAATCAAGGTAAAATCAGTGTTGCTTTTACCCTTCTCTAGATATTTTGGCACAGTTTTGAGGTGTGGTTCATGTAGGATTGCTACTTTTACCTCATCTATTAGATCTGGTGAGATCTTCAAGGCTGCGAACATCAATGTGAACTTATGAATCAAGCCCTATTCCACTGGATCTTCTGCAGTCTCTAATATATAGTCTTCTTCATTCTCTATTGAGCCTGAGGCTGCAGCACACAATGCAGCGTTTGTACTAGGTCCACCTCAAGTTTCAATGCCCACTTCCTGCTTAAGGCATCAGCTACGATATTTGCCTTACCCGGATGGTACTGGATGTCACAATCATAATCTTTTAATAGCTCTAGCCATCTCCTCTGTCTCATATTCAGGTCCTTCTGAGTAAAAAGGTAAGTTAAACTCTTGTGATCCGACTTGATCTAAAACTTTTCACCATAAAGGTAGTGCCTCCAAGTTTTGATTGCGTGAATGACCGCTGCTAACTCCAGATCATGCGTAGGATAATTCTTCTCATGTTCTTTTAACTGTCTTGATGCGTAGGCAATCATTTGTTCTCCTTGCATCAACACACATCCAAGACTCAACCCTGAGGCATCCGTATATAGGGTAAATGGCAAGCCTGGTGCTAGGATGGTCAAGATAAGTGTAGAGACTAGTCTTGAGTTTAGAGTCTGAAAGCACTTCTCACACTCATCTGTCCATATGAACTTTTCTCCTTTCTTGGTTAGTCTGGTGAGTGGAACGATGATTCTTGAGTAGTCTTCCACGAACCTTCTATAGTAACCAGCCAATCCAAGGAAACTACGAATCTCTACAATTGATTTGGTGCATCCCATCCTACTATAGTTGCGATCTTGCTTGGATCTACCTTGATACCGTCTGCGGACACTATGTGACCCAAGAAGGCCACTTCCTTCAGCCAAAATTCACACTTCTAGAACTTCGCGTAAAGCTTCTCCCTTCTCAGTTGTTGTAGAGCTACTCTCAAGTGTGTTGCATGAGTCTCCCTGTCCTTTGAGTAGACCAAGATGTCGTCAATGAATACGATGACCGAAGTGTCCAACATGTCATGAAACACTCGATTCATCAATTCCATGAAAGTAGCTGGGGCGTTGGTCAATCCGAACAACATTACAAGGAACTCATAATGTCCATACCTCGTCCTGAAAGCAGTCTTCAGAATATCTCCCGCCTTGATCTTCAGTTGGTAATACCCTGATCTAAGATCAATCTTCGAGAAAACCTTTGCACCCTGCAACTGATCGAACAGATCATCGATCCTAGGCAAAGGGTATCGGTTCTTGATGGTTAACTTGTTCAACTCTCGGTAGTCAATACATAGTCGTACGCTACCGTCCTTCTTCTTTACGAACAATACAGGCGCTCCCCACGGTGATATACTTGGCCGTATGAAACCCTTATCTAGTAATTCTTGTAACTGGGTCTTCAACTCCTTCAACTCCAATGGGGCCATCCTGTACGGTGCCTTAGACACCGGCGCCGACCCTGGCATAAGGTCTATCACGACTCTATAACCCTGTCTGGAGGTAGACCTGGTAGATCTTCTGAAAATACATATGGAAACTCTCGTACCACATCTAGATCTTCCATCTTTGGCACCTCTACAGCGACATCGACCACAGACACTAAGTAACTCACTCCTCCTTTCTCTAAGCATTTCTTAGCTTTTAGAGTAGAGAGGATCAGCTTCCGCTTCCTAGATAATTTAGTTCCGGTGAAGCTAAAATCCTTCCCATTATCATCCTTGAAAGCAAGCTTCTTTTCTGCACATAATAAGCTAGCTGAATGATGGCCTAGCCAATCCATTCCCGAGATGACGTCAAAGTCTGCCATCTCGAGTTGAACAGATTTGCTTCTAGGTTTCGCCCATAAATACTAACTGAGCACGGCCCATAACATTCATTCAAGGCCACTTCTACTCTCAACGGAGAGCGAACTAATAAGCTTGGAGTTAAGAGCTTGACAGGTAACTCCAGTCTCTTCCCAAAAGACACATAAACAAAGGAGTGTGTAGTCACAGAGTCAAAGAGTACTCTAGCGGGTACACCAGCTATATTTATAGTTCCTGGAATTTACTTATCCCTTAGTTCTACATGTTCATATATGGTAATGCAGTAACCAAAAAATAACAGGAGACGAATTCATACCAATAACCATATCAGGTAATGCGGCTACCTCCTCTGTGGTGACTGTAAATATCTTCCCTTGCTGTGGTGGTTGCTTCCTTGGTAGAGTACAAATCTTTGTATAATGGCCCAATTGCTGGCAGTTAAAACATTTGGCGTTAGGGTTTTGACCAGCTACCTGTGGTGGTGGTGCAGTAGTATTCCTTTCTAGCACCACAGCAGACTGAGCTCTGTATGAGCAGAATGGTCTAGTGTTCCCTCCACCCAAAGTTTCAGCAGCAAGCCTCTTCAGTCCCCTATTTTGAGCAAAGAAGCTGTCTCTTTGGCTTGATTCGATCACTCTAGCGATCTGCATGGCTTTGCTATACACCTTCTTCTCTAAACCCAAAACATGCTCTCGGATACTTCCTCGCAATCCCATAGTGAACCTATAGGTTTTGGTTTTTTCCTCTTGAATGCTCGCTGGAGTAAAGAAAAACAGCTCTTCGTACCTCTACTGGTACGCATCTACAGTCATCTAGGATTGTTGCAGGCTAAGGAATTCCTTCGAAGAAAGCCCCCTTGAGGTATTTCCTAGGTGATTTGGGTGTGCTTTGTCTCCAAGTATGACCGGGTAGAATTTCACCAGGCATTGGCATCTTCCTTGAGCATGTGTGTGGCAAATAGCACCTTTTCATCCTCTGTGCAAGCCATCAGACGGAAGTTCTTCTCCATCTCAGCAACCCACTGTGCAGGCCATAATGGTTTTCCTGGTTTCCCTGTGAAGGTAGGGGGTTTCAGTTTCAAGAACCTATCCACTGCTCGGCTTAGGTCGTTCTGTCCCTATGCACTCGTTCCATACCATGGTGGTAGATACGCATAGACCCCTTGGTAAGCAGATGAGATTGGGAATTATTGTGGTAGTTGTGGGTTCTGTTCTTGGCCCATTGGCCTAGTGCTACCATCCACTGGCAGTGTGGTATTATTTCCCCCAGACTCAGGCGTACCTTCTGTATGGATATATCCCGGTGGCCTAAACATCTTCAGCATCTCATTTAAAAACGCCTTCTGCTGAGCTTCCATCTGGTAGACCAGATTCATCACTATCGTCTCAGAGTTGGTGTGAGGAGGGCCTAGTAAGTTTGTTGGTGCTCTACGACTTTGCCCTTCTCCACCATTCCTTATTGGTGTCCTGTCCCCGTCATTCCTCATTGGGGTTCCACCTTCTAGATTCAGGTGTTGCTCACCAATATTTTCTGCTTCCACATTGTCCTCGGCTTGACGCACCCTTGAGTGGTGAGTTTATGTGAACCTCTGCGACCATTTTCACCTGTCATCTCAGATTTCTCCTTCTTGTTTGGATCTAAGAAGAAGACATAACACATGAGGTACATTCGAATAGTCACATTTGTCATAATAGTGTTAGTCTTCAACAAGTGCAAGGCGAAAATCGTAATGGAAACTTTAAATCAAATTTTAAAAAAATTTCTCTAAATTTTCTGGGCTCCGAAGACTTGTTCGGTCGTGACACTGTAGAATGTAGAGCGACCGGTATGTCTAGGAGGACAAACCTCTCGGTCTTCCCGAGGGGTACCGGTCGCACCTCTGTATAGTATGGTGCGACCGGTATGGTCGACTGGTCAGCACTTTTCTTTGGCCGAGGGGTACCGATCGATGTACCCCAGGGGGTACCAGTCGACCGGTATAGGACAAAACCATCAACCGGTAGGCCCTAAAAGGCATTAAAATCGTGATTTTTGAGTCATTCCCACTTTTCTTCTCATTTTCTCTCCGATGGCGATTCCTCTCTGACTTGGTGAGTTGCTACAGTCCGACTGATGCTTGTAAAAGCGATTCTTCTCTCCCAAGAGTGCTTCATAACCTCTCCAAGTAAGTTCCTTCCTTCCTCTTTCTCTTTTTACATCGTTTCTTCTTGGTTTCTTGCCCAAAAACTAGGTTTTCCTAGATTTAGAAGATCCTAACCGTAGAAGCTCTTTTTCTTCAACTTAGAAATGATGTTGGAACCTCTATGGACAAAAGCCCTCAATTTATTTGAGGTTCCACCGTATGGTTTACTCAAAAATCAAAACTTTTGGATTTTTTACCTAGGTTTTGGTCAAAAATCGATTTTTCATGTAATTGTTGAATTTATTATTGTTTGATGATTGTTTAGTCTCTATTTGTTGCTATATGGTTACGTAAATCCTCCTTCCCAGATTTTGGGTAAGTTTGAGGCCTTTGCTTGAAATACTGTCGTTATGTTGCCGAAATTTCGAAATTTTTTTAACTAATTCTCATTGTTTTATTTTGTTTTTGTAGTTAAACAATGTCTTGGCATCATGGTGCTGGTAAGCATGCATACGCTCCAGGCATGAACCGTCCACACCCTTTGGTTTCGCAGTTTGATGAGTGGTGGTTTCGCTCGGCGGTGGCGCAAGCCCGTTTCCCATGGTTCGAAGAGAAAAACATAGAGTCTGAACGTTGCATAAACCTAGAACAACTCCAGCGGTTCGATGTTGAACCAACCTTCGGGGCACTTGGGTGGTTGCCAGTGATCACCTATTCTGTGATTACCCGACCCAATCTGGTAAAGCACTTCTATGCTAACCTAGAGGTCGAAGGGGATGTAAACGATTTCAGCCACGGTAGGGACATCCGCCTTACTAGCTTTGTCAAGGGTGTTGTAAGACCCGCACTCCATGAACCCGATCTAAACCTTCAATTCATGTCGTAACAGGTCTTCCAATCATCATCGGGCCAGACGGGACGAGCGGATGACAAACAGGTACGAAACGGACTGTTTAAGTATGAATTTTGTTCATACCGGTCGATGGTACCGGTCTTGGTACCGGTCGACCGGTATAGCCTGCGTAGCAGACTACGAAGATCCAGAATCGGATCTCTGCGGGTCCTACTTTCCAAATTCCGAACCCTAGGACTTTTCTAATCCTAGGAGGCTTCCTAAACCTAAACCTAGCCTATATAAACCCCTCTAAACCTCCTAGAATCCCTTCCATTGATCCTCATAAACCCTAGAAAGGAGAAAGAGGCTGAAGAAGGAGGAGAAGCTAGGAAGAGCCGATATTGCCGTTCGACGAAGAACACCTTACCGCCAGTCGACGGTGAGTGCTTAAACCTTATTTTACATTATGACTCTAGGATGGTTAGGTTGCTTTGATCAATACCATGCAAAGCAGGTATTGATCTAAAACCCTATTTTGCCGATAAACCCTATTTTTTGTCGACAAACCCTAATCTAGTCGGTAAACCCTAGATTCGAGTTCTAGGAAGAAGACCGTCAAAGCTAGGACTTGAATGGAGTTGGAAACAACTCTAACTTAGTGCTCAAACCTAAAATGTGTAGGAGGAACCCTAGGATCAATAGGGGATGATCGACGACAGTCGAGAACCGGACGTATGGTCTTTCGGAGACATACCGGTCGACTATACCGGTTGCACCCTATGCGACCGGTACCTTTCGGGGGCTGATCTGTGGGGACCGGCTGACCATACCAGTCGTAGGTTTTCCCACAGTGTTGTGACTAGTACTGTGACCGGTCAGCTCTGTGAGATGTGTTTTGCCATTGTTGGTTTTTCGACCAACGTAAATCTATTCTAACTAAACCCTAATATTGTATAGGACTTTGTGATAGCACGTTTGGATCTTGCGACGTGGAGCAAGCTATCAAACGAGCGTCAGGTAAGGGAATCAGACCTAAACCCTAATAATCTAATGGACAGTAAACCGTTGTTAATAACTATGACTCTGTGGATTGATGTTTGTGCATACTCGCATGTCATCCTTTACTTTCAGTGCATACTCGCATGTCATCCTTTACTTTCAGTTATTATTATTGTTCATGCATACTCGCTATGCTAGGATGTGATTGTTAGGCATGTGATTGTTTTTGTTGGTGTGTGGAATGGGAAGGGCCTGGGGTCTGGATCATTCCTCACACTAGCACCTTTTTGTAGTATTCTATCTTAGCATGCTTGGTGCGGGTAGGGCATCAGGGGGAGGACGTGGCACTGTGGTCTCCGGCCTGGCCACCAGACTCTAGATCTATCTCTATGCTGTAGGGAACTGTGCTAGGATAGAGCCTACTGTGATGACATATAGGATTGGTTAATTGCGAGCCCAGTTTACAAGCCCTCATCAATAGGGGCTTACGTGTTGCTATGGGTAGAGCATCAGGGGAGGTGTTGGTGGTGTTGATCTGGACATCTTAGCTCTATCTTTATTCCATGGTGGGTGCATGTGGGATGGCAGTGGTGTAATCTACTGGGAGGCTTCACACACTCGTGTATAGAGGTGCGGTGGCCGCCAATCCTTTCTATAGCACATTGCAAACTTAAACCAGACCATAAATCATATGATTGTTACTCATGCATATAAATGTTACATTGTCTTATTGTCTTACTGAGCTAAGATGTGAGCTCACCCTTATGTACACACTATTTTTAGATGTTGATGCAGGTTACACGGTGGACGACTAAATGAACGCGCCAGCGTACGGAGGCGTGGCTGCTCTGGACGTGCAGGCAAGAGAGGATGAGCATGACGCTTCATGCGAGTGCCCTTTCTATGTGTATCTCTAGGATTTTTCTTTATTTGTTTCAGTTATTTTCGGTTGACATTAAAGTGATGTAAAGATATTTATTTATGTTTGAGAATTTGGATAATTGAATATTTATTTAAATCTATCAATAGATGCTCAGTTCATTCTATTTAAAGACTTCCGCTGTATTTATTATATTCTAATTGTGGTTATGTGCAATGGTTTGTATGAGTAGACACGGTCTTATTGAGATCCTGGTGTGAACCGTTGGTTCAGTGATGGTTCACTCACACTTCTGGTTCGGCCAGAATTGGGGTGTGACAGGTGTTCCCATATCATTCAACACTCACCAGCTTGCTAATCTCTTGGGGATTCCTAATGATGGCGATTTGGTTTACCGCGCTCCCAAGATGAAAGGCTTCCTTACTGATGATTTGCGCCAGGAGGTTTCGGAGCAGATTCTTATTCCAGGGGAACCCATGAAAGCAACAAATCTACGACCTCTTCCTCGAGGCTATTGTCGCATTATTTAGTACAACATCGTTCCTCAAAGCGGCCACTATAGCGAGGTGTCACAGCTCACACAGTATCTCACTTATTGTGTCTACACTAGGGAGCGGGTCTGTCTCCCTTATATTATCATCAGGACTATGCGTCAGGCTATCCCGACCAGATAAGCAACCTTCCTTATGGCCGGCTTATCACTACACTCCTGCAGTGCCTTCGAGTAGATATGAGGGATGAGATTACGGTCGAGGACACCATGACATCAGACATTGACTGGGATTCCATTGTCCGGATGAGGATGGACAACCTGCTGATTAGTGATGAGGAGTTAGAGGTTCGTCCTCGTCCGCTTAGGAGGGTAGCTGTAAGACCCGTGTCAATCTAACCCGGTCTTACCACCTTGAACCAGGTTTACCCATTATGGTCGAGTTAAATGGACCAAGGGCGTGAAGGAGATCGAGATCCCAGGTATCAAATCGACCCAAAAACACTTAATTTAAGGGGAGGGTCGCATACCCAGCCAAGGAGGGTCGGACCCCCCAAAACATAAAGTCAGACCCTCAGTTTTGAAGGAAGGGTCGGACAACTTAGAGAACCTAGGGTCGACAGGATCATCGACCCTCAGTTGCCATCGAAACTGAAATTAGGAAATTTCCTAATTTTCGATTTGGATTCTTTCCTAATCTCAAAGAGACTTATTTTAGGATGTTCCTACTCTATTTAAAGGACGTCCCTAAGCCTCTTTCACTCCTTTTACAACCCTAATTGAATTGAGAGAAAGAGAAGAGAAGGAAAAGAAGAAGAAGAAAAGCAAGGAAGAGAATTTAGCCAAAAGAGAAGAGTTGCAGAGAAGGAGTATTCTTCTCAGGTATGGATACTAATTCCATGAGTTTCTACAGACCTTAGGATAGATATTGATGTTAGTGTGATCTCGGAGAAACCCAAACCATCAACCCATGGTTAGGTTTTCATGGAAAACCATAGGAGAATGCATGAAAGCTATTTAGGTGGATGATTCATGGTTCCAGACCATAGAATGAATGTTGAATGGAATGTAGGAGCAAGCCATAGGATCCCAAGCATGAAAAATAGACTAAAAAGAGAAAAATTAACCAAAGTACACCGAGGGTCGCACCGAGGGTCGATGACCATCCGACCCTAGGTGATCCTGAGTATCGACCCTTAGTGTTCGGGAAGTTCAGATTTTGGGGAGGGTCGCACCCGTGGTCGATCAGGACTCCGACCCTACCTCCGACCCTCGGTTAACAGAATGGTTTTAAATTCAGAATTTATTTCTAATTAAATTCTATCGACTTTGTTAGGTCTTCTAGCAATACAATAACAATATAAAGGTGATTATAAAGCTTGGAAAAGTATCTATTAGGAAGCTAAGGTGATGAAACGGAACTCTAAACTAATTGGTTAATAACAAACTGTTTTCCATTTTCTTGAGTCCAATGTCATGCTTGATTTTATGTAAATATGTTTGTAATGTGCATACAACATGTCATCCAATATTTCTATTATTTGTTCATGCATATTTACTTTATTGTTTATAACATGATGATGATGATGATAGGAATAGGCATGTGATTGTATGTGTGTGGTTGGTGTACTTGATGCGAGCGAGTATCAGGGGAGGTGTGATGAGAACGTCAATAAACGTTAACCTTTGGCGGGTCTCAATACTTTAGCTCTATCTCTAACTCAAGTCTTGTGCATTAGCATCGTCGTATCGCCATTACCTTAGCAGAACTATTATGTCGTAGAGTATCAGGGGAGGTGGTCTCGGTCCTTGTAGTCTCTGACTCTATCGGGGGGCCTTAGCTCTATCTCTCTGGACATTCTGAGGGATGCTGGGGTGAGACCTTGGATACACTGTTTGGCTTTAGGATTGGTTAGTTGCTAGCCCAGTTTGCAAGCCCTCGCCAACAGGGGCTTACGAGTTGGTATGACACTATATAGCAATAAACGTTAACCTTTGTTATATAATGTTCATGATTAGGGTGGATGGGGACGACGAAAAATGTTAACCTTCGGGTGGACTTCCACACCCTGTGTATAGAGGCGGGGTCAATAAACGTTAACCTTTGACCACCCAACCTTTCTATTGCGCATTGCAAACTATAAACCAGACCAAAGATATGAATCGATTGCATGCATATGTAATGTTGCATTGTTTTGTTTGCTCACTGAGCCATGATATGTGCTCACCCCTCGACGTCGAATTTTTTTAGTTGATGATGCAGGTTATACCGTTGAAGATTATGTAAACGCTCCAGCGTACGGGAACGTAGCAGCGATGGAGGTTGAAGCTGAAGTGGATACACATGACTCCTCTTGCGAGTGCAACTCATGTGTATTCGATTAGATATTTTTCTTAGGTTTCTTTACAAAGTCAATAGAATTTTATTAGAATTAATTCGGAATTTAAAACCATTCTGTCAACTGAGGGTCGATGCTAGGGTCGATGGGTCTATCGACCCTCCCTCCATTCTGAACTTCCCGAATGCTGAGGGTCGATGGTCAGAAACACCTAGGGTCGGATGGTCTATCGACCCTCGGTGCGACCCTTGGTGCACTCTGGTCCAATTTCCACTGTTAATCCATTATTCGTGTTTGGGATCCTATGGCTTGCTTCCTACATTCATTCAACAGTCATTCCATGGTCTAGAACCATGTATAATTCATCTACATAGTTTTCGTGCATCCTCCTATGGTTTTCCATGAAAACCTAACCATGGATGGATGGTTTGGGTTTCTCCGAAATCCTACACTCAACCATATCTAACATAAGGTCTGTAGAAACTCATGGAATTAGTATCCATACCTGAGAAGATTACTTTTCTCTACAAATTCTTCTCCTTTTTGCTAAGTCTTCTTCCTTGCCTCCTTTCTTCCTCTTTTCCCTCTTCTCTCTTTCTCTCAATTCAATTAGGGTTGTGAAAGGAGTGAAAGTGGCTTACGGACGTCCTTTAAATAGACTAGGAATGTCCTATAATAATCCCATTGAGATTAGGAAAGAATCCTAACCAAAAATTAGGAAATTTCCTAATTTCAGTTTCGTCAGAAACCGAGGGTCGATGGGAGGGTCGATGATCCCGTCGACCCTAGGGTCTTAAGCTATCCGACCCTCCCTTCAAAACTGAGGGTCTGACTTTCTATTTTGGGAGGTCCGACCCTGCTTAGCTGGGTGTGCGACCCTCCCCTAGAATTAAGTGTTTTTGGGTCGATTTTATACCTGGGATCTCGATCTCCTTCATGCCCTTGGTCCATTTGACTCGACCATGATGGGTAAACCTGGTTCAAGGTGGTAAGACCGGGTTAGTTTGACACGGGTCTTACAACTCCCCCAACTTATAAAAATTTCGTCCTCGAAATTGTACGTACCTTCTGAATCAAACAAGTCAGGGTATTGCTTTCTCATAGCATTTTCTTTTCCCATGTAACCTCTTCCATGTCTCTACTTTTCCATGTGACCTTAATATAGTAGATATCTCTGTTACGTAGACGTTGAACCTTTCGACTAGTGATTTCTGTTAGTGTTACTTCAAATGTCAAATCATCAGTCAATTCCAGAAAATCTACTGTCAAAACATGCGTTGGGTCTTTGACATACTTTTTCAATAAGGATATGTGAAATACGTCATGCACACTTGACATAGATGGTGGTAGTGCTAACTGATAAGCTACTTTTCCACGCTTAGCAGAATCTCATATGGCCCGACATATCTTGGACTTAGTTTTCCTTTCTCGTCCGAACCTCTTCAATCCTCGCATAGGCGATACCTTCGTAAATACCTTATCACCTACGACCGAACTCTAGCTCTCTTCGTCGAGTATCCGCGTATTGCTTCCGACGGTTCCGAGCTACTCTTACTCTTTCCTTGATGATGTCGACCACTCGACAAGTCTCTTCAACAAATTCCGGTCCAACAATACTACGTTCTCCAACTTCATTCCAAAACAAGGGAGTTCGACACTTCCCGCCATACAAAGGCTTCATAAGGTGACATCTGTATGGTAGCCTAATAGCTGTTATTGTAAGCGAACTCGATCAATGGTAACTTTTCGTCCCATGATCCTGTGAAATCAATCACACATGCTCGTAGCATATCTTCTAAAATTTAGATTGTACTCTCCGACTGTCCGTCTGTCTGTGGGTGGAATGCAAGTCCTGCAGGTCTTTGTCGTTCCGCCTTTACCTTCTGACAATTTAGGCATTGAGACACGAACTTAGCTACATCTGCTTTCATTCCCCTCCACCAATACAGTTTCTTTAGATCATGATATATTTTTGTGCTTCCAGGATGTATCGAATAAATGGTGGTATGGGCTTCCTTCATCAGTCGGTGTCTAATGTCCATATTTTCTGTTTCAGGTATACATATTCTTCCTTTATATCTCAGTACCTTTTCGTCATCCAAGGTGAACTCAGGGTTATTCCTACCTTTCTCGATATCTTCTTGTACTGTTCTCAGATAAGGATCTGCTTTGATAGCTATCTTCACTTCGTCCACTATATCCGGTATAATCTTCAATGCCGCGAACATATTTGAAAATTGATGAATAAACCCTTGGCTAGCTGATTCATCCGTTGTATCTATCCCAAATTGTTCGTTACCGTGATTAAACACCATTCCGTTGGTATACATTGCTGCAGTCGTGCTAGTTTCTCCTTGAGATTTTATCATTGCTTTTCTGCTCAATGCATCTGCTACTACTTTCGCTTTTCCCGGATGATACTGGATATCACAATCATAGTCTTTCAATAGTTCCAGCCATCTTCTTTGTCTCATATTCAACTCCTTCTGATTAAATAAATAAGTAAGACTTTTATGGTCCGACTTAATCTGAAATTTCTCTCCGTATAGGTAGTGTCTCCATATCTTGATAGCATGTACTACTGTCGCTAACTCCAAATCAAGAGTGGGGTAATTTTTCTCATGTACCTTCAACTGTCTCGATGCATACGCAACTACTTGTTCTCCTTGCATAAGCACACATCCTAATCCCAATCCCGATGCATCGTTGTATAAGGTAAATGTCCGTCCCGAACGGGAATGGTCAAAATTGGGGCGGATATCAATCTGGTCTTCAGTGTTTGAAAACTCTTTTTACACTTATCCGTCCATACAAACTTTTCTCCTTTTTTGGTCAAACTGGTGAGAGGTACGGCAATCCGAGAATAGTCTTCTACGAATCTCCGATAATAACCAGCTAGACCCAGAAAGCTTCTAATTTCTGAAACACTCTTTGGTGCTTCCCACTTCATAATAGCCTCGATCTTACTAGGGTCCACTTTGATTCCTTCTGCGGATACTACATGGCCTAGAAAGGCGACTTCACTTAGCCAAACTCACACTTTGAAAATTTAGCGTATAACTTCTCTTTCCTTAAACGCTGTAGGGCTGCGTTTAGGTTCTTGACATGGGTTTCCTTGTCCTTGGAGTATACCAATATGTCATCAATAAATACTATGACCGACGTATCTAACATATCATGGAAAACCCGGTTCATAAGTTCCATGAATGTTGCCGGAGCATTAGTTAATCCGAAGGACATCACTAAGAACTCATAATGTCCGTATCTTGTCCTGAAAGCTGTCTTCGGAATGTCACCTTCCTTAATCTTCAGTTGATGATAGCCCCGATCGAAGATCGATCTTTGAAAATACCTTCGCTCCTTGTAACTGGTCGAACAAGTCATCGATCCTGGGTAGTGGATATCGATTCTTGATGGTCAGTTTATTCAACTCTCGATAGTCGATGCATAATCGAACGCTACCATCCTTCTTCTTTACGAACAACACCGGTGCTCCCCATGGAGATATACTGGGTCTAATATAACCCTTATCCAGCAATTCTTGTAATTGCACTTTTAATTCCTTCCGGTTCGGTAGGAGCCATTCTATAAGGTGCTTTTGATACTGGTGCGGCTCCAGGTATCAGGTCTATTACAAACTCCGTGGCCCGGTCGGGTGGTAATCCGGATAGTTCCTCCGAAAATACATCAGGAAAATCTCACACGACATCAATATCTTCCATTCGTGGCACGTCCTTGGTTAGATCGACCAATGATACTAGATATCCGACCGCTCCTTTCTTAAGGCACTTCTTAGCCTTCAATGCTGAGAGTATGAGCTTGCGTCTTCTGAGAAGTTTGGTTCCCGAGAAACTGAATTCTGCTCCTTCTTTGTCTTTGAACGTTAGCTTCTTCTCGGCGCATAACAGGTTTGCAGAATGCCGAGCTAACCAGTCCATTCCCAAGATGACATCAAAGTCTGCCATCTCAAGTTGTATTAAGGTTGCATCCAAGGTCTGCTCTCCAATGAGAACTGGACATGGTCCATAACCTTTCTCTAATTCCACTTCTAATCCCATCGGTGACCGTACAAGTAATTTGTAGTCTAATGTTTTGATGGGCAGATTGGTCTTCTTTCCAAACGACACAGATATAAATGAATGAGTAGCTCCTGAATCAAAGAGTACTCTGGCGGGTATGCCATTGATAGGTACGATACCTGTGATTCGTTTTTACTTAGTCTACATGCTCAATCAATTCTAATTATAGCCTTACAAGTTTCGGTCATACCTGTGACCACATTGGGCGATGGGGCAGCATCCTCTGATGTAACAAAGATATACCCGTCCTTGATGTAGTTGCTTCTTGGGTTTTGGGCATTCTCTTGCCATATGCCCCGGTTGGTTGCGCTTATAGCACTTCGGGGCTTCAAAATTTGACTTTGGCCGTGGTTGAGCTGTTGCAAAGAGACTTTGGTGCAGTTGCAAAATTCTGAGGACGAAAAGGTTTATACGTCCTATTATTGCCTCCGTTGTAGGAGTTTCCGGCTGGTCTCTTGATTCCTCTGTTCTGGGAGAAATAACTCTCCTTCTGGCTCGATTCGATCACTCGAGCAATTTGGACAGCTTCGTTGTAAATCTTCTTTTCCAAACCCAGAACATTTTCTCTTATGCTTCCCCTTAGTCCCGCTACGAACCTACGGATTTTTGTATCTTCTTCTTGCATGCTAGCCGGTGCGAAGAAAAACAGTTCTTCGTAACGCTGTTGATATGAGTCTACGGACATCTGTCCCTGGTACAGACTCAAGAACTCTTTCTCCATTGAGTCTCTGAAGCTTCTTGGGAAATACTTCTCGAAGAATGCTTCTTTATATATAGCCCATGTCAGTAGGGCGTGCTTGGTTAATAAGTATGTCTTTGTAGATTTCCACCAATGGTGTGCGTCGCCTTTGAGCATAAAGGTGGCGCATAACACTTTTTCTTCCTCAGTGATAGTCATCATAAGGAAGTTCCTTTCCATCTCGTCTATCCAGTGTGCTGGCCACAGTGGATCAGACGGCTTGCCGTTGAATTCTCTCGGTTTCATTTTCAAAAATCTCTCCACTAGCCGGGAGTGATCCAGTTGATTTTGGTATGCCCCAAACATAGGGGTGGATACTGATAGTTCCCTTGGGCTGCTTCTGGGACTTGCACTGGAATTGGTGCAGCCGGTTGTTGAGGTGTCTGTTGAGCTGGGTGGTTACCCACTAGTGCTGCACTAGCTTGCCCAGTGTGCATGGCTGCAGCCTGAGTGGCTTGGAACATAACTTCCATTGCAACCTGCATTTGAGCTTGTGCGTATTGCATTTGTTGTAGCTGTTGTGCCAGATTCATAACCACAGTTGTTAGCTCCGGTGGTGGAGGTGGCAAATTTGTAGGGCCTGCTGGTTCTGGATTACCCCGTGCATGGTTATTCTCTTGGCTAGTCTCCTCCACCGGTGGTGGTGGTGGGACTGTATTTCGGGTCTGTCGGGTAACTCTACGTCCAGACATATTTACTTTTGAGATGGATGGTGCCTGAAAATCATCAACATCAATGAGAAATCATTTATACTTCATGTAGACACGCTAACCGATATAAAATTCAAAATCTCCAATTCATTCTGATATAAATACTGTCTTTTCTATGTAGGGTCGATGGTGTGTCCGACCCTTGGTATCCGACCCTGGGAATGACCTGTTCTTCCCGAGAGCTGAGGGTCGATGCGAGGGTCGATGGGTGTCCGACCCTTAGTCCGACCCTCGATTTTCTGTCAGATTCCCGAGAGCCGAGGGTCGATTGGAGGGTCGATCCGAGGGTTGATGGTGTCAGTCGAATTGTCCGACCCTCGGACCAAAAATCAGATTTTTAAGATCCGATTCTTGGTCAATTCTCACTATTCCTCCTCCGTTT
The DNA here is from genome assembly GCA_028583415.1 of Protea cynaroides. NCBI lineage: Eukaryota > Viridiplantae > Streptophyta > Magnoliopsida > Proteales > Proteaceae > Protea > Protea cynaroides. The sequence continues at coordinate 62,083,988 of CM053268.1, read as the reverse complement.
CGATTCGTCTCTACTCTCCGAGTTGCTATAGTGCCACTTCGCTATTGTGGATCGTTCTTAGTCCAAGTTTCGACATCCACATCACCTCTACAGGTATAATTTCCCAACTTTACCTGTTTTTTAGGTTTTTATTTCTAGGTTTTTGCTCATTTAGCTCGTATTTTCCAAATTAAACTTTTTCCAACCGTAAAAATTCGATTTTTATTGGGGGCTTTTGTTATTGGGGTCTTGAGGAAAGAAAGCCCTCAAAAAATTTCTGAGTTTCATCGGTTGGTCATCGAGAAACTTGAAATTTTCTCTTTTTGCCCTAATTTGTCGACATTTTTTCGATTTTTCTTGAATTTCTTCAAATTGGACCTTATCCATTAAAATTTTCTCCTGCATGTAGATTGTAGGATATGTTTTAACCTGCGTAAGTTCTTATGCCCACTTGTATAGTGTGGAATGGGCTTCTATTTTAAATTTCTCAGATTTTTATCCTATTAACTCCTTATTTCTTTTCTCCTTCTTATTTTTGCAGACACTATGGCCCGTACTAAAGTGCCAAGATTGCGTGATCCACTTCGCTTCCATTCAAACGAAGCCGAGGCACAGTATGCTGACTACGCCCGTAAGAAAGTGGAAGGGGGTCGCATGGTGAACTTGGCTGAGCTAGCCTTGTTCAATGTAGAGGGAGCATTCGGTGATATGGGGTGGCTCCCTGTCATCACATACGACGCGTGCACCTGTCCAGACTTGGTGCGCCAGTTCTATTGTAATCTCTAGGTGGTGGGGAATTACAATGATGTTGAACACGGTCAGGAGTTGCGCATCACTAGCTACGTCAAGGGGGTGCACATCTCCTTTGATTATCGGCAGTTGGCCGATCTGTTGGGCATTGCCTATGATGGCCCTATGGTGTACCGTGCGCCGGAGAGCCACGTTTGTTGAGATGGAGATGAGAGCAGAGATCGACAACCAGTTGCTCCATCTCGATAGATGGCAGATGAGGGCTTGCTACTTGCGTCCAGCTCCACGGGTTTTCTGCAAGATTATCCAGCATAATCTGATCCCGTAGAGTGGGCACTATGAGAGGGTGTCTCAGCTGACCCTTCTTGATCTACTGCATCTGCACTCGTCAGCCGGTCTGTCTTCCTTACATCATCATGCGGACGATGATTAGTACTACACTGTCCGGTCATAGGGGAAACCTACCCTATGGACGCATGATTACAGTGCTACTCGACCGCGCTCGGGGGTGGATCTAGTAGATGAGAAGATCCAGGAGAAGACCTTCTCGTCGCCTCTAGATTGGGAGGCTATCTGCAAGATAGGGCTGCGAGATGCGGAGGTTAGTGATGAGGAGAGGAACGCGATGGTGCGCCCTCACACTCGGGTTGAGATGGTTGATGCAGAGGCTGCTACTAGGGCTTGTGGGGATCCGATCGACGATGATCGCTTATATATGGATGTCGATGCGATACCACCGCCATCACCCACGCATGCGAATAGGGCTGGTACTTCTGCTGCGGCGGCTTCGGTACCCGAGACCAGTCCTTCTCATGATGCTGGTCCTTTACGCCCACCTTCCGATATGATGGAGATGTTGCGCGAGATCGAGAGACTCGGCGCAGATCGGACCCGAGGATGGAGGAGTTGCTAGATGCTCGGCCGCATGAGAGTGGATGAGCTGTTGGCTGCTCAAAGACACATCCGACGCACGGATAGGTGAGCTCATGGAGATCTAACGTACGACTGAGAGGAGAGTAGCCGATCTCACAGCTAGTTTACAGACGACCCAGACTCAGATAGCCTGGTTGACTAGAGTCTATGCTGAGGACTACAACAGAGATCGTGAGGCTCCACCTCCTCCTTCGCCTCCAGCTTCTTGATTGTACTTTACTTTTCCTTGTACTACAGAGTAACTGTCCGGGTTGTGGACTATACTCTGTTTTAGATATATATATATACTCTTTGTTTCGCTCTCATTGTATGTCAACTTGTTTCTCCTTTTAATAGATGTATTATTCTCTTTTTTTTTTATTTGGTCTCAACATCACTTGTGCTTATAATGTGTTAATATTACTGTTTTTATTTTATCCTATTTCAGTTCACTATTGCAGTGAATGTATGATAGTTCAGCTGGCAAGGCCTGAGATGCTCTGATACCAAGTTGTTACACCCCAATTCTACACATTTCAGAATGGTGTGATGAATCTCTAAATAACCAACGGTTCAACCAGGATCTCAAATAGGCTATCCCCGCGTTACCTGAACCTTCATATACTCACCATCATAATTAGAGTAAATACACAATAGCGGAAGTCTTATAAATAAACGAACTGAGAACTAAATGGTATTCATAAATAATAGCAAATTATTCTGTGTTCAAACTGAGACATAAATAATTAAGTACCAAATACATGTCTTATAAATCCAATAAAGAAACCTATAAAAATATCTAGTCAAATACACACGAGTTGCACTCGCAAGAGGAGTCGTGTGTATTATCTTCAGCTCCAACTTCTATAGCTGCTACATTCCCATACGCTGACGCGTTCATAAAATCTTCAACTGTATAACCTGCATCATCAACTAAAAATATTTGACGTCGAGGGGTGAGCACACAACACGGCTCAGTGAGTAGCCAAAACAATGCAACAATACATATGCATGCAAAAAAAAATCAATTTATATCTTTGGTCTTGGTTTATAGTTTGCAATGTGCAATAGAAAGGTTGGGTGGTCAAAGGTTAACGTTTATTGACACCGCCTCTATACACAGGATGTGGAAGCCCACCCGAAGGTTAACGTTTATCGTTGTTTCCATCCACCCTGCCATAACATTATACAACAAAGGTTAACGTTTATTGCTATATAATGCTATACCAACACGTAAGCCCCTGTTAGCGAGGGCTTGCAAACTGGGCTCGCTACTAACCAATCCTAATGCCAAACAAGTGTATCCAAGGCCTCACCCCAAAGATCCCTCGTAACATCCATAGAGATAGAGCTAAGGCCCCCGGTAGAGTCGAGACTACAAGGACCGAGACCACCTCCCATGATACTCTACGACAGAATAGTTCTGCTAAGGTAATGGCGATACGACGATGTCAATGCACAAGACTTGAGTTAGAGATAGAGCTAAAGTGCTGAGACCCGCCAAAGGTTAACGTTTATTGACGTTCTCATCACACCTCCCTTGATACTCGCTCGCATCAAGTACATCAACCACACACATACAAGCACATGCCTATTCCTATCATCATCATCATCATCATGTTATAAACAATAAAGTAAATATGCATGAACAAATAATAGAAATATTGGATGGCATGCTGTATCCACATTACAAACATATTCGTATAGAATCAAACATGGCATAGGACTCAAGAAATAGAAAACAGTTTATTATTAATCAATTTAGTTTGGGGTTAAGGTTCTTCACCTTAGCTTGCTAAAAGATATTTTTCCAAGCTTTAGAATCACCGTTACAATGTTATTAGATTGCTAGCAAACCTAACAAAGTCGATAGAATTTAATTAGAATTGATTCAGAATTTAAAACCATTCTGTCAACTGAGGGTCGATGCTAGGGTCGATGCTAGGGTCGATGGGTCTATCGACCCTCCCTCCATTCCGAACTTCCCGAATGCCGAGGGTCGATGGTCGAAACACCTAGGGTCGGATGGTCTATCGACCGACCCCGGGCGACCCTTGGTGCACTCTGGTCCAATTTCCACTTTTAATCCATTATTCGTGTTTGGGGTCCTATGGCTTGCTTCCTACATTCATTCAACAGTCATTCCATGGTCTAGAACCATGTATAATCCATCTACATAGTTTTCGTGCATCCTCCTATGGTTTTCCATGAAAACCTAACCATGGATGGATGGTTTGGGTTTCTCCAAAATCCTACACTCAACCATATCTAACCTAAGGTCTGTAGAAACTCATGGAATTAGTATCCATACCTGAGAAGATTACTTTTCTCTGCAAATTCTTCTCCTTTTTGCTAAGTCTTCTTTCTTGCCTCCTTTCTTCCTCTTTTCCCTCTTCTCTCTTTCACTCAATTCAATTAGGGTTGTGAAAGGAGTGAAAGTGGCTTAGGGACGTCCTTTAAATAGACTAGGAATGTCCTATAATAATCCCATTGAGATTAGGAAAGAATCCCAACCGTGTTTAGGGAGGCCCGACCCTGCTTAGCTGGGTGTGCGACCCTCCCCTAGAATTAAGTGTTTTTGGGTCGATTTTATACCTGGGATCTCGATCTCCTTCATGCCCTTGGTCCATTTGACTCGACCATGATGGGTAAACCTGGTTCAAGGTGGTAAGACTGGGTTAGTTTGACACGGGTCTTACAAGCAAGCTTCGATTCCCTTAATTTTGACTGGGAATGGCTCGCCAATGTTCCAACTTTTATTTATCTCAAGCCATTATACATATACATTATGTGTAAACAATAAAGCAAAAAAAAAAAAAAAAAAAAAAACAGAGCCAACCAAATTCTTGATCGGATAGGTAGTTCTGTGCAGACCGAAAAGGGAAGACCAAGACAAAGAGACCGACCAAGATACATAGTAATGATGTAGCAAATGCAATCTTCACTCAACCTGCTTGAACAGGTCATGACCCATTCTGCTAGGAAAGGCTGAGGAGAAGACGCGAAACAAGATGCTCTACTACATATTCTACTCGACCAAGATCTGTAAAGAAGAGCAAAAAGGGCCAATGGAATGACCTAAGGCTATTGTCAAATTCAGAACACTCATTTGGACCATCTCCCTCGGACAAGCCAAGACAGATGATCTCAAGGGCCTGTGTCAACGTCAAGGTAGAGATTTAAACCATCCCTCTCGGATAGGCCGAGGCAGATGGCCTTAAGGGATCTTGTCAACGTCAAGGCAGAGATTTAAACCATCTCCTCGGATGAGCAGAGGCAAATGGCTTCAAGGGTTAGTATCAACATCAAGGCAAAAATTTAGACCATCCCCCTCGGATAGACCGAAGTAAATGGCCTGAAGGGCTAAGTGTCAACTTGAAAAGATTAGACAAGACTTCGCCCCCTCAGCAAAGCAGAGAAAGCTAGCCTAAGGATGGTGGAAGGGGAGGGAACACCCCAACCCAAAAATTTTCTCTTTTAGTAACTCATTTGCATCCTACAGATCCAAACGAGCAAGGAGGCAACAGAAGGGGAGGGAACATCCCACCCCAAAAATTTTGCTCTTTTACTTACTCATTCCTGCAGATCCAAAAGAGCAAGGAGGCAACAGTTAGGGGTAAATATAAACCCACGAATGAACGCAACACGTGTAAAGTAACCTATGAGTAGTCAACTAAAGTCAAAAGATCACCTCTCAAATGACCAGTCGACACGTGCACAGCAAAAAGAAGACTAGTCAACAAGGGTAAATTAGAGAAGAAAAAGGACAAAAGTGGGACATTATCTATATTCAGAAGGGTAAAGATGGAATTACCCCCCAAAGCCTCGCATGACGTTAGCAATAATTGCTAGTATAAATACTCCAACCGCCAGAAGTCAAAAGGGGCTAAGATTGGAGGAGCTTATCCCCCATGCTCTAACACCCTTTCTACTCAGCCTCAGACTAGTATTTACTATAACCTTCCTACCTTGCTTATCAACTAAAGGTCAGGCTTAACCCTAATTATCTACGGCCTAGTATCCTAACTTTAGCATCGGAGATGCCACAGGGCACACAAGCCCAACCCCACCTTTGCCATGTTTATGTCATCTGCAGGTTGAACCTATAGCGGAAGACCGAGGCGCGGATTCTAGCGGCAATAGATACCATTTTTTGTATGATTTTTTTTCAATTTATATTTGAATACTTGAAATTTGGGGTGTCAAGGGGTCGGTTTCGGTCCACGCCAAATCAGTGTCATCTTTATAGGCTCGAACCAAACATGTCCATTAAGAGGTTCAGGCTGGGTGTGTAAGACTCGCACTCCATGAATCCGATTTAAACCTCTATTTCATGTCGTAACGGGTCTTCCAATCATCATCGGATCAGACGGGACGAGTGGATGACAATCAGGTACGAAAATGGACCAAAACAGAGATAATTTTTATACCAGTCTCATGGAACCGGTCGACTGATATGTCTGCGCGAACAGACTAGTTAGATCTGGAACGGATCTCTGTGGGTCCCACTTGCTAAATCTCAACCCTCGAGACTTTCCTAACATAGGAAAACTTTTTTAAACCCCATCCTAGTTTATTTAAGGACTCATAAACCTCCTTAAACCTCTTTGATTGATTCTCACAAACCCTGGATAGGAGAAAGAGATTTGAAGAGGAGAAAGAGCTAAGAAAGGTGGAAAAAGAGCAACCGTTGGATGAAGAACACCATAGTTGAGAACCAACGGTAAGTGCTTGAACTTCTCTCTAAGTTAAGCATTATGGATGACTGATCACGACTGATAAATACCATGCAAGGCTAGGTATTGATAATCCCTAAATTCCCGCCAAACCCTAATTTGGTTGATAAACCCCATATTTGAATTCTAAACTAAGATTTCTTAGAATGTAGGCTTTGAATGAAAGATAAAAACAATCATAAAGCGTTGCTCAAGCCTAGAAGGCACAGGAGGAATCCTAGAAGCCATAACGGATGACCGACGAGAGACGACACCAAGTTGGTGGTCTTTCAGAGGCATACCGGTCGACCATATTGGTTGCACCATATGCGACCAGTACAGCGACCGGTACCTGCGATCGGTATGCACTATATAGGGTATTTGGCCTGGTTGGTTTCCGACCAACGTAAACTCTAAGGAACTAATCCTAATTAAATCCTAATATTGTGTAGGACCTTGTGATAGCAAGATTGGACGCTGTGACGCGGAGCAAACTAGCAACCAAACGTCAGGTAAGGGAATCGGACCCAAACCCTAATTAACTAATAACAGTAAAACGTTGTTAATAACTATTGTTCTATGGAGTGTTGCTTGTGCATATTTACATGTCATCTTTACTTTCAGTTATTATATTGTTCATGAATACTCACTACGCTAGGTTGTGATTGTTAGGCATGTGATTATTTTCGTTGGTGTGTGAAATGAAAAAGGTCTGGGGTCTGTGATCATTCCTCACACTAGCACCTTTTCGTATCACTTCTGTCTTAGCATGCTTGGTGCGGGTAGGGTAACAGGGGGAGGACGTGGCACTGTGGTCACTGGCCTGGCCACCAGACTCTAGCCCTATCTCTATGCCATAGGAAGTTGTGCAAGGATAGGGCATACTATGATGACATATAGGATTGGTTAGTTGCGAGTCCAGATTGCAAGCCCTCGCCAATAGAGGCTTACGTGTTGGTATGGGTAGGGCATCAGGGGAAGTGTTGGCGATGTGTGATCCGAACACTTTAGCTCTATCCCTATTCCATGGTGGGTGCATGTGGGACGACAGTGGTATTTGATCCATTGGGCGGATTCATACACTCGTGTATAGAGGTGCGATGGTCTTCAATCCTTTCTATAACACATTACAAATTTAAAACCAGGCCATAATGTGAATGTTACTCATGCATGTTGCTTGTTGCATTGTCTGATTTTCTTACTGAGCTAAGTTGTGAGCTCACCCTTGTATATATACATGTTCTTAGATGTTGATGCATGTAGGGGAGGACGAGCATGACGCTTCATGCGAATTCTCTTTTGCGTGTACCTCTATGATGGTTTTATTTTATTTTATTTTATTTTATTTCAGTTGGATTCATAAATTATGTAAAGATATTTTGTTTACATTTTGGTGTAGAGAATAATTGGTTACTATACTTACAATGTAGAACTCAGTTCATTTAATTTAAAACTTCCGCTGTATTTATTTATATTCTGATTATGGTTATGTGCAATGGTTTGTATAAGTGGATACGGTCTTATTGAGATCCTAGTATGAACCATTGATTTAGTGGTGGTTCACTCACACTTCTGGTTCAGTCGAAACTAGGGTGTGATAACTTGATGTTATAGGGAAAAAATAATCCAATTAAAATCTTACACGTGGCAATCAATATCCTCGAAGCCGACCTTGTATGATAGATTGGCGCTCGGCTTCCCCCGCTCGAAATTACAGTCCTGTTAGGACAAGGCGTTGGTCGGAGGTATAAACCTATTCGATTACGTTTCTTGGTCAGAGGTCAGAGTCTAAAGGTGACTAGGTTACATCAGAGGAGTCCTTCTCCTAGTACGATTCGGTGCCGATCATCACGGTCATATGGCTACCCATGTGGTGACATGTGTTACTCTTGTCATTCATCAACTTAGCTTCCTTGGCTATAGTCTCCCACTCCTCTCAAAGTCTATGACATGGGCGTCCCTCAGAGAAACACTTGACAGTCTTATTGGCGATCGACTTCCCTGAGTCCCGGTACTTCTATGTTTCTTCCCAATCTCTATAAGTAAAGAACGATCTCTCAAGGTAAATTAAGCCGACAATCTCACTATTCACCCTCAATTCTCTCATACACTCAAACTCTCTCATCGTTCCCCTCTTTCTCTAAACTGGAGATAACTTCTTGCTATCTCTTGACTGTTTACATTGAGAATCTAACTTAGGCATTGGAGTATACCTAGGGCTTAGTCGCCCAACTCCCTTGCATAACTTCTGTGATTGCGGGTTGCTCGGATTGCAGATCGGCAGGCGATTTCCAACCGTAACACTTGGTATCAAAGCTCTCAGGCTCTATCCAAAAAACCATACATGCACGTAACAGAGTCAATGAACTGAGATAGGAAAAATTAAAAGCTTTAACAAAAACATACCTTAAGCACCTGTTTGATGCCTGAGACTAAATATGAAAGAGCATAATATACTATACTAAAGGTGAAATTAATAAACAGTCATGCTCTAGATAGGAACCATAATGACAGGTGAGAATAATCATAAACTTCCTCCAAATTGAATAGAAAACTGTATTAAGAGTAGAATATAGAACATCCAAAGAGCTAGAAGTTAATTGTACCACAGGGTACAGTCCACAAGCCAAACAGTTACCCTATTATAATAAGAACTGTATTAAGAGAAGAGAAAAATAAGGTGGTCCATCATAGGGTTGGCATAGGAGGAATAGGGTCAGCAATGTCATAGTCACGCTCATATGCTACCCTGAGCTAGTGTACCTGCTCCTGTGTGACCCTGAGGCTGCGAGAGAGGTGTCCCAAGTTACGGTTCATCTCGCGCTGGACATCCCAAATCTTCATAAACATACCCATCACGGTATCAGGAAGAGGCTGGGATGGTTCTGCTGTAGGTATGGGTTGGGGTTCTAGTGCAGGAATATCCTCCATCTGTTCATCATCATCACCCCCTAACTCTTCTGCATAAGTTGCATTGGTTGCTGCTGCTACCCTCCTAAGCGGACGTGGAAGAGCCTCTAGCTCCTCGTCACTGATCGACAGGTTGTCCATCTTCATCTGGACAATGGTATTCCAGTCAATGTCGGATGTCATGGTATCCTCAACCGCAATCTCATCCCTCAGGTTCACTCGAAGGTGCTGCAGGATCGTGGTGATCAGCCGACCGTAAGGAAGGTTACCTATCTGGTCGGTAATAGTAGCCTGAAGCATAGTCCTGATAATAATGTAATGTAGGCAGACCCGCTCTCTGGTGCAGGCATAATAAGTCAGGTACTGGGTAAGCTAAGATAACTCACTGTAGTGGCCGCTCTGAGGGACAATATTATGTTGGATAATGCGGCAATAGACTCGAGGGAGAGGTCTCAAACTGGCAGCTTTTATGGGTGCCCTTGGGTTAAGAATCTGCTCCACAACCTCTTGGCGTAGATCATCAATAAGATAACCCTTCACCTTGGGAGTACAGTAAACCAGGTCACCATCATTAGGGATCCCCAAAAGGTCGACGAGCTGGTGGGTGTTGAACAAAATGGGAACACCTTTGACAAAGCTAGTAACGCGGATGTCCCTACAGTGGTTGAAGTCATTAAGATCTCCCTCAACCTCCAGGTTGGCGTAGAAGTGATTTACCAGATTGGGTCAGGTAGTCACTGTATAGGTTATCACTGGCAACCACCCAAGTGCATCGAAGGTCGCTTCGACATTGAACCGTTGGAGTCATTTTAGATTCACGCGCCGTCCTGACTCGATATTTTTAACCTCAAACCATGGAAAATAGGCTTCCGCCTCTGTCGAGCGAAACCACCACACATCGCATTGAGGAACAGGTAGGTGTTAGCGGTTCATGCCTAGGGCAAACGCGTGCTTACCAGCACCATGATGCCGAGATATTGTTAACTACAAAACAAAACAGCACAATGGGAATTAGTCGAGATTTTTAGAAATTTCAACAACATAACGATAGTATTTAAAGCAAAGGCCTCAAACTTACCCCAAAATCTGGGTATAAGGACTTATGTAATCAGTTAGCAACAAAAGAGACCAAACAATTATCAAACAAGCAAGAATTTCAACATTTATAAGAAAAATCGATTTTTGACCAAAACCTAGGTCAAAAATCCAAAAATTTTGATTTTGAGTAAACCATACGGTGGAACCTCAAATAAATTGAGGGATTTTGTCCATAGAGGTCCCAACACTATTTCTAGGCCGAAGAAAAAGAGTTCCTACGGTTAGAATCTTCTAAATCAAGAAAAATCATAGGTTTTGGGCAAGAAACCATGAAGAAACGATGTAAAATTGAGTGAGGAAAGAAGAAACTTTCTTGGAGAGGTGATGTAGTACTCTTGAGTGAGAAGAATCGTTTCTACAAGCACCGGTCGGACTGTAACAACTCATCAAGTCAGAAAGGAATCGCCACCGGAGAGAAAAGGAGAAGGAAAAGTGAAAATGACTCAAAATCCCGATTTTAAAAAAAAAGAAAAAAAAGAAGCAATTTAGGGTATATCAAACCGTCGACCGGTACCCCCTGGGGTATGGGACCGGTACCTCCCGGTCAGTGGATGGATTTTGTCCACCTGACCATACCAGTAGCACCACACTCTACAGTTCCGCGACCGATATGTCACGATCGGACAAAAAAAAATCTTGGAAAAAGTTAAATTGTGATTTTATTGCTTCCATTACGGTTTTCGCCTCGCAACTATTGCTTTGGACGAATGCTATGGACCGTGCCCAGTTCACATTAATGGGTAAAACCTAGAAGCAAATCTGGTTCAACTCAAGATGGCAGACTTTGACGTTATCTTGGGAATGGATTGGTTAGGCCATCATTCAGCTAGTTTATTATATGCCAAAAAGAAGCTTGCTTTCCAAGATGATAATGGGAAGGAGTTTAGCTTCACCGGGACTAAGCTACCTAGGAAGCAGAAGTTGATCCTCTCTGCTCCAAAATCTAAGATATGCCTAGAGAATGGAGGAGTCGGATACTTAGTGTCTGTGGTCGACGTCGCTGCAGAGGTGCCAAAGATGAAAGATTTAGATGTGGTACGAGAGTTTCCAGATGTATTTTCAGAAGATCTACCCAGACTACCTCCAGACAAGGCTACAGAGTTCGTAATAGACCTTATGCCAAGGTCGGCACCAGTGTCTAAAGCACCATACAGGATGACCCCTATAGAATTAAAGGAGTTGAAGACCTAATTACAAGAACTACTAGATAAGGGTTTCATACAACCCAACATATTGCCGTGGGGAGCACCTGTATTGTTCATAAAGAAGAAGGATGGTAGCGTACGACTATGTATCGACTACCGAGAGTTGAACAAGTTAACCATCAAGAACCAATACCCTTTGCCTAGGATCGATGATCTGTTCGATCAGTTGTAGAGTGCAAAGGTTTTTTCAAAGATTGATCTTAGATCGGGGTATCACCAACTGAAGATCAAGGCAGGAGATATTTCGAAGACTGCTTTCAGGACAATGTATGGGCATTATGAGTTCCTTGTAATGTCGTTCGGGTTGACTAGCACTCCAGCGTCGTTCATGGAACTGATGAACCGAGTGTTTCATGACATGTTGGACACTTCAGTCATCATATTCATTGACGATAGCTTGGTCTACTCAAAGAATAGGGAGATTTATGCAATACACTTTAGAGCAGCCCTACAACGGCTGAGAAGGGAGAATCTCTATGCCAAGTTCAAGAAGTATGAATTTTTGCTGAAGGAAGCGGCCTTCTTGGGTCACGCAGTATCTATAGACGGCATCAAAATAGATCCAAGTAAGATTGCAGCTATAGTAGGATGGGAAGCACCAAAGTCAGTTGCAGAGATTCGTAGCTTCCTTGGATTGGCTGGTTACTATAGAAGATTTGTAGAAGACTACTCAAAGATCGTCGTACCACTTACCAGACTAACCAAAAAAGGAGAAAAGTTCATATGGACAGACGAATATGAGAAGTGCTTTTAGACTCTGAAGTCAAGATTAGTCTCGTCACCTATCTTGACAATTCCAGCACCAGGTTTACCATTTACTTTATATACGGATGCATCAGGGTTGGGACTTGGATGTGTATTGATGCAAAGAGAACAGGTGATTGCCTACGCATCAAGACAGTTGAAAGAGCATGAAAAGAACTATCCTACGCATGATCTGGAATTAGCAGCGGTCATTCACGCAACCAAGGCTTGGAGGCACTACCTTTATGGTGAAAAGTTTCAAATCAAGTCAGACCACTAGAGTTTGACTTACCTTTTTACTTAGAAGGACCTGAATATGAGAAAGAGGAGATGGCTAGAACTGTTGAAAGATTATGATTGTGACATCCAGTACCATCCAGATAAAGTGAATGTGGTCGCTGATGCCTTAAGTAGGAAGTGGGCATTGAAACCTGAGGCAGGACCCAGTACAAACACTGCACTAGTGGAACAAGGCTTGATTCATAAGTTCACATTGATGTTTACAGCCTTGAAGATCTCACCAGATCTGGTGAATGAGGTGAAAGCAGTAAGCCTATAGGATCCACCCCTCAAGACTGTGCAAGAAGATCTAGAGAAGGGTAAAAGTAACCCCAACTTCACCTTGGATCAGGACAAGGTACTCAGATATCGCGAACGATTATGTATACCTGAGAGTGAGAACTCAAACATCAGAGACAGAATTATGACAAAAGCTCATTATACTCCATATTCAGTATATCCAGGAAGCACCAATATGTACCATGATTTAAGAAGATTATATTGGTGGAGGGGTATGAAAGCAGATGTAACTCGATTCGTATTCCAATGTCTAAATTGCCAACAAGCGAAAGTAGAAAAACAGAGACCCACAGGTTCGCTACAACCACTACCGGAGCCAGCATGGAAGTCGGATTGTATCACAATGGATTTCGTCACTGGCCTACCCTTGACACCAAGGTCAGTGGATGCCATATGGGTGATAGTCGATCGGTTAACCAAGACAGCTAGCTTCATCGCTGTCAGACCTCAATATACCATGGACAGATTGACCAAGCTATATGTGGATAACATAGTTAGACTTCACGGTGTACCGGAAAGCATAGTGTCTGAGAGAGACCTCCGCTTTACACCAAAGCTCTGGGAAGGATTACAGAAAGCCATGGGAACCAAACTGAAGTTTAGTACAATTTTTCATCCTCAGACAGATGGATAGTCAGAGAGAACCATTCAAATCTTGGAGGATATGCTCCGAGCGTGTGCTCTAGATTTCAAAGGAGCTTAGGACGAGAAGCTATCGCTCATCAAGTTTGCTTATAACATTAATTACCAGGCTACGATCCACTCCATATGAGGCACTCTACGGGAAGAAATGTCGTACACCTCTGTTATGGAATGAGGTGGAAGAGAAAAGGATTGTAGGACCAGAGTTCGTAGAAGAAACTTGTCGAACGATTGATCAAATTAAGGAAAGAATGAAGACAGCTCAAGTTCGACAAAAGCACTATGCAGATAACCGACGTCGAGATCTGGAGTTTGCAGTGGATGATAAGGTATTTTTGAAGATATCACCTGTGCGAGGTCTGAAAAGGTTCGATAAGAACGGGAAGCTATGCCCCAGGTATGTGGGACCATACAAGATATTGACTAGACTTGGTAATGTGGCGTATCAACTGGCTCTACCACCATCCATGTCAAGTGTTCATGATGTGTTCCATGTTTTTTTACTGAAGAGGTAAATCAAGGATCCATTACACATCTTGACAGCAGACCCACCAGACTTGCCAGAAGATTTAACCTTTGAGGTGGTACCGATGATGCTCACAAGCCGAAAGGTACAACACTTCCGAAGCAAAGATATCCATTACGTCAAAGTGCATTGAAAAAGCCAAGATGTAGAAAAAATCACTTGGGAGGAAGAGAACGCAATGCGAAAGGAGTACCCCAACCTTTTCGACAAAGAAAGTACGTGCAAATTTCAAGGCCAAAATTTCTTTTAAGGTTGAGGGAGTTGTGAGACCTACATGCAAATTTCGAGGATGAAATTTCTTTTAAGGGGGTGGAGTTATAAGACCCGCACTCCATGAACCCGATCGAAACCTTTATTTCATGTCATAACAGGCCTTCCAATCATCATCGGACCAGACAAGACGAATAGATGACAATCAGGTACAAAAATGGACCAAAACAGAGATAATTTTTATACCGGTCTATGGTACAGGTCGATCGGTATGTCTACTCGGGCAGACTAGTTAGATCCTAAAACAAATCTCTGTGGGTCCCACTTGCCAAATCTCAACCCTCAAGACTTTCCTAGCGTAGAAAAAATTTTCTAAATCTCATCCTAGTCTATTTAAGGACTCTTAAACCTCATTAAACTTCTTTGATTGATTCTCACAAACCTTAGAGAGGAGAAAGAGATTTGAAGAGGAGAAAGAGCTAAGAAAGGTGGAAGAGGAGCCGCCGTTGGACGAAGAACACCATAGTTGAGAACCAACGGTAAGTGCTTGAACTTCTCTCTAAATTTAGCATTATGGATGATTGATCATGACTGATCAATACCATGCAAGGCTAGGTATTGATCAAAATCCCTAAATTCCCGCCAAACCCTAATTCAGTTGATAAACCCTAGATTTGAATTCTAAACTAAGATTCTTAGAATGTAGGCTTTGAATGAAAGATAAAAACAATCCTAAAACGTTGTTTAAGCCTAGAAGGCATAGGAGGAACCCTAAAAGCCATAATGGGTGACCGACAGGAGACAACACCAAGTTAGTGGTTTTTCGGAGGCATACCGGTCGACCATATCAGTTGCACTATATGCGACCGGTACAGGGACTGGTACCTGCTACTGGTATGCACTGTATAGGGTATTTGACCTGATTGGTTTTCGACCAACGTAAACTCTAATGAACTAATCCTAATTAAACCCTAACATCGTGTAGGACCTTGTGATAGCAAGATTGGACACTGTGACGCGGAGCAAACTAGCAACCAAGCGTTAGGTAAAGGAATCGGACCCAAACCCTGATTAACTAATAACAGTAAAACGTTGTTAATAACTATTGTTCTATGAAATGTTGCTTGTGCATATTTACATTTCATCTTTACTTTTAGTTATTATATTATTCATGCATACTCGCTATGCTAGGTTGTAATTGTTAGGCATGTGATTATTTTTATTGGTGTGTGGAATGGGAAGGGCCTGGGGCCTGGGATCATTCCTTACACTAGCACCTTTTCACATCGCTTATGTCTTAGCATGCTTGGTGCGGGTAGGGTATCAGGGGGAGGACGTGATATTAGGGCTGCAACTGGGCCGGGTTGGGCCGGGTTTTTCAAAACCCTAACCCCAACCCTGACTATTTAAGTTGAACCCTAACCCTGTCCAACCCTGCCAGGGTTAGAAAAAATACAACCCTAACCCTGACCCTGACAGGGTTGGGCCTAACCCTAACCTGCCCTAATTGACCCTGACAGGATCGGGTTGGGTCGGGTTTAACCCTGATTAACCCTGATTCAGGGTCAGATTGACCCTGATATTGCCCCTGCTTGATCCTAAATATCAATTATAACTTTAAACATGACAAACACAATCAACCTAACATTCTCTTAAAAATTAACAAATACAAAGCAAATCAGTTTTTAGTGTTTAACAATCAAATCTGATAAATAGAACAAATACAAATCATAACCAGTTTAACATAAGATCTAATAAATGAGAAAAAAAAATGATGATCATGATCTACAATTTGGCCTTCCAAACCTCCATCCTCGGTCCTCTTCTCACTCATAGTTCATATTTTCTACAAAAAAAAATGAAAGGAAAAATATCATTAGAAGTAAGAACTATCATATCAATGACATAAAAGTAAAAGAGAAATAAGTCAAATGGTAAGATGACAATTACATACAAACTCATTACAAAATCGACTCTAATTCTCCAAAGTCCAAACATACAATACCAAACTTTAGGTCAAACCGTCAAATGACTCAAACTTAAAACATCATTGTCACCACTCTCCTCAAGCAAATCTGAAAATATAATTAATGCAATAAAAAATCAGTAAAGACAATCCATTTCACAATGCGTGTAATTATTAATAGTTGTCATTGAGTTTTTTACCTGCTTCCACCTCACAGTTGTCGTCTAGATTTTCTTCATTACTAAGTGGTGGTTCATTTCGTAGCCAATCCTGTGAACACACCAAAGACTCTACTAATTTTGGTGTCAATGAGCTACGAAATTGATCAAGAATCCAACCACCAGTGCTAAAAGCAGATTCTGGAGCAACAGTTGAGACGGGATTTGGTAAAATATCTCGAGCCATCTTACTGAGAATGACAAATCTTGAGCTATTCATCTTCCACCAATTCAATAAGTTGAAATCAGTAGAATTACTGGCAAGACCTTCCAAAAGATAACGATCTAACTCTGATCCAAATGATGAATTCTGATTTTGCATAAGGAATTTGTTAAAACCCTTAGTAGACCCGACAACATTATCTATATCAGATGTTTCAGTTGGAACAGCATCCACTACGCTATGAGATAACTCATGCATCTGATAATGCTTTAATAGGCGGTCTATGACATCTAACACATTTGCAATTTTCACTTCAACCTCAAATGTAGAATACAAGACTGAATAGAAAAACCTCACAAAGTTCAATTTGCGTCGAGGATCAAGAATAGATGCAATTACCAAGAAGATATTAACTCTATCTGCACAATCCCAATACTTTCTAAACTTTTCCAGCATGGCCAATGCCATATCACGACAAATGGGATCTTGACTTCTTGACCAATCTAACAATGTTGATTCAATTCCATAAACTTCTTGTAAATATAAACTAGATGTGATATAAAGAGACCCAAACAAATGTGTGGTGGCAGTGTAAAAATTTGCTAAGAAATCACAAAAAACCTTTGTTTTCTTCCAATCTTCTTCACTAAGGATCATATCCCTGCAATCTATTTTGAAGTTCATGGCCCTATCCTCTAGGCGTTCAAAAGCCTTTTGAAACTGTAAAACAGTTTGTAACATAAAAAATGTAGAATTCCAACGAATAGAGACATCTAGACACAAGTTTTTCTTACATTGAATTTTTTCATGCTCACAACACACCTTAAATTGTTGTAACCTTGCAGGTGAACCTCTCACATATTTCACTACAAAATGGATTTTATCAATGCAATCCCCAACATATTTGTAGCCTTCCTTAACAATCAAATTCAAAATATGAGCACAACATCTCACATGAAAGAATTCACCATCTAACAATAACCCATTTTTCTTGGTAAACCTCCTTTTTAACAGTCGAACTGTCACATCATTATTAGATGCATTATCTACAGTAATAGTAGATAGTTTCTCTAGACCCCAATCTAACAGGCATGATTCCAAAACATTATTGATAATTTCACCACTATGTGGTGTTGGGACTTCACAAAAATTAATTATCCTCTTTTGTAGATTTCAATCTTTGTCAATGTAATGTGTTGTAAGACACATATAACCAACATTCTGGTTTGAAGTCCATATATCAATAGTTAGGCAAACACGGTAACTACATCTCTTAAAAAGACCTTTCAATTTTTTTTTCTCCTCCACATAATATGCAAAACAATCTTTTGTCACAGTGGTACGTGACACAAGATTAAACCTAGGTTGCGCTGCCTTCATTACTCTTTTAAAACCCTCCTTCTCTATGAACTTAAAAGGCAATTCTTCCGTAATAATCATACGGGCAACCTCCTTTCGGATCAATTCTTGATCAAATTTCCAAGTTGAGATACTGTTGGTGGTCTTACCATCATTGTCATTAGCTGAAATAGCCAAGGTTTTTTGTTTCTTATCAGTTTTACTCTTTGGATATTGCCAACATTTGTCCAAATGACGTTTCAATGTACTTGTGTCATGCTCACTAGCACATCCAAATTCTTTATTGCAATATTTGCAATTACATCTTCTAGGTCTTGAACCATCAGCAGGTATAACCTTAGTAAAATGGTTCCAAACACTTAATGGTGGTAGTTGTGGTAGTTTAGATGATACCTCAGAACTAGCATTAGAACCTGGTGAAGAGCATGGTTGATTTTGATTTGAACTTGGCTGATTTTGATTTGAGCTTGGTGGCTGATTTTGACTTGAGCTTGGCTGATTTTGATCCATCATTGACATCTGTAAAAAATATCAAACATGAAAAATATAAAGGGAATCCATGAGGTCAAGCAATAGCTTTTTAAATGAAGAGAATGAAAAATCAGAATCTCACATGGAGAGATGAATGCTCATGAATCAGAATCCCAAATTAAAAGTAATCAATAGCTTGACAATTTCTACCAGGTTGCATTACTTGGATAATCTAAAGTTACAGACCTGCAATATTAAGAGTTAAGACAAGAATACTTTAGTTACTGGTACGAGATGAGACCTCACTCAAAATCTACAACCAAGATTCATCCTCAGATAACCCAACCAAGAAATCCGTTTAAACTCTAAGCCACAAGAGTAACCAAGAAAAAAAAAATCACCAGACATCCATAAACCCCCCGTTCCCAAAAGAGAGAGAAGAGAAAGAGATAAAATAGGTAGCAATAAAGATAGATATACCTCCAACAAGAACTGCGCTAGCCGAAACGCAGTAGTTAGCCGAAACGCAGTAGTTTTGAAGAAAGCGAAACAGATTCAACTCTGAGAAAGAAATAGAAGATCCTGCAATAAGAAACAAAGAGTGAGGAGAAGAGCCAAAACTTCAAAACAAAGGCAGAGGGTCTAGTTATTTTCTATCTTTCAAATATGTTACCATTCTCATATGAGCTGATGCAAGGCATGTTGAACTTCCCTTTCCTTTGCCTAATTTTATTGTATGGTTTCAATTTTCATCCCATTAGTTTTGTTCCTAAACTGAAGCTGTATTTAAATTTTCCCCCTTCAATATCAATTATCAACCCCTGGAAAAACTAATTCCTGTTCCACTACCTTTCTAAATTACTTTATTTTCTGTTATCTCGCGGAAGAACTACTCTTGCTATAAATTTTACCTTTCTTAAACCTCTTGCATGTTTTCACTCATGTAGAAGAGAAGGTGGAGCAGTCACTGGAGTATGTACGGTGATCGATTCCGATGTAGCACCACACCTCCTGCAAACATTGTTCGAATTTAGATTTCTTTTTTGAAATTTTTCCCCCGAAGCAGCTCCTTGACCACAAGCACACCACAAAAAAAGATTTAATCTTTGGTAGAGATTTACAGTGTCATATTCGTTTTCACACCCCCTTTGGAACAAGTCTCCATTGTTGAACTCTAGAAGAAAAAGCCGGGCATTCTCTTCATCAAAAAATTTATTGGATAAGAAGCCCCAAAGAAAAAATCAAGCAATCCTCCTTAGTAAAGAGACTTAAAGAAATTTCCTTAATAGCCTTCGCATTATCTTGATGGAAAATAAATCAAGGAGATCATACCTCCACACCTGATTATGAAGATTAATAATATCATTCACAAACACAAGAGGACAACCATGAGGCTTTGGATCCTAAATAGTAAAGCCTTTCAAGGATAGTAATCATTTATCCTCCCAGATAATCTTTGTACCTTTCTAAATCTTCCAAAGTTGACCATCCATAATGACCTTTCGTCCTTACAATATGCTCCTCAACTGCGCCTTTGACTCCTCCTGAACCTGTGCAGCTGACGACACCTTCATCACCCGAGGTGCCATTTGCTCAGCTGCTAATTTCATCGTTAGACCCCAATCACAGAACAAGCGGGATGTGTTAGAAATTATCTTAGGATTTCGTTTGAGAGGGAGATTGAGAGAAGAGGTGAAGAAGAGAAGAGATGAAGGCACCGTCGTCTACCGCCGTCTACTCTTAGGGCTTTGTTTGAGACTTGAGAGAGAGAGATGAAGAGATGAAGAAGAGAAGAGATGAAGGTGCCGCCGTCTTCTACTCTTCTTAGGGTTTCGTCTTCTTGAGAGAGAGAGATTGAGAGAAAATGATAATGAGGCTGAAACTTGAAAGGCTCTGCCTCTGAGCCTCTGAAGGTTTGAAACCGTAGGATCTTTAGAAATTAGAATCCAACGTTTCATATCCTTTGTCGATTTTCCATATCCTTTGTCGATTTGCCCTTTGGTCAATTAGGGTTAGCTGCTTAGGTAGTTTTAGGGTAACTTAGACTTAGGTTTAGTTTTAGCCTTTAGGGTTTATAACTTTATAAATTATATATATATATATATATATATATATATATATATATATATATATATATATATATATATATATATATATATATATATATATATTCAAATAAATAAATATTTATATAAATATTTTCAAATATATACAGGGTCGGGTTCAACCCAGGGGGTCAACCCTAACCCAGCCCAACCCTGCCAGGGTTGGTACAAAATTAAACCCTAACCCAGCCCTGTCAGGGTTCGGGTTGGGTTCAACCCTGCCAGGGTTCAGGGCGGGCCTGGGCGGGTTCGGGTCGTCAGGGTAAAACTTGCACCCCTACGTGGCATTGTGGTCTCCGGCCTAGCCACCAGACTCTAGCCCTATCTCTATGCCATAGGAAGCTGTGCTGGGATAGAGCCTACTGTGATGACATATAGGATTGGTTAGTTGTGAGTCCAGTTTGCAAGCCCTCGCCAATAGGGACTTACGTGTTGGTATGAGTAGGGCATCAGGGGAAGTGTTGGCGGTGTGTGATCCGGACACTTTAGCTTTATCCCTATTCTATGGTGGGTGTTTGTGGGACAACAGTGGTGTTTGATCCATTGGACGGATTCACACACTCATGTATAGAGGTGTGGTTGCCGTCAATCCTTTCTATAGCACATTGCAAACTTAAAATCAAACCATAATGTGAATGTTACTCATGCATGTTGCTTGTTGCATTGTCTGATTTTCTTACTGAACTAAGTTGTGAGCTCACCCTTGTATATATACATGTTTTTAGATTTTGATGCAGGTTATACTGTGGAGGACTACGTAGATGCTCTAGTATATGGAGGTGTTGCTGCTTTTGAAGTGCAAGCAAGAGAGGACGAATATGACGCTTCATGCGAGTGTCCTTTCTGCGTGTACTTCTAGGATAGTTTTATTTTATTTTATTTTATTTCAGTTAGATTCATAAATTATGTAAAGATATTTTATTTACGTTTTGATGTGGAGAATAATTTGTTACTATACTTACAATGTAGAATTCAGTTCATTTAATTTAAGACTTCCCGTTGTATTTATTTATATTCTGATTATGGTTATGTGCAATAATTTGTATAAGTGGATACGGTCTTATTGAGATCCTGGTGTGAACCGTTGGTTTAGTAGCGGTTCACTCACACTTCTGGTTCAGTCAGAATTGAGGTGTGATAGAATGGACTAAACTGTGCACATTAATTAACGGGCCAGTTTGATTTCAAGTTGTTATCGGGCTGGTTCGGATTGAAAGTCATATAAGAAACCCGTTAAGGCCATTTAGAAGGCTGAAGTAGTGAAGCTAGAGTTTAATATCCGGTATAAATTGGTTTGGTTCGGCCATTAGCGGGTTTGGGCTAATCGGTCTCTTTTTCGGGCTAGCCCATACCAGATCGGAATCCATAGGCTATGCTATACCTCAACCCGAAACATGTCCAATAATAATTCGATCTGATTCGATTTCAGATTAATTCGATCCAATTCGATTCGGATTACCGATTCGATCCCAAATTGACACCCATACTTGAAATCAACGAAGGAATGATTTTTTTTGTTACAAATTTGAAATTATTTGTTTAGATAGAGGGCGTTGTGCAACGTCTCTATTTTTGACAGGTGTTATCTTTTTCTATATGCTGGAATAATGTTCCTTAGGTGTTCTTAAGCCTAAGAAAACAAAAAACACCTACTAATATTCACATCAATAACATCCCAAACAATTGAAGAAAACATCAATATACTGAAAGAGAACATCCACAAAAAGACTGACAATCTAGAGCGAAAGCCATGATAGCACTCAATATGCTCAAAGAACTTTAAAACCAATTGAAGGAAACAAGGAATTCATATTCTGATTCCAAGTTACAAAAGCATGAGAGGTATTAATAAGAAAAACCCCTTTATGTAAGGGATTTTCTTATTGACACTTTGCAAGGTAACAAATTAAGGATGGTTTTGGTTTAACGGTTTAATTCGGTTTATGTTTGATACAAATGGATCCATTGTAAACATAATATCGTATATTGTACCGCTAAGAAATGTAAATATAGTTTGGTATATATTCTCGTTCTTGAATCATAGAATTTGTTAAGAGAACATAGTCTATTCTGGAACATGTTTTTTAGTTTAACACAAATATTTCATTTTTTAATCCATTCTTATTTAAATTAAGAATGCATTCTCCATCCCAAGAATGCATTCTAGGAATACAAAAATGAAACGTTTTGTATGACTTGGGGTACTGGCTTCCAAAACCAATACCAAACCTTTTGTATGACTTTATATTCATTTTTTTTTTTTTTTAAACCTACTAATTTTCCTCAACTTCATCCCATCTCTCCCTCTGAGTTGGGCTGGAATACAAAAATAAAAATTTGGTTTAAAGAGGTTCTTTCCATATTTATAATTCTCTGTCCCTTACTCTGTCTCCTACCAATCCCTCAAAACAAGTATAAATGTATAATTCCTATCAAAAAAAGATTCTGGATATATTGGGATAAGTTTGTACATAAATAAGGTATGGGTTCCCGAATTCGGATCCTCTACATCCAGCCCCACCCATCACTGTTGGATCATGCTCTCGCCTAGGGGAGAGAGACCAACGGTGTTGGGTGGGCTGGACCAGGCTAGCAAATGAAGAGGATCTGTTTCTTGGGTATCCTCCCACAGCCATCTCCATCCATGGCTCGTTGTGGACCTGTGGTAATGGGGAAAGGAGGGTACCCATGTGGGGAGAAGATTTAGACTCCAAAAACAGTATCGAAAAGGGAGTAATTTCCAACCCGGTTCGCCAAACACAAGTAAAAAAGTACAAATTCTTCCACCCCTCAAATCCTATGCCATCAAAATCCCTGTAAACAAAGAGGGCCTTACGGAACCACTGAGCTAATACTAACCCTGTAACCCATAAGGTCACACAAGCTTGGGGGTATGGATGTCTCTTGTGAGTTTGTCCAACCACTAATTTAGCAAAAAAATTCTTCTATATGGCTGTCAAGTAGTAGTGAAGATTCCAATCACACATAGTGCATTGGTATGTGTCTTAAAGATCCACATCTTCTCCTGTGATAGGTGGAATTGCCAGCTGATCCAAGGGCTGGAGTTCAACCAATACGTATACCAATACATTGGTATGTGAACCGACTGAAATCCAGCCCTTAGCAGTTTCACCTGCCGAAGGATAGGATTTTATCCGTGTCTTAATGCACCATGAGCAACTAGGATCCTACTACCACTTGACAGTCACTACAAAAGAACCTGATTCTTGATTCAATGGGTGGAGTCATTCAATACCCATATGAATACATGGGTATATGTGCCAGATGAATTCCAACTACTTGAATCATAGTAGAAGGGAATGGACAATAGGAAAATAGGAAAAGATCTTTTTTCCCAGTTTAGAAGAGAGATCTTTCAGCCGATAAAGTCAAATAAGCCTCAAAGCCAAGCCAAAATCCTGTAATCATTTACCTTTTTTTATAAATCAAACAGGCTTTAATAACATTCCATATGCAGAGATAATTAATCGCTTTTCCTATGTTATTTTCAAAATAAAAGATGAACAGTTAAAACCAGAACAACTTACTTGAGGATGTTATTCAAACTTGTAATCTCCTCAACTCAAATCTCAGATCTAAAAAAATGAATAAATGAATGATATATGAATAAAAACGAGCATAATCCCACATTTCAATCGTTCCATCTCTGATCTCCCTGCTAGCAAAGGATGAAAAGTCCAGAAAAGTAACAAAAAAAATTGAAAAGAAAATTTCAAATCCATCTGCAACTAATGATTTTCATTTCATCATCTCTACCATAAAGCAAGTCATTACTCCTACACAAACGCACAGAAACAAAACTGAGGAAAACCTAAAACCAAAACAGAATTTAAAAAAGACGATTCTGATGTTCTCCCTTTTATACAACCTCTTTCTTGTCATCCGATCCATAATAATCGTTCAATCCCTGGAGAATCTCCACTTGAGCTTTGAGGAAGACGATGTAATCTGCAGTTTCTTCAAATAATCGATCTGCTTTTATCTCTCCGTTCCTCGCAGGAATCAAATTCTTGAGAGCTTCCAGTTTGGCTGAAATATCTAGCTTTACTTTTCTGCCATTACCGACATTCCTCAACCTTCTCTGGCATCTAGAAAGGCTTGTCTTTCTTTGTCGATTCAAGCTTCCTCGCTTGGTTTTCCATGTTCTGACGAAGCTTCTCGGTCTTGAGTTCATGGTGAGACACTGAGACTCGAATAGAAGACGCGTTTCCTTTTGTCACCCCGAGCGCGTTCTGAGGTTTAAGTAATGGTGAATTTAAAGAACGACACTTGTTTTTTGGATAATATACGAAACTGCCATTCCTTTATTTAATATTTTGAGAAGGAATTAGAAAAATCCCAACTCGGAAGTGGGGATCAACTCGCTGGTGAGTTGAAGGATCATGTAGGGTTAACTCAGAAACTGATCTCGTTTTTGCTGGTTGACTCACTACAAGCATATTTGGCAAAGTTTATCTCAAGCTAACTTCTAATAGGCAATCCGAGACTGATTCGGATAGGGTACGGTTCCCATGGCTTGTTGATACGTCGATATTAAGAAGGAAGAATCAAGTATTCAATTAGGATCGGCCATGGCCAAAATTGATACAAATCACTTTTATGTAAAATAAGAATATTCATTTATTTTTAAACATAAAACACACAAAAAAATTACATTGAGAAAATGTTCGAAAATTTTCATGTAAAATATCTTCTTCTTCTTTTTTTGGCTTAAATTTTTTTGTAATAAAACAAATAGGGTCAATGAGGTGGGGGGAAAGCCGGGAAGGTGAGGCTGATCCGTAATGAAACAAATAGGGTCAATTGGGTAAATCGAACCTTTATTAAAAGGAATTTTCTACTTGCAATTGTAAAAGTCTTTTTATCGGATTGTATTCCTCTCTCTCATGCTTCTTATGCTGGCATAAGGAAATCCAGTGTCTGTCATTCATTGTACGCACATCTATGATGAAAGACCTTTTTATCGTCAGATATGTATAAATCCCTAAATGAAATACTGAAAACTACCCTTTGATATATTGAAATTACTGTGATGGTAATTATTTTTTTCACAAACTGAGTTGTTCATGTAATATACGAGTTTTATATTTTTAACAAAAAAAAAAAAAAAAAAAACCAAGTCTTGTAATGAATTTCGTGTTTAATTTAATTTGAAATGCCATTATAATTGGAAGGGTATTTTAGGAAGTGGAAAATTTTGTCCTACACTTTAGGGTTGTGGCTCCCCTGGAGGGATACATGCAACGGTGGCAATTAGCTAGCGAACGCCTCATTGTGAGAGATAGTGGGAGGTTAGAGCTGAGAGAAAGGAAGGAATGGGGTGCGCAATGTGCAAAGTCCACATGGGAGCACATGTATAGAGTAGTGTATCGTTGAGGCGTGGCATGTGACAAACTGTTAGTCTGTGACCGCCAACAATCAAGTAAGCCATGTACAGCATGTTCTGCACATTCCCTGCATGCTACTAATAGGTGGTAGCTCGCAGCTCCCTTTGCCCCCTCTACTCTCCGTTACAGTCTCACATTCACAACAATCACAGGTTCACCGATTCAAATCCTCTCCTCCTAGTGATTCGGTCAAGCCTTATCCGTACTTGGCCTGCACAACTGATCATGTGCTTAACCGACAAACCCATTACTTCCCACAAACGTAGTTGACAACACATGAGACGTAATTGAAGGATTTGACGTAACTGACGAAAGAATAAATCCACTCGGGGTGCAAACTCAACTTTAGACCACCCGATGCCCTTCTCTTCTCTATAAGCAGATCAAAATACAAAGGTAAATGAATCAAACTTTTTACACTCAAACTCTCTCTACAACCCCACCTAATCGGAGCTTGTATTCTCATACCGAGCTCCTTGTCTACTTATACTCAGAGTATTAACTTTGGCATCGAAATGACTCAAGGGTCCAAAATCCAACCTGTATTGCTTTTCTCCTTATCCTTAGGTCTGACTTACTATTAGGGAGGCAGTTCGTTTTCTGACTGTAACGCCAAGTATGTATTGCGTATGTTCAAAATCAATCCAATTCGAATCAGATCAATATATGGCTCCAATAGGAAACCAACACATGACCAATATCATAAATAAACGAAATTCAAAATCGATACGAATTGGCCGATTAGTTGAACACTTGAACCACGGTGACAACTACTATGAATTTTTTTTTTTTTTTTTTAATTTTTTTTTTCTTGTGGACAACTAGTATGATTAATGATATGAATGGATGAGTATTCCAGAAGCAAATAAGCAAATAAATAAAAGTTACAGTTGCCTTTTTTAATGAATTATCATTGAAAACAGATTTGCTTTAATCACGTGAATTCTCTTCCTTTCGGAAACTGAACATGTTTTTGCATGTTGACACCTGTATGGTCAGTGAAGCATGTGCGTGAAATTAGGTTTGGAAGCGGGAAAGGTGAGCGGAAGCGATGGGGTTCACGTGGGCAGACGTTAATTCTGGCAAGTCCTCTCTGTGCCAAAAGTTCTGCTGTCAGATGATGTGATTCTAGATTCATTGCATTCTGGGAATTTGAGAGTATTCGCCGGCTCTGGAAGCCACCGAATCTGGAATTTGGGCTGCGTTTGTATTACTTTTGGTCTGTGTTCTTAAAATGCATTCTGGAGTAAGAACACGTTTTGAAGGATTAAAAACCTTATTTGGTTTATATTCTCGTTCTTAAATTTTAGAATGTGTTAAGAATGCATTGTATTTTGGAATGCGTTCTATGGCCTATTCTGCGTTCTGCATTCTGAACTGAGAACAAATACATCTTGTTATGATCTTCCCTCCTTCTCTTCCTTCTTTCTGTTGTTGAAGTTTGTGACTTTTGCTCTAATCTTTTCTCTTTTAGTCTAGAACCTTAGGTTTCAATTTAGGTATATATCCTTTTTCCCTATGAGTCAATTGTTCGATGGAATGCCTTTTAAGAGGGTGAGCATTCTAAAATAAAAAATGCAATTTGTCAAACATGTATCCAAACAAATTCTCATTCTCAATTGAAAATGCATTTTGGATTTTGAGAATAAGAATGCACATTCTTAGAATGGGAATCCATACCAAACATAGCCTTGGTTCTTCAAAACATTTGGATTGGAATCCAACATGTATTCATGTTCAATACTATTTTTCCCCACATTATCTTCCGTGTATACGATCATTCCGACTACATTTGCTCTATTCCACGTGTACACACTTTAACTTTAATAGTAGGTGAAAGAAAGTATTGAAAATAATCCCACATATTATATGAATTATCTATTAATGAACTAAAAGGAAAGTAAAAAAAAATCCACAAATTACACATGGGAGAGATAAAAAACGAAGGAAAGAAATGTGTCTTGCACCCCACTCCTCTCTCTAATGCAAAGGAGATTTGAATCGTTTTTAATTTTGTGTGTGGAATAATCGATATAGATTTTTAGAATAGATTGTATATATTATGAAGGGTATTAATTAACATATTATGATACATGATATGTAGAAAAAAAAAGAAAAAAAAGAAACTCATGTATAGTCTAATGTAGAGAAGTAGGGGTGTCAATCGACCGATCTTGATAGGTCTCGACCAGACTTAATCTATTTTTACCATTTTAATATCACATACCGTAGCCGTCCGTTTAGCAAATCAGTCCTCAATTAAAGGGGCATGGACACATTTATATTCAGTCCGATTGGACTCGGTCTGTAGCCGGTCCTATTCTAATCGACCTTAATCGATCTATATGCAGATTGCAATGCATACATGTTGACAGGTCCATAATCAATCTCAAATAATTTCAACAATATGATTAAGCCTTAGTTTCTGGTCTTCCTAAATCAATAAGGATTACATATTTAGAAAGTGAAGTCTCATAAAACCCAATCAGTACTCATGAGATTAAGGCACAAGAAAATTCTAGATAACATAACATGAAACACCGTGAGGAGGGTTTGGATCTTCTTTTGTCTTTGGAGGGATTCTAATCGTGATCCAGTGGCTACAGTTTAGTTGGTGCATATACTTATACATGATCTGCACGCCGGATGATCACCAGCTATTGGATCATGATTTAGGCTCTCTTTGGTTTGTATTTTATAATGTATTATGAGTTATTTGTGACAAATCAATTATGATAATAGATTATGAGTAATAAATATTGACCGTTTGGTACCACTAAACATAATACATTATATAATGAGAAATATAAACAATCACCTAATAAATTATTCTAATAATGATAAATAGCTACTCACGTATTTGTAGATAATGAATTATATCGATTTATTTTAATTATAAATAGACATTATAAATCATATCAAACAATCATAAATTTTATAATATATTATATAATACATTATATAATACAAACCAAAGAAAACCTTAAAGGATTGAACAACAGGAAATCTTTTTCCACATACAGATGTATAAATAAAAGAATCTAGATCACCAAAGAAATCAAGTTCAGACTCTTTCAATGTGTCATTGCCACTGGACAGATAATGTCACTATTTTACCATTGATAGGGAGGACATGCTTTTTATTACCTCATTTCAGATTCTGAATTCAATCAAGTATTGTCATGCATGTCCCATCAATCTCCATGTAAATCAAGAGAGACATCTGGTACTCTGGTACTCTGGTACTCTGACCATTTCTCATGACCTTTATGCGGGCATGAGGAAACTCAGTGGCTGTAGTTTACTCTGTACACGTAACGATGTATTAGTATATGCACCAAATGGATGTCCTAACATCCTCTGGATTTCCTCATACCAGTATAAAGAGCATGAGAGGATTTGAATCCGCATACATACTTTCATGGTCCTGAATTTTTCTTACATTTATTTTGACAAATTATTGATGGTTTGAAATTCAACATATGATTAGGAGTCCTTAGAATCTACATATCCATAAAATTTGCAACTCCGAGACCACTAGTGCTTTGGATTGACATCGTCTCCTCTCAGCAACTCTGGGAGGACGGTGGCAATCTTGTCCGAATAGTCGACACGTGACTCTCGGTGAATTCGAGACCCACGTTCAAGCCGACACCCCCTGTCGGCTTGGCTTGTCGGCTGGGTGTCGGTTTGAACGTGGGTCTCGAATTCATCGAGAGCCATGTGTCGGCCATCCAGACAGGATTGCCACCGTCCTCTCAGAGTCGCTCGAAGGAGAGGATGCGGATCCGGGGGGAACCTACCATATTGCATCCCTCATAGTATAGAAATCGTTTCCTGCCTGAGTTTGGGCGGGAGACTTGGCGGTCCGGATGAATGGCCGTCACCTGGCTCTCGGGTGGATCCGAGTCCTCCATTCGAGCCGACACCTGAGTCAACAAACTAAGCCGACAGGGGTGTCGGCTCGGATGAAGGGTTCGAATCCATCCGAGAGCCAGGTAACGACCATCCATCCGAACCATCAAGTCTCCCACCCAAACTCAGGTCGAAGAGGATGTGGATCCTCCCTCATAGCGTGGAAAACAGTTTCATCAACAGAGTTTACATAGCCAGAGTGGAGATAACTGTTACTGGGGGACCCACAGGGCTATGATTTGAAAAAAATGAGAAAGCAAACCGCCACTCTTGGGATGAGAATCTTTTTCCCTCCAGTATACATTATGGACAGTTTTCGTACACGGAGCTTGGGCACGATTAATGTGCATGGGCCATTCATCCGATAAGAAGGTATCCCAACTGATGGCTGAAGGTATGCCAGTCCACGTGCACCAAAAGCTCCAGGTATTGGAATGAAGATCACATTGGCCTTGGCTGATACAATCCCACTTCGGACCGGTTGGTATCAGCCTAGATCAGTCCAGATTGACCCAACTTTTTCCTTTTTCTACGGCCCAAAAATCGATTTATAACATTTTTCTTTTAATTATTACAAAATTAAACATTTCTTTTTTAACCCCAGATGGTCAACTTGTGGCAACCAATTCCCTTGTATTATTGACATGAGCCACAAATGAATTTAAAAAAAAAAAAAAAAAAAAACACACACACACATCGTCTCTTCCCAATGCTTTTGGGAGGACGCAACAATCCAATCCAGATGGCTGATACGTGGCTCTCGGATGAATCCGAGACTCACTTTCGAGCCGACACCCCTTGTCGGTTTGGCTTGTCGACTGGGTGTAGGCTCCAACGTGGGTCTCGGATTCACCGAGACCCACGTGTCGGCTATCGGGATAGAATTGCCGCTGTCCTCCCAGAAGCACTGGGAGGAGAGGATGCGGATCCCACACACACATATCCGATCAGATCTGTTGATCTGATCCTAAACTGAAACTATAATTGGGATGAGAATTGATACCAGATCGATACGAATTCATCAAATCGATCTATCCGATATTAATTCCTATAACAATGTAACATGAACGGCCGTACAAGAAACATTTGGCCATTTATAATCTAGGTTCCGGCATTTCGCTGACATTTAAAAATGGGGCTGGATCAGGATTGGATGTGTCAAAATCAGTCCAGCCCAGTTCATACTTATCTTGGGCTCAAATGAAATTGATCCAATAATCAATAGGACTACTTTGCGCTTGGAGAATCAGGGGTAAAACTGGATAGGTTGATTTGCTTGTCCTCTTCAATTCTTTTTTAGCTCAGGGTTCATCTCATAGGTTGAGATTGATTGCAAGGAAAATTAAAAAAAAAAGAAAATGAAATGTTCTAATTTAAAAAGAAAATTTTTATAATCATTATTTAATATAAATTTATAAATTAATTATATCATATTTAGTAGTGATATATTTAGTTATAATTTTTATTTTATTTTTATTTTTTTATTTTTTTTATTTTTTTTATGCACACACCACCCTTAGGGGGAATGCATTTATCCTCAAGGGGGCAAGAATCGACCATAAAAGTTAGCAACTTCATTTGTTTGACGGTGACATATGGTATAAAATATTAATAAAAAAAATTAAAATAAGGGTTTTGGGTTGCGTCCCAAATCCGGGACTCTAGTCCATTGACTCCATACAAGAAAAGGGAGGAATCTGTATTTGTTATTGTCTCTACCGATATCGACTGATCTGATACTAAATACTAATGTCTTAACTCTCCCAAATCTCCAAATGATAATGTGATTTCCCAAACTATAGTTGAGATTCTTATCTTGATTGAAGGATGGGTGATGATTTTTTTATATGAATCTAGATCTTCTAAAAATTGACATGTGATCTTATAAGGAATTAAAAAACATAATTATAAGATCGGTTTGGACATTACAAAGAGACGAATTCTTTAATTCTTACATTTATTTCCAACTCTAAAATCAAAATTGTCAAAATCGATTTTTTTTTTTTTTACTAGGTTTTATAACGGAGACATAACCAAAATGAAAAGGGACTTGGACCCCTTATTAATGAGATAAGCCTAATTACCTAAAAGTTTATGACAATCATATTATTTCTATAATAAGCAATATAAGTACCCTTTTTTTTTTTTGGTTAAAAATGCTTCATAACACTTGCTACCAGAATGGGGATCAAATAGTAATTTTCGTGTGTATGAAAAAAAATATATGTTTTCAAAAATAATAATAAAAAATAAATTAAAGTAATCATTTTATCTCCGACGGTTCATATATTTGTCATGTATTTGATATAAATAGTGTGGTCTCTATTTATATGTCAAGTTTCAATTCAATCATTGGATAATAAAATAAAATTAAAAAAAAAAACATTGGGATAGAATCATAGAATTGAATGATTGATTATTCTTCTACTAGGTGGTATACAGGATTCACATCGTCTCCTCCCAGTGGTTCTGGGAGGACGCAGCAACCTATCTTCGATGGCCGCCACGTGGTTTTCGGGTGAATCAGAGACCCACGTCCAAGCCGACACCCCCTGTCGGTTCGACTTGTCGATTGGGTGTCGACTCGAACGTGGGTCTCAAATTCATCGAGAGCCACGTGGTGGCCATCCAGAATAGATTACCACTGTCCTCCCAGAACCACTGAAAAAAAAAAAAAAGATGCGGATCCGTGGTATACCACCCACTTTCTCTTTTCCCCTCCGACCAGGTTCCTCTAGTGGGTGATCAATCCCTCTCTAGGTCACCATTGTGGTGGACCTACTTTGAAATATATATATATTAGAATGCATGTACATGGACACGAAGTGCACAATAAATTCAATAGTCAATTAGCCAAAGCCACCTGTCCAGTGGCTAAAATTAAATTAGTGGATGATCGGAATAAACTTATTAAAGGCCCATTAAAATTAACACCTTCCAGTCTTCCTAAATAAATTTTGATTGTCTAGTCGGCCACTTTTTTTTTTCCTTATTTGAATAATATGTAACCACATGATCCACATCCCACCCAACAATTAGATAAACACCACGTGTTTGAAACATAAAAGGCATATTACTATAATGTTATCGCCCTAGTCATTAAGCAGCAATTATTAATGTTTGGAGTAGCATATAGACAAAAGAAAACGATAAAATCACATGTGGCAATCATATATCGCAAATGCATTATGCACTGCGGTACACGATCGTGTATTCCATTGGATGCAAGAGAGGGGGAGGATGCTTGAACCGGATCCTTTGTAGTGACTGTCAATCGATAGTGAAGATACCATCCGCTCATAGTGCATGGGGACACATATCGATGCACTATAAGTAGTTGAGATACTGCTGCTTGACGTCTAGAGAGGATCTTTTTTGAAGATGCCTAATACCAAATTTGCCGTTCTCTATTGGATGAGATTAGACTGTCAATCGGTCGGTTTCAATTGGGATTAATAAATCATCATTATTTTAGTATTCCACACCAAGATCGTCCATTTAACTACTCAGTCCCTCATCAACAAGGTATGGATACGTTTGTATTCGATCTTATGCTAATCAGGCTAACTGGTCTGTAAACGGACTGTAACAGACTTATGCCAATGTGTAAATAAAAACAAAAAGATGTTGGATTATGAATCCATAATTGTTCTCATCTTGTAGAAGATTTAAGAAATGAAAGAGAGTAATACATGTTTTTTATGTTTTAGCTTTTTAGCTTTAAGGTTTATTTGTTTAGTATAAACCAAAATTTAATTCGATTTAAAGGTATATTCGGTTCATTAGATTCATTAGCAACACCTTTGCCCTTTGAACGCATGTTTAATAATCAATTTGGGCCTAAACCCGACATGTTTAATAATCGAATCAATCGATCTCGGTCTGTAATCAACTAGGCTTGGTGAATCTAATGATGCAGTCTAGGGGTGTCAATTTTGGGACTGAACCGATAGTCCAAACCAATCCGGCCCAAATTAATCCGAAATTGACTCGGACTGAACTGCTATTGGACATGTCTAGGGTTTGAGGTATGGCATATCCTACCAACCCCGTCTGGTACAAACTAATCCAAAATTGACCCGAAAAAGTGGATCGATGAGCTTGAATAAGATAATAGCCCGAACCAAGTCAACTTCGACCAAATATTAACCCTAGTTTCACTAATTTAGCCTTTCGAATGACCTTAACAGGTTTCCTGTCGAGTTTTCAATCCGAACCGTCCAAACCTGTCCGATAACAACTCAAAACTGGACCGGACCAGACCGTTATTTAATATGCACAGTGCAACCCATCTTTCTCGAACTTCTTAATAAACATGTTTCGATGGAATCATGTTCCTTTGTAGTGAAGGAGCTCACTAGAGAGGGTGTAGTGAAGCTCCGATCAAGACGCGTGGCTTAATTTCATCCTAAGGCTATGCTTCCATAACCATTCGGTAATACCGAAGTACCGAATCATTTGGTAAATAATATCTGAAATTGGGAAACTGGTTTGAACACAAAGTCCAAACTCCCTCCACTTTCGTAGTTGAATCCCCTTCATTCTTTGGATCCCTTCCCTCATTCTTTCTCTTCCGGACTGAAAGTGGGAATTACAAGATGTTGAAGTTGAGTCTTAACATTGAGGAGGAAGAGGAGGCAGGTGGCAATGACACAGAAATGCCCACATTGGAAGAGGTAGGCAACGAAGGGAGCAAAATGGAGGAAGTAGATTGAAGTCTTTGATCAGCAACAGCGAAGGGTTACGAGGCTGGTTTAGACATAAGAACTCAGAGCTTTTTCTTTTCTTCGCCCATTTTCAAGGTTTTTTTTTAGTTGGGTCGCCTTTTTTCTTCTTTTTCTTTGAGAGTGTGGTCAGTTAAAATTTTTTTCTCTAACTCTCTGTAAATAAATGTAAATATTTGAAATCAATTACGAAGAAAACAAGCAGCTCCTAAGAAATGAAGAGATTGGGGTTTTAAGATTGTGATTTCAGTTCCTACTGCCTTCAATATCGACTTTTTTTGTGACCTTCTTCTTTGGTTTCCTTTAAGACTTGTAATCATACCCAATTAAAGAAGCCTGCAAACAATGCTCCATTAATGGCAATCCCTCCAATTGAGGAAGTCTTTATAAATTCAGCGTCATCAGTTCGTGTACTAAATTCATGTGCTGCTGAGAGTAACCTGAAGTTTGGGCGTTGCATAAATGCTGGCGTTCTGAAATCTGGCCTTGCTTTGTATGTCTTTGTGGCTAATTCTCTTTTGGATATTTACTCAAAATGTGGTCAACTAGAGGATGCCTTTAAATTGTTTGATTTAATGCCTGTTAAAACCTTTGTGTCATGGACTTCAATGATGTCAGGATACTGTCAGAACATATCTGCAATGAAGCAATATCAATTTTCAAACAGATGTTATCACAATACATGCAGCCCAATGAGTTCACCTTTGCAGTTCTACTACAAGCTTGTGGGCAGACTCGCAATTTGAAACTGGCAGAGATGAGTCATGGCAATCTCATTGTAAATGGGTTGATGGAATATGAGTTTTTACAATTCTCTGTGGTAGATGCATACTCAAAATGTGGGGCTTTGTTGGCTGCTGAGAAATTGATAAAATCATGTTTAAGAAACAATTGGCCTCAAAATCTGCAATATTCTAAGAGAAACAATTGGCCTCAAAGCTCACATAGCATTCTTGCTAACGAAAGCAGGAGAATAAGTGATTTGCAATTTTGGGTTCCATCGGAATCAAATATTGTCTTTCAAATGGAGTGATATGTTGGGGCACAAACGTGGAAGTTTCGAGAGAGAGAGAGAGAGTCTGCAAACTCAACTGGGAAGTTTACTCAACTGAGGACTCCTTGCACAAGCATTGCAAAAGTTCCTTCAATAAAAGGAGATTCGAAGGAAGAGGAAGAGAGGGATCGGCTCAGTCCAGAAGAGAAAGAATGAGGGAAGAGGAAGAATGAGTTTGGATTCAACTCCGAAAGTGGAGGGAGTTTGGAATTTGCCCAATGATTCGGTACTTTGGGCTTCCCGAATGCTTATGGAAGCATAGCCTTAGGATGAAATTAAGCCGCGTATCTTGATCGTAGCTTCACTACACCCTCTGTAGTGAGCAACTTCACTACAGAGGAGCTCGATCCTTTTCGATCAGACCCAATAAAGCCAATACTGATTTGACCCAAATCAAAATCGACTCGACCCGTTGACACCCCCATTGCGGCATGAAATTGACACCCTTAGAGGAAAAGTCTAATGCACCAGCACGACCTTTGTACATGGCCTATGGCCATTGGCCGTGGTGTCTTGTGGATTCAAATCCTCTTCTCCCAGAGATTCGGGAGGAGGGGTGGCGACTCCAATAGACGATCGACACTTGGGGGTCGGATGAATCCAATCCCTTCATTCGAGCCGATATTCTTTTGTTGGCTCAACTTGTCGACTTAGATAGAGGGATTGGATTCATTCGACCCCAAGTATCGACCATCTACTGAAGTCGCCGCCCCTCCTCCTGAATTTCTGGGAGGAGAGGATGTGGATCCGGTGTCCTGTCTTTAAAAGCCGGGTCCAATAAAATATTTCCAAACAAAAGACGAAAACAGAATCCAATGATATTTTTTCTTTCCGATGGTTCCTCCTATTTGAACGTTATAATCAGTATCATACACCGTCAATCTGGAAATCAACGGTGCTGGGAGTTTG
Organism: Protea cynaroides; assembly: GCA_028583415.1. Taxonomy (NCBI): domain Eukaryota; kingdom Viridiplantae; phylum Streptophyta; class Magnoliopsida; order Proteales; family Proteaceae; genus Protea; species Protea cynaroides. The sequence continues at coordinate 62,047,426 of CM053268.1, read as the reverse complement.
CCCATACATAAAGCTTACGTTCATTCATTCCTTGTCAGCTTTTGGGAGTTTGAACCGGAAACCCACTTTCTTATGTTGATATATCTATATATATATATATATATATATATATATATATTCAGAAAGAGTAGGTTTAAAGTTGATAAATTAAAATTTGGGAAGAAGATCAGGATATTATAAGTTGGTAAACTTCGTTTCTCTTTTTTCTTCAATTTCTTCTCTGTGGATGACGCCAAGAGCTCTTCTCTGATCTCTCATTCCACGGAGTGTAGGGTTTTTCATTTGGATTGGAACGGCGAAGGTGCGTCTGAATCTCTCCTTATAGTCTGTTCCTTTCATCTTTTTTTCGATTATGTTGGAATCTTGTTTTTTTTTTGTTAATTTTGTGATTTCGATTCTCTGTTTCTTATGTGAGAGTTTATGATTCTGTTTTGGTGAATTGGGTGTGTTTTTTTTTTTTTTTTAATCTTCTGGATAATCTATTGTTTCACTTCAATGTCAAAAAAAAATTTCTTCTTTTCTACTAAGTTTTTGTGTTTGGAAAGTTCTAATTTTTTTTTTAAGATTAGTGCGCTTGAAATGATTTCGTTTCTGTCTTTAGGTTTGTGGATGGGATTTGTGAATTCTTAGCAGTACTGCAAGTTTCAGCTGAAATCTTCTTCTTCCTTCCTTTTCTAGATAGATAACTTAAATTCTTAATTTCGATTTCTCTTTTTATTTCTTTTTTTTTTTTAATCTGGTTGGGAACTTATTGGATCGTTTTTCTGATAGAGAGCTTTCATCAAATGCAGTGTTGCAGGGAATTTTTCGTACCAAACGAAGCTTCCTCCAATTTGTTCTGCGTAAGCTTGAATATTCTGTTTTTTTTTTTTTATTAGTGCTGACAATGATATGTACTATGTAGCGTCTGTTTATGCAAATCCCTGAAGTTGCCATTTTTCTTTTACTTTTGAATGTTTAGGAGTAGGCTCAGCGGTTAAGATTGAAACTCAACTAATTAGTTTGTTTTATGGCAAAAATTTTCTAATCAGCATAACCATTTTCATTGGTCACCCCCCACAAAAAATAAATAAATAAATAAAAAATCTAAGCTTTCTGTGTTATTCCTATTTTTTTTTTTTTTGCGGTATCTACCATCCTGTGAGTCCAATTTTCAGTCTTTTCATGGATTGAGAAATCTCTAAATTTCATATGTTAGGTTAGTTAGGATTATAGTTCTTAATTCTGACGTAGATATTCAGAGTTGAAATTATGGGACTACATATTCTACTTGATTTTACTTGTTTCATTGTTTCTCATTTTTATATTCTTGAGTTGAAGTATAAGTTCTGTCTTAGGAGTACACAACCAATTGAATAAATCAGTACAAACTTGTGGCTGTAGCAGTCAAATCATCTGCAGGTACAGGCCTGATGCCACATTGTTGGAACATGCTGCATCTGTATTATGCACTGTGGTAGTCATTGGCAATTATATTCCTTGATGCCTTCCAGTGTTTAAATCTATGCAGATGTGTTTAAGTAGGGGATCTAGAGGGCAAGCCTTGGTGTGACAGGAAGGTTGTCATATTGCAACCTAGTGGTAAGGGGTCGAAACACGAAAACAGTCTCTTCACATTGTGGGGGTAACCAAAATGTGAACAGATTATCCAGGCTTCGGTGGTTTCGAGGTTTCATTTCTGTTTGGTTTCAAGTTTCATCTAGAAAAATACCAGGCTTCGGTGGTTTCGAGGTTTCATTTCTGTTTGAGGCCTGACCGAAACAGGCCTCGAGACCGAGACCTCAGACCTTGTGGGTAACTTGTCAACTTGTCAATACAACTGATACAATTTATCAGAATATACCCGTGTTGGCTTCTTAGACTATTCACCCCCATCCCCTCCCCATTCCCCCATTCCCCATTCCCCCTTTTTTTTTTCTTTTCTTTCTTTTTTGCAGTTGTATGCAGATTGGCAAAGTCTGTGATTAGTTGTTACCTTAGTAGGTCAATTCTCAAGACAGGCTTTAAACCCAGGTCTTTGATATGAACAAACTTTTACTAATCTGGTGGCATCTAAGTCTCATTATTCATCCTTTTGTTATACTATTTATCCTCTTTTGAGTTTATCGATAGGGTCTACTCTGAATAAAAGTGTTTGGTTCTGATATGAGCACAAAAGTGGGTTTTGAGATCTGCTGTTTTAGGGATAAGGTGGGTTCCCTGGCTTCAAAAGAAGGTGTTATGTTTCAAAAGAGAACTTATAGCAATATACGATATTCTCACAATTCTTGAAAGTGTCCTCATTATATAGGTTGAATAATTGCATATGCCTTTTGGTAATAAAGATGAAAATTCTGGCCCAGACCTGGGAGCTAGAGTATTTATATAACCTACTCCCTCCCTCTATTTACATCTTTCACTCATCAATCTGAATACATGTGTTATTAGTTCAGCCCCCCCCCAAAAAAAAAAAAAAAAAAAAACCACTCAAAAGAGAGAGAGAGAGAGAGAGAGACAATTCCTGGGTGTCCCTGGTTAAAAGGGTAAAGACTCTAAGATCTAGCAACTTTTGTCATAATATATGTGTTAGTGTAATAAAATTGTAACCGTATACTGCTTTGATTTAGTTTAAGTAGTTAGTACTAGTTTTTAGGACTTAGACTCCTAATTAGTTTATTAGTTTCATTTACCAATTAGGCTTGTTAGTTTCCTTTTCCTATTTTGAGTTTACTTTGTCTTCAATTTGTGACTAGGACTCTGACTTGTAGAGTCTTAGATCCTATCTAATAGTTGTTTTCTATTTTCTATAAATACAAGTTACAAGGAAAGGAGCAAGACACATGGTTCTCTCCATCTTCTCTTATTTTCTATTTTGTTACAATATGTAAATAGAGACTACTTTTACTGTACTTATCTATTTCAGTGGCTCATTTGTTGCAATTACAAGAAAGGGGTAGTCTTTTCTTTGTCAACCCAAACTTGACTGGATGAAATACAAATTCCAATATGCAGGCATAGCCCAAAACTTGAACTCCTAGTGCTGTAATTTTTATTTATTATTGTTATTATTATTTTTTAATTTAAAGAAGACTAAAAGAAAAAAAGGAAGTGTGTCATATCTTGTTACCTTGTTGACTTAGAGTGGTTGCTACCCTAACTAGAAATGAACTGAAATATATAACCTCCAACCATCTTTCTTTTAATTTCTTTTTTATTTGACTATATATCCAAGTGAAGCATTGATACTCCACTTTATCCCAAGTTCAAATAAAGATTCAAGTCAGTGAATTGTTACACTGTTTTCTTTTTCAGGAGAATTTTTGGAGTTTTCCATCGCTGAGCTTGTGACTGCCATAAGATGCTCTCTGAAGCTGGAACCCTTCCATTTTCTTTGCATCTTAGTTTATAGTGTAAATTAAGGATGACATATGGGGAAGTCCTGAAAGTCATATTTCCCCTATTGGATGGCAAGGACCTTGCTTCAAGTATGTGTGTATGCAAAGAATGGAGAGATATTGCAAGAGATGATTATTTCTGGAAATGTTTGTGTGCCAACCGATGGCCCTCAGTCTGCAAGAACCCTTCAACTCCCCCTCTATCCTATCACAAGCTCTTCCAGATGTTTCATAAACGCCACCATCGTAAAACTCTTCTTCCCCCAAGATTGTCCTTTAATGATTTGGAGTTCTATATAGACATATGGGCTGAAGAGAGAATAATCTTCTCCGAAGTGGTCCCAGGCTCCGTCCTTCAAGGGGGGATGAAGGACCTGCCTCCTGACCTTTGTGAAATGCTGAGGTTCCACATCGAGGCTCCCGAGTACAAGATGATAATACCTGTTGAGCCAAAGTTTAGCATTCCTCTGAGCCAGACCATTAGTGTCTCCGTACTTGTAGGTCGGAGGGATACCAACAAGGTAGCTTGCATCGTCAACAAATCCTTTTTTGATTACATAGATCGGACAGCATACAGGGCCCTTGCTTTTGAATATCTTGAATTCTCCCCTGTTTACCCATTCGTCTCAGGCATCCGTGCCTGGGTTTCATTGCTGTTCATGGATAATGGAGGTGATGAGGTTATGGATGTTTTTGGATTTGAATTGGACTTCTGTGATGTTGCAAACTGTGAAAAGGAGGTTTTGTGGCTACTAGACATGCTTGATTGGAAATGAGAGATATCAAGGAATTATCTATTTTATGTTCTGTGGTATTGCCGAGGCTTTGTATAGGGAACTTATTATTATGCAGCTTTCCAATCTCATGAGCTCTCTTATCAGTGTTGTTCTACTTGTGGTTCGCAGTTTGTATATGGGCAAATGTCATTCTCTCTCTGTCTCTCTCTCTCTCTCTCTCTCTCACACACACACACACTGTTCATTGTGTCGAAGTCACCATCTGCATGTGAAAATGATCAACCCAATGTTTCCTGCGAGGAGAGGAATAAGATTGAGGCTGATAGGCATTGTTCCTGGATCCTGATGGATTAAGTTGATTCGTTAACATGAATTTCTGTATGTGTGCACTATTGGGAATTCAAAAGCAACTCGATCGCCCTGTCTTGGTCTTGGTATAGGCCCGTTGACCATGCTTTTGGTTCACCATATTGGAAGGGGAATTATTGGTGACTCTAAAAATTGATATTGGATTGGTATGGAACTAATGACCGAGTGACATGTGATTGATATTAAATTTAAATGTATTAAAAATGAAGGTATCAGGTATTGTATTGGTACCGATATGGATCGATCCCTTATACAGACATCCATCGGTTTAAAAAAAAAAAACCTTAAAAGTCTTTCCAATTCATTGACTTTTTAATATTTTAAAGAAGTTTTGGAATTTCTGCTTTTTTTTTCTTTTAGTTGAAGATCAATAAAATTTTGTTAATGAATGAAAAGAAGAAATAAATACAGAACCCATGGAAGGAGACATTTCACCTTTGATATTGCCATCAGTATGGAAAAATCAACCACGAAAACAAAACAAAACTTAATCAAAACGAAAGGGAAGGTGATCAAATGCGTCTCACACATCTCTAGCTATAAACTCTAGGCAGGTTGTCGAAACGATTTCAAATTTGGGAAGTAGCATTGTGTTTCGCCAAACCATCCACAACTATATTTACTTCACGAAGACATTGAGTAATTCACCACCGTAAGGACAACAAATAGCTGCCAAGCTAAGCCATTCTACCACGGCCCTTGAGTCACACTCTCTCCAGAGGTGGGTTACCCCATCCCAATGGCATACCCCAGCCCAAGAACCCACAATTTCGCCTTGATATTTTTTTTTTTTATTATTCTTTTATAATAAATTAGTTTCTAAATTAACTATACCCTCTCCAACCCCTACCACTAAATTTTTTAGGCAATGTCAGTATTTTGAGGGTTGAAAAGTTTCTATTACAATAAAATAGTGTAGCTCCCATATCATATTCCTTGCGGTTTGGTGGCCAAGAAAGCAATACTCCTTAACCTGTAACGTCCATGATGTAGCTCAGGGGAATCTAGAAGAAGATGGGGGCTTTATTGTATCCCCACTCACCATTCCTGAGCTGGGGAAGGATCTCTAAGATTTATGCACAGAGTTGCTTGGGTTGGCGACTGCCTTCTTTGACTTGTCATTTATACTAGTTGGGGTATGGTCTCGAACTATCGGCTATCTGGTTCCTCAAGTCCCAGCCACTTGGGTGCACCAATTGCCACATGGTTGTCCCAGTATGGTTGAAGAATCTTTGGAAGAAATGTAGAGTGTTGAAGGTGAATACTTAGCTGGTCCTGCTTTGCTCCTTCTAGGCACAACCTCAAGGCTATTACAGGTTTACATCCTATCCGTTTGGTAACACTCCGGCTCTCCTAAAGTCACTTCTGGTTCGGAGTCAATTGTCTATTTTTTCTCTGGAGTCAGTTTTTGAGAGTAGAATATTATTTGATAATGCTGTTTCAGAATCAATTCTAGAGCTTATTGGGAGTAAAAGTCTGTTTGATAAAAATGAATCTGAAATCGATTCCAGATCTGGAAGTTGTGGTGGTGGTGGCGGCGGTGGCGGCGATGGTGGGTGGCGGTGGTGGTGGTGGCCGCAGTGGGTTGCTATGGGTGGTGGCGGTGGCGGTGGCAGTGGCAGTAGTGGTGGTGATGGCGGCGGATGGTGGTAGTAGCTCCCTTCAAAGTAGCTCTAGAGCAACCAGAGTTACTTTCTTTAGCTCTATAATTTCAACTCCCAAAAAGGTTTTAGTTCGGTTCACTCTTTGTGAGCTAAAATTTGAACCAGATTTATCAAACAGCATTCTTTTCCAGAGTAGCTCCCAGGGAGCCGGGAGCGAAGAATTCAGCTCCGGGAGCATTATCAAACAAGCCCTAAATGACTACTAATGAATTATTGTTGATGTTGTTTGACCAAAAGGGTTAAAAGAACCACAACAATCCAATATTGTGAACTATTCTTGAGACTCACCATGCCAACTACTAAAACTGTCCCCTTTGAGAAAGCTTCATCCATCTAGGTGAATGAGTTCGTTACAACTGAAATAGCCAAAGAACAAAGAACAAAGCTTCACATCATAGTTGCACAAAAATAGTTCTATCTATGGTTCTTCATTATACGACCACGTATCCTTTTCCACAAAAGCAAGAAGGGGAAGAAAAAAAAGCTCATTAATGATAATGAAGATCAGCCTTTATACATCCCAGTATGAAAATGTTCAATATATAATTAAAAAAACCCTTTTGTAAGGTGACAAAAAACAACACAATTACATGCAAAGAAATTTCCTCAATTGCAATCAAATGACTCAATAGAGAAATAAGAAATCATCCTCTCCACTTCCAAACATTTGCCCCCGCACAGATTCTTCTATCTGGCACTTGATATCCTCAATCAATGTAGAAATATGTACAAGTGCACCTTAGTTGCATCATTTTACAGATGGACTCTGAGCCATCAAAGTAAGATCATTGGACTGACTGCTGACTGCTGTGAAGTGGATACTTCATTACTTGAAGGGTACTTCTGACATGGCTATCTATTATAGTAACCAAACTTTATAGTTACTTGGGTTTGTAGATGTAGATTATGTAGGAGACTGTAACAAACAGAGATCTACCACAGGGTAATATTTCATTTTAGCCGGTGGTGCAATTAGTTGAATGCCAAGATTGCAATATGTGGTGGCCTTGTTAACAAGAGAAGCTGAGTACATCATAGAAACTTATTGATGTAAATAAGGCATAGTGTTGAAGAGATTGTTTGATGAACTGACGATTAAGAAGAAAATTATAACTATTCATTGTGATAGTCAGAGTGCGTTATATTTGACTATTAATCCAATATTTCATTCTCATACTAAACATATTGATGTAAAGTATCACTTTGTTCGTAACATGATAGAATATGGAGTAATCTCACTGTATAAAATTTACAATAACGACAATGTAGTAGATATGCTAACGAAACCTATTGCAAGGGAGAAGTTCATATGATGAGCACTTCTCTTGGAGTTGTAGTTACCAAATAATTGGTGACAACTGGACAAATTGAAGGTGTGGAGATCATTTGGAATTAGTCTTTAAGTGGGAGAATGTGAAAGTTATCAGTCTTTAAGTGGGAAATTAGTCTTCATGTGACCTTATTACCATTGCCCACTTTTCAAAATCCTTCTGCTCACTTCATAACTGGTGGGTGCTCAACGAAGAAATGAAGTCGTTGTAAATATGATGAAGGGTTCAAGGTGAGAAGGCTTTCAATGGGAGGGTTCCCGGGTGGACAAGCTTTGAAAAAACACACACAATAAAGGGGGGGAAAGGGGGAGTTAGTGAGTTCTGAATCTTTTTTGGGTTAGGTTTATTGTATTGGGTTTTGGTTCACTTTGTAAAAAGTTTTGGGATATATGATTTCGTTGGGTGAGTGTTTCATGTGGGAATATTTGTGAAACTTGTACTGATGAGATTTTTTTACTAAGTGTGAGACCCATGTACTGTGTTGTCAACATGAGGGGTGTGCTTTTTTCCCTGATACATCAAAAAACTCCATGAGATTGTCTCGTGGATGCAAGCTACCACATCGGTACCGGATCACGTATATCTTTGCATCTTGTTCATTTTCTATGATTTGCATTTTTTCACCGCTTTGGTATCATATTGCCGATTTTGTGGGACGTTTTTCGCAACACTATTGAGTGTTGAGAAATCTATGGAAACATAAATTCTCGAATGGTTCGTCTTTGAAATCAGCCATGTCATAGTATTGTGGACCTTGTATTCCAACTCGTTGTTATGAAATTGTGCCATTATCCTACACATCGGATGTCGACGCTCCATCAGTAAGGAAAAGCATATCTTTACCACTATTATGTAAAGAAGAAAAAGAGACATGAACGAAAATCGAACAGTAGATTTGCGATGGTTGAGTTGTTTGTTGCCGCAAGGAATTAGAAGATGCCATCGCAAGGAGTTGTAGATCGCCAACGATGGGAGTTGTAGAAAATCTCTAATCTAGTGTTCATTTAGATGTAAAGGCAAATAGGTAAGTTCACATCATCTTAAGAGTAGTTTTGTTATAAGGGTAAAAGACAGTTACCTCCCCTGTTGTTTACCTTATTGACCGTTGACCCCCAAAGGTTTCAAAAAAGACAAATGATCCCAATTTTTAACGATGTTAAAGTTATATTTTTTATGAACAACTCTACCCCTGAACATTTTGTCCCAACTAAAATTAAAAAATATAAAAAAAGATAGGAATTGATGAACATGAACTATGCGATACCAAACTATGAACATGAACCAGATCTAAAACAAATGGGCATTTTAAAAAATAAAAAAAAAACTTCCTTCCATTTTTCGTGAGAGCATCGTATATGCATCTCCTCTGCTACATCTGGATGTGCTGTAGATCTACAACTCCAAAGTTCAAAGGGAACTCCAAGTGCCTGCAACTCATCGTCTTCCTAGTGGCTAGTCTGCATCTCTCTTCTCTCCGATTTAGATGGTTTCTCTGATTGCATCTGGAGATTTGGGGTTTTCTCTTTTGCAACCAATCGTAAGGAGGGGAAACCTTCGTCTGCAACTAGATTGCAAAAAACTAGGGTTTGCAACTAAATTCGAATAAAAAGCGACAAAGAAGGCTGAATCCCCATTTCTTGTAAGCCATAAAAATTTTATCCCACACTAACAATTGAAAAATTTGTTCCAGAACTTGAGGATGAAGCAATCCTCTCCTGTAACTATTTCCGCCTGGCCCTCGCTCTTTGATTTATGGAAATCCCAAATCACTTGCTTGGAAATGCTTCAATTCTTTGTCGCAGTCAAGAAATTCTCTAGTAATCTGCCGATGGCGAAACTTTAGGAAGTCCTACCTGATTAATAGATCTCTGCTGATGACCACCATCATTCAAATAAGTCTTAGAGTATATGGCATTCACCAAAGGATCATTTGAAACCCTAACTCCATCGGCGAGAAAGAAGCAGGAACCATCTTCTCAATCTGCTCATCCTACTATTGGATCTCTGGTTTTTTTTTTATTTATTTATAAAGTCAATCACCCTTGTAAAGGGTTAATTTGGTCATTAAGAAAATATTGGACTCCCACCGTTAGCATATAACGGAATATTCCTAACGACGTGGGTCTATTTGTATTTTAATAATGTTTTTAGGGGAGGTAACTGTCTTTTTTGAAACCTTTGGGGGCCAACGGTCAATAAGGTAAGTTACTGGGGTGGTAACTGTCTTTTACCCTTAAAAATTTAAATTTATATGACATCAACAATTAATATTTCAAGCCTAAGTGGATCCCCCTATCACCAATTTCATGCATTAAAGAAATTTTCATTTTTTGCAAGTCTAAGCCTCTAAGGTAATGCATTGTATTTAACAAATTGCATAGGAGAGATCTGCATAATTTTTCCCAATTTAACAACCTTCATGCGGGAAGGATGAAAGGAATTTCGGACCTTAACATACCGGATGGTCGTTATGACCGTTAGAGTATGAAAAAAAGATAGAAATCCTCTCATGCCTCTCATGTTGACATAAAAAAATTCAATGTCATCTATTGTGTAGGTATATTAATACATCGATATGTGCACACAGTGGATAACAACCACTGAATTTCCTCATGTGGGGCACGAGAGGATTTGAATCCATAAAAAAACGGATACCAACTTGTGGGGCCACAATCTCTATCCAATAATGTGTCTGGATTTTGAATACTCTTGCCATATCATTTGTTTTCGTCAATCTTCCCCAAGAAGGAAACCACGTCTCTTAATAAACGGTTTATAACGCTACAATATTCCGTAATAAATTAGCGTGACCGATAAGTTGTAATTTCACGGGAATTTTTCCCATGCCTATAAAAGCAACCACCTCCCGATAAATGATCTCGCCGAAATTTTTTCCAATTAAACCTTCAGAAACTTCCCCGCCAATTTTCTCTTCTTGTCTTTTCAACTCCGCTTCTCTCGTTCTAGGGCTTCTCTCTGTCGTAAACTCTGGTTTTTTCTGCTGCGACACCATGAATTTCTTCACTTCCAGTTCGAATTTGCACTTCGTTTAATCGATGACAAGCTCAGGCGGCTGGAACCATGGAAGTTTCGGACATGAGAAGGCTTGCCGGCTTTCGAATACTGTACATTTGGAAGTTGCACCGTGCTTGCCTCTGCCATCACTTCCTGTGTTCTGTGGTGTTATTGATCAAGAGCTTCGGCTGTTAGATGGATCGAGTACCATAAAGTCGTTGAATAGGAAGAATATTCTTGCTCAGGCTAGTAAGATTGCTGATCTACTCAGAGAGACTGATGTTTCTTACCTGTAAGTTTTATTTGAATTTTGATTGTTTTCATGCTTACCAAGCCTAGTTTCACTGCAAACGGTGATCTGTTTACTGGAGGAGAAATTGAACGGGTTAGCTGAGAATGCGTATATCTTTGTTCCGAGTCAGAGCGTTATTGAGCATGTAGCCTCTGGATTTTGCATTTTACAACTTTTGAATAGTTAGTGTAAATCTTGGAAATGTAATTACGAATTGGAATTTTAAATTTGCTAATCATTTGTGTTGATGAAGCACTTGACTACAAGACTATGACTTCTGATACTTACCAACAATTAAAGTAAAAAATAGGATTTCTTAAAAAATATTACGAATTCTTATCTGTTATCCGCAACTTTAGTCACTTGGCCTTACCTCAGTCCCAGCTAGAAGAGGTCGTCTGCAGGAATCCTATTCCGCCGGTTTTGCTCTGGTTGCTGATAACTGACGAGTTTTTATGCCTTTTTGCCGGTTTTGCTCTGTTTTTATGACGAGTTTTAACTGACGAGTTTGTATGCTTTTTCTCAAATTTCAGTTCGGGTCATTTTCAGCCTTCCTCTTTGTGCTTTAAACACCTATAAGTTATACTTCTCGCTCCTTACTGGAGCATCTGTTGGTCCTTCGTTGCATAATAGCAGACCATCTCAGTCGAATTTACCTTGTGTTGTTACCAATTGGTGCAATTAGTAAGTTCCCTTCAAACCATTTACGCTTGATTGTGTCTTTCCTAGTGTTGCCACTTATCCACATTTGATGTGGAACATCCAAACTGCCTGTAGTGGTTCCGCTTTTGAGAGTTTTATGTATGTTTCTCCATTTAAAAGAAGTTGATTATACATCTAATGTAAGCTTGTATTTGCTTGTGGAATGACGGAAAGTGACACTCCAAAATTTCAGTCACAGGCTCCAAAGGTCTGATTGGTCATCTTGCCAAACTACAGCCAGTATGCTAAATTGTTTCATATATGAAAACAGCCGCAGACCTGAACTAGTTGGGATAATCCTTAGAACCTGTCATGGTAGTTAAAACCCTGACTTTCATGAGTTCTGAGGTCAATTTAGTCTCTACACTTTCTAACTATATTTTTAAACTTCGATAAGATGTGTTAAGATATTTGTTTCAGCAGTCTTGGCTGACCAATCTGAATGGTCTGTTCATGATACCGCTGTCAGATTGGACAATCATGGCTCAAGGCTGGTATAAACAGTAACTGTGCAAAAGGAATGGTAAGATTATAACTTAGAACCGGACCACTGAGGCAATTTGTTAGATCGTCCTGCTGTGTTCCATGATTTGTAAGACATTGCAAATTACCCTAGAAGTTTCCTTTACTGACTCCAGAAAAGGGTATCTCTTGGTCACATCTTAAAAACCTTCCTTTTCCATTCATATTTTTACTAAAATATTATTTCAAATTTTCAATATTTCGAATATTCTGTTTCGGTCTAGCTTAAAACCTTTAAATTCTTATATCTCTCCAAATTTAAACCTGGCAGTTTCTCCCTCTTTATTCTCGTAAACCAAAAACATATCATCAGCACATATGATGTTTCACTGAATTTCATCTTATATATTCATAGTTAATTCATATTATGGAAAAAGGTACAGTTTCAATGCTGGCCTCTGGCCTAAACTGATTTTAGTTGAAAACGCTGCCATTTATTGTTTGTTGGTTTTTGTGCTAGTCATGTCTTTCTTATATGCCTTTAATTACTCCAATTTGTGAAAATGAAATTTAATTTTTGCTGAACACCAGAGGGGGAAAAAAGAAAAGAGAGAGAGACAGTATGCCCACTTAAAACATATTTTCCAACACCCACCAAAGGAATAATTTTTTCTTTTTTTCGGGTGGGGGGGTTGTGAGGGTGTGGTGTTGCTTTCTCTAAGTCAGCAAAAGCTGTGGAAATATATATTTTCTCTGATTAATTGATGGTTCTTTGAAATCTAGAATATACTCAAAAAGGCATGTGAAAACATTTCAGAATACCCATAATTATGCCTATATGGCTATATGTCTATCTGAAGCATCTTTTCAACAACTGCCAAATGATCTCTCTAGGTACTCATATCATGTTTTTTTCTCCAAGATAATAATGGGCATATGTAGTGATATTACTTCTCTCTCTAACTATTTAATAAATCTTTGAGATACCTTGTTATCTATATTTTTCTCTCTGAATTTACAAAATAGAAACTATTTATCATTTACCTTGCTGTTTGTACAGAAGCAAGATCAACTTGGTTTTCTGTGAAAAATTGCACTTAGATTGCAATTTATTACGTTTTTATTGCACAAATGCTGATTCTATAACCTACAGGAATCTTAGAGATTCCACAAATCCTCGTCCATACAGCTTTGCAGGGGCAGCAGAGCCTTTTGGGCTTCTTAATGAAGTTCTCCAGCACAATTCTGAAGCCTTTGAGTATTCTGATCCAGGTAACAATAGTAATGGTAATATCTCCCCACTTAATTTTTAATGTCATATTGATTGATTGAATTTCAAATTTCGTACCAAATTCTTTCCTGTTCATGCCATTTCATGATATTATTTATGATGTCTCAAGTATTTGCCATCTGATGCTTTTGCTAAAAGTGGCTGGAGGTGTTACCCTGCTTAGAGTGGTTCAGGCAATTGCTATTAGGATAGAGTAACATGGAAAATAAGCTCACAAATACTGACTTAATCCACTTACTAAGACATTTGATCAGGGAACTTCTATGACATTAATGCACTGCAAGTTACTGTAGTACTCATCCAAAAGAGAGGTAAAGAAAGAAAACAAGAGAATAAATTTCCTTGAGGATATAAAATAGAAGAAGAGAGGAAAAAGAGCAATCATCTGTCATGGTTGGGCTTCAGTAGGGTGAGAGAAGTACATGGTTAAATAGTTTCTAATGGCATGATTTTCAGATGGATTTGCTTGAAGGTGTGAACACTTGGATCCAAAGATTTGTCGCATGGGAAGTTCAGGTTGTGAGTCGACAATGTCTAGCAACTATTATAAGGGGATGGTGAGAGGACAATTGAAGAAGGTTTTGAAACTGGTATTGAATCTTAAATATTGGAGAGGTAAAACACATCATTAAATTTTGTCCAATTCTGTAACTTGAAAATTAGCTAAAGAAACTGGAAAGAGAATTTCTGCCTGTCTATATCTATGTAAATATTATGGGAGAGGATTCCCTACGCTGCCAGTGTGGGGAAATCTCCATGTTTCACCAATAGGTATGCAGGAATCAGTATCTTCAATGAGGAGGCACAAGGTCAAGGAGATGAGAGAAACAGTCAGGGGGATATAGTGTGTGAGAGTCATGTGGGAGGGTGTGGGAAAGAATCCCCACACTGGTGTGGGGATCTTTATCCCAAATCTTATTATTAGTTGCTACTAATAACTTCTCTTTGTACCTATAGAGATCATACACAACATCAAAGTCTATTAACCATGAATGTTGGTTGTTTGGCTCTCATATTCAAGGAAGATAAATTCTTGGAAATCTAAAGTAGTCCAGAAGTCAAAAGCAATAATCTTGGATACTTCCTATGATATGAGATTAGTTGCTAACAATCAAATCCGTCTGCTGCATCTGGTTATTATATTATATATGAGCAGTTGTACACTAAGTGGGCAGAGTTTTCCATGCAGCTTTTTAGCTGGAACCTGGAAGAAGGTTTACCTGTGGCCAACTTCACCTCTACTGAAGTGGAAAATTTCAGCCTAAAAGCAGCATGCCACGTGGTAAAAGTGTGACCTTAGAAGTTAACATTTTGACAGATCAATGTTAGGGAGAAAGCTAAAGCCTTTCATGTTGCTGGAATCAAGGGACTAATTACCTAAGAAAGCTAACTTTGTAAAGCCTTTCCTTTATGCATATATACAAATCAAGGCTAGAGAGAAAGCACAAGTATTTGGTCTTGATTCTCCTGTATTCAGATCAATACCTAGCACTTGACAGTTCTCCCCCGAAGTCCCAAACTTTTCTTAGTTGGAAAATCTGCTTTACCAGATAATTTGTAACCATCTAATCTGTTGCTCATATGCGAGGCTTTAATATGATACACACCTCCGAAAGGTTTTCCCAAAAGGGTATGATATGACTTGCAGTCTTCCGATCAGACCTGCTATTTGATTGTTTTATAGTGGTTCTCTTAAACCATCTTTTAATAATACTTTCCTTTGGGGCTTATGCATTGAATTTCATTGCTGAAAATAGGGATTTCCTATATGAACGGAGAAGTTCGGGATATGAGGCTTGATAATAAAACAAATGACCAGAATTATTCCTTTTTGTGAAAATATAAGATTACAATTTCTGGATTCCATACATCCCTCTGTCTATTTTCTTCTTCTTGATACTGTATTAGTTGAAGCAGAATGAAGTTGCTATGCTTATTATGTATTTCATTTTCAAGCTTCTCAGGTCCTATCACCGAGCCAAAATGTCGTAGTTCAGTATCTGAAAATAAGCCTTTGGAACAAAATGCTCCCACTGTTAGTCAAGTGCAAAGAGATAATGGAGAAATGCCTAATCGTTTCTTGGGCGGGAATCTTGTTAATGTATGATAAATTTCACTATTTTTCTAAGAAGTTGGGTTATTCTATTGCCTAGACTAAGAAACCCTTTGGAAAAGCAGGATATACCGAATTCTGTTCTTTCCAAGAAACCAAAAGTCAAGAAGAAAGGAAGTGATGATAGTTCTTTCCCAAGTGAACCAGATTCTGCAGAGCTCCAAGGTTTTTATATACGGTTCTTTCCTTTCATTTATACTTCACTGTTCTCCCTCGTAGGTTGGAATTGACACCTAAGTTATTGAATTTTTCAGATAACATCATCAAAGACTTTTGCAAGATGTTGGATGGCTTATGTAGGAGAGCAGAATCTCTTAATGATGATCAGGGTGAAGCAGAATGGACTTCATTGGCTCTTTCTGATCTTAAAATGCTTGTAAATGAAATAATGTCTTTCCGTGCAAAGAAAATTCTACACCTGGTTCCTGTGGACCTTCTTGTAAAACTTTTAAATGTTTTGGAATGTCAAATTCGTCATGCAGAAGGATTGTCCATTATTGACAATGAAAATGTAAGTATGCTAGTGTCACTAATTTTCACTTCTGCTGTAGAGAATGTAATTTCGATTTCTATTAAAGTAGCTCAATCTTTATGCCTGTTCATTTTCATTAAATTAGCGAATAGCACATTTTAGAGAAACATGTTGCCTAGATCAGTTGGGGATGACAGCTTTAATTTGGCTTTGTGATGAAGTCTGTTTTTGTTTCTGTTCTTTTCTTTGTTCTTGTAATAGTGTGTTTTGTTACTGTTGGAGATTTTCGGTTTATGGGTCCCACGACAGGGGAAGTGTCCCCATCATAGTTGGTTATTTTATTTTCTCTTGTGTTGTTGTTCCTAGGGATAGAAGTCTATCTAGTTTTTTTATTTTTTTTTTTTATATTTATTATTGTTTTAACTTTCCTTAGAAACTGGGACTCCTAGTTTTTTTATCTAGTTACTTTAGAGTTCCTATTTGTTTGTAATATTTCTTATTATTCATTATAAATAAAGCTGGAATGAAGGGAGGAAATAGCCTCACATTGATCCTTTTTCTCTCTCTCTCCCCCTCCCTCCATTTACTTCATCTTTTTTCTCTTTTTTTTATTTTTGTTACATGGTATCACAGTGGTAAATTGGGTTGCCGTTTTGAGAGTCGTATCTAGGTTCTTGGTTCGTGGTGAAACCATAGATTAAAATCTTGGGTCTCGAGCGTGTCTCAACCCTTGAGAAAATCGAGATCTCGTCAAACCAGATCTCAACGAGATCTTGCCGAAACTCTCAAAGGCTGAAAATGGGAGTTTCAACATGTTTTTGATGTTTTTAAGGCCATTTTAAGGCCATTTTAAGGCCATTTTAAGGCTATTTTAAGGCTATATACTGCAGGAAAATACTAATTTAACATATATGAATACATTTAAAGCATAAAAACTAATGACATTGTTGGAGCCAGTCTGTGAAGTAGCATCAGCAGAAGAATCATGTGGATTGGGAAGCATGAGGTAATCGTCACCGGAATAAGAACCGTACGCCGATGTGATGTCAAATCCGGGAGCACTCCACTGCCACTGCTCCTGTCCAGTGCTACCCTCAATGCTCATTCCTCCAAAGCTTATGAATATGCTATCAACATCAGGCTGAATATCAAGATCAGGAACGATGTCAATGTAATCGTCGTCTTCTTGGGTTGGTTGCAAAGGGCGACGACGAGACCTACGTGTATACCCAGTTGTAGGCCATGATGAAGTTGGGCACCAACCATGGTCTGTATCCTTTGTAGAGTGAGTATACTGGCTCTCCCCGGTCCATATAACAGCGGGTACAGTCGGTCTAGAATCATATGAGGCCCCACCACCATCACCACCACCACCACCACCACCACCACCACCACCATCACCACCACCACCACCACCACCACCACCATCACCACCATCATCGCCGTCGTCACTATCAGAAGTTGACCAACCAGTCTCATCAATTGTATCATCACCGCCAGTGCCTGTGCCACCACTACCAGCTAGGGGGTTAAATGGTCGAGGCGACTGTAAGTGTACACGACCCTCTTCCGAGGACAGAAACCGCTTTACATCAGCACTCATCGGAGTAGCTAAAGTGGGGTCGGGCCTCCCACCAGACTCATCCAGCACTGGAATTGCTTTATCTCGCACCCACTCCACATAGGGATCCTTCTCATCTAAAGATAGCTGGAAGACGTTGGCGAGCTCGATTGGGGTTTGATCATTTTGTGGTGATCGGCTTATGCTTTGTACCCTCAGTTTCATGTTGTAATGCATGTACACCAAGTCATTGAGCCGTTCAGAGCCCAATCTATTCCGTTTTTTGAATGGATGAGGGAGTATGTACTCCAGTTTCGCTCATAGCCAGATGCGGAACATGTCTGAGATAAAATTTTGATTGCTATTCTCCTAAACTCATATGCATCCTCTCCATACAACATCCACTACTCAGCTGCACAAGAAAAAGAACGCATTTTAATATACATATTAATAGGGATATGTTACTTGGAAATTGCAATTTCCATAATTCTATACCAGGATCAGTACTATCTTGGCCAGCCACTGTGGTGGAAGTTCCAAAACTCCCAAGGCCATCTTTGAATGTTTTAATCTACACCCATTTGGAAACTTATAAAAATTAGCCATTATAATATATAGATATTCAAATAATTCAGCATTTAAACTATATAACTCACCTCCAAGTTGATAAGTCCTTGTACAGTCAAATTTGACATCAATTTTGCCACAACAGTTTTTACCGCACTGATAAGGTCAGAATTGAGACCAAGTACATGTGAATATTGATACTTGGGGTTCAAATAGTATGCTACAAAATATAAGTCACATGATTAAAATCTAGTACTAACTTGAACTAAATTAAAGACATTATGAAATATACTCACCAACTTTATGCAATGGGTGCATTAGTTGGCTCTTCCATCGATCTTTGATAATCTTGATTAAATTTTTGTTACCACGTGGAAGCATAGCACGAACACGCTCATTCAACATGTCGATGGTAGCATATAAATGTGGCATGGTGGGCTTGAATGATGTATCCACCAATCTCAGCACGTTCACCACTAGCTCCAGAACTTTTACTACGTCCTTCAGCGTTTTCCAAAATTTGTCTGAAGTTATGGTAGACTCTGCTTGAATCCCACCAGGGGCGCTGGACTCCCTTCAGCGAAACCAGTCCTCAGATGCAAACATTGATCTGAGGCCTACCATCTTTGATTCAAAGCTCTTCAGTGCTATATAGTTGGTAGCAAATCTAGTGACGCCGGGTCTGACCAAGTCCCTCCACAATTCTCCCTCAGCAAGTTCAAAGAATAGTCATGGTTGTATACAAATGTTGTGACCTGTTTAGCTTGTTCAACCACTTGCTGCTTTACTTTCTGGAGCTTGCCCATGTCCTTTGATATCAAGTCAATGCAATGGGCAGCACATGGAGTCCATAAGAGATTGTAGTCCATATCAGCTATCATCATCTCTCTTGCCTTCTTGTAGTTGCTGCCGTTATCTGTCACAATCTGGACCACATTTTCAGCCCCAACTTCATCTACCACTGTCTGCAACAGTTCATAAATGTAATTAACATCTTTTGTCGCAGTAGATGCATCCATAGACTTGAGGAACACTGTCTTCCCATTACAGTAGACCATGAAGTTGATGATGGACTTTCTAGTGAAACTAGTCTAACCGTCACACATAATGGTCGCCCCATATGTATCCTACGACCTTTTTAACTCTTCTATCTTTTGTAGTACTTTTTTTTTATCTAGGGAGATACACATTCATGATTTCATATGCAGTGGGGGCTTTAACCCCAGGACCAGCCTTGGCAATTGCATTATACATGGTTTGTTAGTATGGGCCCGTAGTGGCATGTGCTAGGATACCATGAAAGAAGGACCACATTGCATAGGAATCCCCAATATATTCTTTTGTATTCTTCCACATTGACTTTAGCTTCTTCTGTTTTTTCACAGGCTTCCTAAAAACCGCTGGATCTTGGCGTAGGATCTCAACATAATCCTCATCCCTAGTAGGTGGTGGCTGGGGTTGTGCTTAAGTACTTTGTTATCTTTTAAACATAGAAACCAACCCCTTACTCTGTGTTTGTGGTTGAGGTTGCTGAGTTGATCCACTCCTATTGCCACTTGCCCCTCTCATCATGACCCTCACCCTATCCGATCCATATCAAGGGAGACTGTACTAGCAATTACTGCCCGTTACATCTCTAACCTCAGCCTCAGTCATATCAGTAGTTGATGGCAAAGAGGGTTCAAAGCAAGTCAAATTAACAAGCTCTCTTTGCTATAGGATCTTAATTCAGTCCAATACAAAATCTGCAGAGAAAAGTAATGAAGAAAACCACTTATCTTGAAATCTAACCCTTGAAATCACTTGAAACTTGATGGGAAATACTCTTTGGAATGATTATGAAGACATATCCAAAGTTGGAGATGATCCGATCACAGATGAGAGAGATGTGATTTTTTGAAAACTACCTATCATCTGAAAACGGGACTGGTTTAGTTAGAGCTGGTCGATATGATTTTAATCTTTAATCCCACGAGCTTTCGTTGATCAAATCAGCACTTAATGGTATCGCAATTCAGTATGCAATAATAAGAACTTGAAGGAATTAAGAGAAGGACAAGAAAATCATAAAACAGAATATTTCGGTTGAGTCTCACAACCTATGAGACTCAACCAGAAAATCAGGAGCTAAACTCTCTTCTTTTTTCTGGTCTAAATCTCTCTCCTGCAGCCAGTCTGCATTCTCTTTATTTATAGCTTTGAAACATTACAAATAAAATAGGAAAGAACGAAATTTAGTAAAACCAACCTTCCTTTATAATTTAGGAAAACTCTAAAACAATAAAAATAGGAAAGTATCTAAAAACTGAAATTAGGAAACTATATTTTAGGCAAGTCTTAGTCTCCAAGCAACTAAGACTTCTAAACTAACTAGCCTAATTTTTAGGAAACTAAACAATGAAAATAAATAAACTGAAAATTAGGAAACTAATAAAAAGAGTCATAATTAATGCTGTTGGTACTGTTCACGTCTGTTCACGTGAACAGTACCGTGTGAACAGTGTTCACGTGAACACTGTGGGTTGGGCCCATGTTGACACATCCTTGGGCTGATCCACTACTGGCTGGTCCTTGGACTGCATCAGTAGTATCCATGCCATCATCATCAGAAGAGTCATCATCCAAACCACCTTTCATTGTGCCTCGAATTGTCTATTCGAATTGCATCATAGTTTTTTCTTTCTCTGGATTTTTCTACTGTCCTCCCTTTATCTGTTTGGCTATGGCCTTGGAAATCTCCACAGGAACCATAAGACACTTTGCCACATCTGTATTAGTCCCACTCAAGTATTCCTTAAGTCTAGTGATCCCACCAGACATAAGCCTTTTCCCACAAAATTCCGTCAATGGTAGTCCCATACTGCCATGCCATATCAGTACGACCACCATCACCTCCCTTATCAGACCCTGAAGCAGCCATTATCTCTTGTTAGCATTGTTACATAAGATGATAAAATAAACAAACTTAAATTCATAGGTTTAATATAATAAAACTTAAAATGGAAGAACATAAAAAGCACCAAATATGCGAATACAACTCAAAACACATTGAAATTACTTTTCAAAATTTTATTCATATTTTATAAGAAAACATAATATTTTTTTCCTAATTTTTCCCTATTTTACAAAATTATTTAGATATTATTATTAAATTTTGGATATTACATCATTCATCAAATTTTTTTTTGGATATTACGTAAAAATAATTTTTTTTCTAAAAATAAAATCCGACACCATGAAATTGTAGATTGGCCAATAGTGTTCAACATATATTATTTAATTTTCCTAATTTTTAATTGCTGAAAAATACGATTTTTTAATCAGAAATTCAAAAAAATAAAAATATGTGTTAAAAAAAAAATTTGAAACCGTAATCGCGTAGATCAGGCAACGATATTGTTTTGAAAGTCAACTTATTAATATTTACGAAATGTATTTTTCATTTTTTTAAACAGAAAAATAATATATATATATATATAGAAAAAAAATGAAACCGTGACTGCGTAGATCGGCCAACGGTGTTGATCATATATTATTTTGAACACCATCTAATAAATATTTATCATATTTTTTTTTTTATTTTTTAATTGCTGAAAAATAGATTTTTTAATAGAAAATCAAAATAATTAATATATATGCATGAAAAAAATTTCAAAAAGGTAAGCTTGTAGATAGGGCTCATGTGTCTCACATATAAAAATTTCATCAACATTCAACATGTATTGATCATGTTTATGTAACAAAGTAAGTTTTGAGAAAAAAACCTCACCTCAAATAGTAGATTTGGCAAGAACAGGTGGAACCCAAGCTTCAACAAGACTTTGGTGGAACATAGTTAGTTAAAACGGGAACGGCAAAAAATGAAATGGAACGGTACGGGTTTTAAACGGCAAAAATAAAAACAAGTACAGTAAAAAAAGGTCAAACATTTTGAGAACGGCTAAAAAACGAAAATGGATGGTACGATTTTTAAATGGATCAAAACTAATACGGTACGGCGAAAAAATGGCAATATATTTTCATAAATTAAGGAATAATAAATAAGAACTAGATAATGAGGTGGAATAATTAAAGAAGAAAGAGAAGGGAGGATAATGGGAGGAGAGAAAGTATTTAAAGAAGAGAAAATAAATAATAAATGAATAATAATGAGAGAGAAAAGAGAGTTAATGAAAGGAGAGAAAAATTATTTATTTAAGAAAAGAAATAGAAGAGCTTAGATTTCAAAAACTGATCTCAAATATATCCCACATCGGTAATGGGTTGGAGAATAAAGAATATCCTTGCCTATAAAAAAGGGAGATGTGATATTAGACGTGTGAGGTAATTATGTTGGGCAGCTGGGCAGTCGGGCAGACAATCAGGCAGCTTGACAGCTCACAGCTTGCACTTTTATAGTTAAAAGCATTAGTTTTATAAAAGCCATTTAATACCGTTTTTATAATAAAAGACGGAAATGCGTTTAGTACGCCGAGACTAACCGTATGGTTTTTTTTCCCTTATGTTTCGGATCAATATGGTAATACGCGTTTTAAACCGCACAATACGGTATGGCCGTATTATACACGTTTAAAATGCGTTTTAACTAACAAAGTGGTGGAGTGATTTGGCTAGAACAGGTGGAATCCAAGCTTAGAAGCAAGTTGGAGAAGAAGAGAAGAGGAAAGGAGGAGAAAATAGAAGGTTTTGAGTGAAAAAAATTAAGTCTCGATCGAAATTTCGACTGAGACTTGGCTTTTATAAAGAAAATCAGTCGAAACTGGTCGAAACTAGTCGGGTCGAAACCAGTCGAGACTGGTTGAAACCAGTCGAGACTGGTTGAAACCAGTTGGGACCAGGTCGAGTTGGTTGAGACCCGGTTTTGACCTTGTTTCTCATCTCGACCCTGTCGAGAACCTCGAGAAAAACAAGATGATCTTGTTGAGATTTTGATCTATGGGTGAAACCCTAGTTCATATAAGAAGAAGAATAGGGTTTCAATGAAGATGATGAGTGTGTATGAAGAATCATACCTGATCGATTGAGTTTGCTACTCTAATGTTTATTTCTACTGCTGGTTCGCTATCGTACATGTCTACTGTTTCCTCTGGTTCACACTGGAATTTAGTGGAATCAATTTCTGGTTCAGTGCTTACCGGTTTTGTGTGTTATGTGTGCACCCTTGTCGTTGGCCATTTTTTTTCTTGCTCCTTCTTCAAGGGAGTTATTTCGTCTGGTTTTGCATGATCTGGTGATGATAGCGTTGGGGATGGCAGCATGTTCTACAGAACCTGCAGTTGGTGAGAAAGAGTGGGAGCAGATCGTTTTTTTTTTTTTTTTTAATAAATATATTTATGAATTATGAGCAGCTTGATTGTTTGTTCCTGAGTTGCTGAGTTTCCGGTCCATTACAGCAGGTCGAGATACTTTCTTTGCAATTTCGAGATGCTTCTGTATTTCCGAAATCGAGAAGAATTTGTTTTTTTGCTGGGGCTTCAATTGGTGATTCTTGCAAGGCTCCGTTGAGATCCAGGTTCTGCTGTACGGTATCGATTCTTATTGTTGGAAGCTATCGATAACCTTTGGATCTGCTTTCTGCTGGTTTCTGCTGCACTTATGGATGTGTTGATATCTGCTCCAGATGTTTCAAAAGTCCTCTCCTTTTACATAATCTCATCGTATTGCCCTAATATTGGTTGCAATCAAGAGGAGAGGGACTTACGATCATCTTCTTCTCTGTTCTGTTTCTTTTGTCTCTCATCGTAAGTCGGAGAAGATGACACTGTTCATCACGATTACCACCATGCCCTTGCCTTATCACTTAACTCCATTTTTTGTTTCCAGAATTACCCTTTCTAAGCATATGTGTGCTTAAGGATCTGTTTGTTGAGTCCCTTATTACATTATTTCATCTTCGCTTAAGGGTCTTTTTGTTCAGCCCCTTGTTTTCTCTCTACTTAAGGGTCTGTTTGTTTAGTGCCCTCGATCACATCAGATTGGAATTTGCATGGAATGATGGTAGAAGATTGGTGATTTTTATTTGTGGGGGTTCTTGTTGGGTGTTCCCCTACGCTATTTGTCCACATGGCGTGCTCCACGTGAGGGGGAGAAATGAGCATATATTTTACTCTTGTTCGTGGGGAAGATACTTTTATCGGTTTTTTCAAGTCTGCTCAAGAGGGACTCATGTCTGCTCATTGGAGGGACACTTTTATCACCTTGTTTAGGACTACTCATTGGCGAGAGACTATTATCAGTTGCAGAAGATGCAACCTTTGTTCAGGTTTACTCATTGATGAGAGACTATTATCAGCTGCACAAGATGCAACTTTTATTCAGGTTTGCTCATTGACGAGAGACTATTATCAGTTGTACAAGATGCAACCTTTATTCAGGTTTGCTTGTTGACGAGAGACTATTATCACTCGCACAAGATGCAACCTTTATTCAGGTCTGCTCATTGAAGAGAGACTATTATCAGTTGCACGTGATGCAACCGCTCGTGTTAGAGCCTACTACCTCTTTGTTTGTTGATGGTTTTACGAAGATTAATGTTCATGATTTGGTATTGCTACCAGAAGTTCTCCCTATGCTCCTTGGCATCTCCTACAGCTATATATTGATGACTGGTGGTGCGGTTCATATATCTTTTTGTTGTTCCAAGATGGAACTCCAGTTTGAGGGAAAGTGTTGATTTTTTGCATAATTCCAAGCTAGAGCATGTTTCAGCTTGAGAGGGAGAGTTGGAGATTTTTGGTTTATGGGTCCCACGACAGGGGAAGTGTCCTTGTCATAGTTACTTACTTTATTTTCTCTTGTATTATTGTTCCTAGGGATAGAAGTCTATCTAGTTTTTTTATTTTTTTTATTTTTTTTATTGTTTTACCTTTCCTTAGAAACTAGAACTCCTAGTTACTCTAGAGTTCCTATTAGTTTGTAATCTTTCTTATTATTCATTATAAATAAAGCTGGAACGGTGGGAGGAAATAACCTCACATCGATCCTCCCTCTCTCTCCCTCCCTCCATTCACTCCATCTTCTTCTCTTTCTTTTATTTTGTTACAGTTACCTCTAATGGGGGAACTGATCTTTGGTTGTGTCAATGAGTTTGTGGAAATATCAGTGCTGTAAAATTGATAGAACAATAGGCTTCAACTGTGACAACAGAGATGGTTGATTTTCAATCTTCATTCTGTTATAATGTTGACTTTTACAATCAGTATGGGCTGGTCTGTGCCATCACTATTGATAGTGTCACTACTGGGTCTTGTTTTCATGGTATCAGGCTTGTCAACACTTTTGGTTCTCAAGCAGTCTCTTTTACTTCCTCCACCCCCAAATCTCTCTTATGATATTTGAACCGTTCCCCTATTTTTTTCATGTCTCGTTTTCTGTGTCGTACAAAATCGGGTAACTTGCACTGTATTTATCAAAATGTCTTCAAAATTAAGATCAGTTTTAGAACTTGTTGAGACAACTTGGGGATTTGCTGATCCACTCAGATTACTTGTGATTTCCAACACTAGACTCCTCTTTCTCACCAGCAATGCCAACTGTTCTCTCTCTCTCTCTCTCTCTCTCCCCCCTGTGGCTTCCTTCATCTCTGACTCTCTGTAACCTTTCTTTCACTCTTTGATTTCAGTCTTTCACAGTTTCACCACTCTATCTGTCTTCTATCTGTCTTCAATCTCTTTTTCTTCACACCCCCACCCCTGCCAAAAAAAAAAAAAATCCTTCTTTTCTGTATCAGTCCCTGCAATTCAGTCTGCCGGTGATTTACCCATGTTTCTACAGTCTCCCCCTCCGTCTTTCTAATTTCAGAGCACAAAGATGCAGTCCTATTTCAATTACCGTTGGTGCATTTGCTACTACTGGTGGAACAGAACAAGTTTTATCCTGGAAAAAGATGAGCTTAGTAACTATAGCAAAACCCCTTTTACATTCAGTCTATGGAAAATTCTCCCTCATTCTTTCCATCTGTCATTGATTCTATAGACAATGGGGACCTTGCTGCCAAGTGTCTCCATGAGAATGTCGGAGGTGAACCTTTATTGTTCTTTGCCAGATAGATCCCTTCTTTTCTTTTATGTTGGGTTTTAACAACAATTGACTTGTAAATTTTGGAAAATGAAAGTTGCCTGCATTCTCACAATTGAAAAGGTGCACTGTTCATGGCAATTTTGGTGGGTCACTCATTGGGAGAGTTGGTGGGATCCCTAAATCATTAGGGGGAGAGGCCATAGGCCCATATGGACAAAAGGGTCAATTTGTAAAAGACTCCTTAAGTTTAGACTGCATTCTGCCTTTCAAATTTTTTCGGGCCTTGGGTGCAGTAAAGGAAAACATGGGATGGCAAGAGCAATTCCCTCAAATGTAAGGGACCCACAGCAAATTTTCCAATTAAAATTCTTAGGGTCATTCAATACTCCTGTCTGTTGTATCAATTATGCTCTCTGCTATTTCGAATCAGATGCTCTAGAAGAACCTTATCATTGATTGGCTGATCCAGACCAAAAACATGTATATTGAGCATTGGGAAAAAAAGGCAAAAGGAAAGGGATTATTACAATAACGTAATGAACAGTCTGCTAGGACTTGGGTGAATAAATTTAAGTTGTCATATTTATACTTCTTATGGGAGAACCTGAGCTGCTGTCTTCTCTTTTTCTAATGGTACTGCTTCTTTTCCTTTTTTGCCAGGATGAATCAGATGTTGTATCAGTAGTTATGTGTGGCTTGGAGTCCTCTCACATGGCTTTAGCTGTAATGGCTTATCGTGACATGCCAAAGCAGCTCTACAAAGAAGAGGTTCATGCTTCATGCTGGTCCCCCTGCCTCTTTCAAAAACTTTGTGTTTCTTTTCTGTGAAGATATCTGGTGTCTTTATCCTCTGTGATGTGTTGTTGTGCACCATTTGATATGTGTAGTCTGAATTTTATAGCTATCCATGTCAGGTCATTGAAAGAATCCTGGACTTCTCTAGGCATCAGATCATGGAATGCATGTCAGCTTGTGATCCATCAGACCGTCCACTGTGTAAATCGAGTGGAAATGGGGCGATTGGGGGTAGGCTTCCTTATTTTTTACTGTTGCTGGTATTTATATTATTGTATTTTGTAATGTTGCTTTACGCAGTATTTTTTTTCTTTTTCTACCATACCGCTGACAGTTTGACATGGTCTGATCTGATTAACTTGCATGGACTTTTGTCTTTGTCCCTTTATGCTTGGTTCTTGAATCTTTGTTGTCTTATGTTTTGTTTTCTTTTCATTTGATGTAATTTAAGGACATCTTGAAAACTTTTTATGGTATTGTGAAGTGGTTGCAATGCAAAAGGAGCTTATTGTTTTCATTCTCATTATTTAGGAGAGGAGTATGAAGAAGCTGATGTCGAGTTTGGTTCTGCAAGCAAGAAGCGACGAAGTGTTAAGAGTATTAAAATGAAAAAGTCAACCATTAACAAGTGTGTCACTATTACCTTTCTTTCCAACTTTGTATGCCATTCTGTGCAATGATTAGCTTTCATCCAATTCCCAAGTGAGGTTTATTTTAATTGTCTATGGTTGCTAATTTTAGGGTTTCTGCTGCTGTTAATGCACTTCTTCAGAAACTTTGCACCATTCTTGTTTTCCTTACGGATCTGCTGTCAATAGAGCGCCTATCAGATAGTTGCATCCTACAGTTGGTGAAGACAAGCTTCAGAACCTTATTAGTGGATAACATCCAGCTCTTGCAGTTGAAGGCCATCAGTTTAATCTGTGGGGTAATCAAGTTCTTATACTTAAATATTCATAATGTGATCTTCAGTCGACCAGTGTTAATCTCTAAGTTCTATCTATTGCAGATATTTTCTTCATATGTGCAGCACAGAAATATTTTGATAGATGAAACAGTGCAGCTGCTTTGGAAGCTACCATCTTCTAAGCGAGCACTTAGGACTTGCCATCTACCTGATGAAGAGCAAAAGCAGATACAAATGTTCACTGCATTGCTGATTCAGTTAGTTCAGTCTAGTGCAAATCTTCCCGAAGCAATGAGGCAAACACAAACTGCAAGTCGAATCTTGGAGGTTTCAATTGATGCTAGTTATCCAACCAAATGCCATGAAGCTGCCACTGAGGCATGTTGTCATTTTTGGTCGCATGTTCTTCAGAGATTTACTACTGCAAAATCTCATGATGCATCTGAAATGAAGTTGATATTGGAGAATCTTGTTATGGATCTGCTGACAACATTGAACTTACCTGAATATCCTGCTTCTGCTCATATTCTTGAGGTGATATGCCTAAGTTCTTTTTTTTGGGGGGTAAGTGCCAACAAAGTTATAATCAGGCATTATATTTTCTTGCATATTAATGATGGTGTATCTGCAGGTTCTTTGTGTCCTATTGCTCCAGAATGCTGGACTTAAATCCAAAGACATGTCTGCACGTTCCATGGCCATTGAACTTCTTGGAACAATTGCTACAAGGTTGAAACAGGATGCTATCCTTTGTCGTACAGATAAGTTTTGGATTATACAGGAGTTAACTGATGGAGACAAGGAAGATAATGAGTATCCAGAAGATGTTTGTTCTGTTTGTCTTGATGGAAGGGGTGGGAAAATGTTGTTTGTATGTCATAGTTGTCAGAGATTGTTTCATACAGATTGCATGGGAGTTACAGAACATGAAGTTCCTACCCGTGGCTGGTACTGTCAATTTTGCAACTGTAAGAAGCAACTGATTGTTCTTCAATCATATTGCAAGTCACTGTGCAAAGATAATGGTATAAAGAATCAACATGTGTCTGAAAGAACTTCTGAAGTTTCAGAATCAATCACAAAATTGGAGATTGTTCAACAAATTCTTTTGAATTACCTCCAGGAAGCTAGTCCTGCAGATGATGCATCCCTTTTTGCTCGCTGGTTTGTTTCTTAAATCTCAATTGAGGCTTTTTTATGTATTCCGTGTTTACATTGATAAATCCATAAGCTAGTAACATGCAGGTTTTACTTTGCCTATGGTACAAGGATGATCCAAGATCGCAGGAGAAGTTCATTTACTACCTTGGTCAACTCAAGTCAAAAGCAATTGTGCGGGACTTTGGCACTGTTTCTTCATTACTAACAAGGGATTCAGTGAAAAAGATATCTTTAGCTTTGGGGCGAAATAATTCTTTCTCAAGAGGTTTGAATAAGATTCTTTATTTGCTGCTGGTAAGTACAGTATAATGTGTTCACCACTTCGTTCTTCTTTTTTTGGCTATGGTAATCTATGCTAATGTGTATGTTCTCCAGGCAAGTTTAGGGGAGAATTCTCCTATAATAAGGGCCAAGGCACTGCGTGCGGTAAGCAGGAATTTCTTATATTATCCATGTTAGCCATAATGCAGAATGAAACTGATTCCTTTTCTCACGCCCACCACTTTTTATTTTTTTATTATAATAAAACAGGTTAGTATAATTGTTGAAGCTGATCCGGAGGTTTTGTGCGAGAAAAATGTTCAATTGGCTGTGGAAGGAAGGTTTTGTGATTCTGCGATCTCTGTCCGGGAAGCTGCCTTGGAACTTGTTGGTAGGCATATTGCTTCACATCCTGATGTTGGTTTAAAGGTACCTGAAGATCAAACTTGTGCTCCTTATTATCTTTGTGTGGAATTTATTGAATTAAATTACATGTCTCCCCCCTGTTGCTTCTCTAGTATTTTGAAAAAGTTGTGGAAAGAATAAAGGATACTGGAGTCAGTGTTCGCAAACAAGCCATCAAAATAATCAGGGATATGTGCACTTCTAAAGCAAACTTTTCAGAATTCACAAGAGCCTGCATTGAGATAATTTCTCGTGTCAGTGATGAAGAATCCAGCATACAGGTATGTCCTCAAGCAGGGGGATTTTCTTTTTTTTTTTTTTTTTTTTTTTTTTGAATTTCTTTTTTTTGTGTATCTATAATCAGATCACATGCCCTCAGAAATTTTGCCATAGCATTTTTGTCGAAAATATGTTCTGAATCTGAACTGACTTTGTTTGTCCCTATGTGAGTGTTAATGGGGAGCTGGAGGTCTGGGCAGAAATTTCTTCCCCTAGTTTGATTTATCCCAAACTACATTGTGCTTTCTCTTACCAAAATATCCCCAGTTGACATCAATTTGTATATAAGCATAGCTGCATAGCATCTCTTTCTTTATACAAAATCAAAATGATATATACATTTTAATAGAGTACAACAACAACAATGACAATAAGAAAGCCTTATCCCAACTAAATGGGGTTGGCTACATGGATTCTTACCTTCCAATCATCTCTGTTTGAGGTCATACTTGAAACAAAGCCTAAGTTATGCGTGTCTTTAATCATTACCTCCCTTAGAGTCATCTTATGGTTGCCCCTAGCTCTTCTAGTTCTTTCGATTTAAATCAAATCACTCATCCGTATTGGAGCATCTAAAGGCCTCTGATGAACATCACCATACCATCTCAAACGACTTTCTCGTAGCTTATCATGTATCGGTGCTGCTCTCAAATCAGCTTTAATATGAACATTCCTTACTTTATCCTTCCCAGTTTTGCTACATCCATCTCAACATCTTCATCTCAGCTACAACAAGTCTATCTATATGATGCTTCTTAATTACCCGGCTTTCCGCACCATACATCATAGCCGGTTGGCTGACTGTCATAAAATTTTTTTTCTAAGTTTTAAAGGAATATGTCAATCACAAAACATTCCAGAGACACCTTTCCACTTCATCCATCCTATTTTAATCCTTTGTGAAACATCTTCTATATCACCTTCTTTATTTATGATGGAACCTATGTGCCTAAAATAATCACTTTGTTGTATTTCCTTCTCATTGATTTTCACCACTTCATTATCCGTCCTTGTGTTATTAAAGTTACACACCACATAATTTGTCTTCGTTCTACATATTTTAAAATTTTTTGATTCCAATGTTGATCTCTATAACTCCAACTTGGCGTTAGTCTCTGCTTTTATCTCATCCACCAAGACAATATCATAAGCGAAAAAGCATACACCAAGTATTTCATCTTGAATGTCTCTGGTTAAATCATCCATAATAAGGACAGACAAATAAGGGTTTAAAGTTGATCCTTGATGTAACCAAATTGTAATGGGGAATTCACTACCTTGACCCCCTACAGTTCTCACACTACTCTCCACATTATAATATATATTCTTGATTATGTCCACATATTTGTTTGAAACATTTCTCTTCTCTAGTATTTGCCATACGAACTCTTTGGAGACTCTGTCATAAGCTTTTTCCAAGTCAATAAAGTTCATATGAAGGTTCTTCTTGCTTTCACTAAATCTTTCCACGAATTTCGTAAGTAAATAGCTTATGTCGTGGATCTACCTAGCATAAAACCAAATTGGTTCTCCGTAATAGTAGTCTCTTGTCTCATGTGAGTTTCAATAACTCTCTCTCATAGTTTCATCGTATGACTCATTAGTTGCCTCCGTAGTTATTGCAGCTCTGAATATCACCTTTTTTTTTTATAAACTGAAACCACAATGTTTCTCCTCCATTTATCTGGTATTTTTTTTATGCTCATAATCTTATTGAACAACTTGGTTAGCCAAGATACTCCCTAGTTTTCTAGGCTCTTCCATACTTCTATTGGGACCTCATATGAGTTTGGTGTTTGCTTACATTCATCCTCAAAATTTATTTTACTTCTGATACCCTAATTTTTCGTATATACCTACGATCTGTGGTTCTTGATGGATAACAGCCTTTTGGGAAACTATTTCTCATAGTGGATGGATGTAGGCAAAACACCAAACCGAGATGAGGTCCCAATAGAACTATGAAAGAGCCTGGGAATCTATGGAGTATCTTGGCTAATCAAGCTGTCCGATAAGATTATGAGCACAAGGAAAATGCTAGATGAATAGAGGGTAAGTATTGTGGTTTCAATTTATAAAAGGTGATATTCAGAGAGGAAAATGGAAATATGCCTTATGGAGTGTCAGCTCAAGATAATTATTCTAATTGCAAATTCGGTTGTCTTATCTTCTTGCATTGTTATGATGGCCTACTACTATAGTTGACCAAGCTGTCTAGTTAATGTTTTTTTTTTCCAGATTAAAGTTGCATGGATAATCATTTCTCTTAAATTTACTGTGCAATATCTTCTTCAGGATAAATTTTGATTGCATGAAACCTGTCTACGCTGAAATGCTTTTTTCTCCTTTTTTATTTTATTTCTTGTTTTATAATGAATTCTTTTCATTTGACAGGATCTTGTCTGCAAGACATTTT
The DNA here is from genome assembly GCA_028583415.1 of Protea cynaroides. Lineage (NCBI taxonomy): Eukaryota > Viridiplantae > Streptophyta > Magnoliopsida > Proteales > Proteaceae > Protea > Protea cynaroides. Next base: position 62,015,233 of record CM053268.1, on the reverse strand, counting down.
ATGAGTTCTGGTTTGAGGAGCCTTCTGGTTTCCAGACTCAGTTAGTTGGAGATGGGAATTCTGTTCCATTGGAAGTTGCAAAAAAGACTGAACAGATTGTTGAGATGTTGAGGAAGATGCCAAGTCATCAACTTCTTGTAACCATCATAAGGAGAAATCTAGCACTTGATTTTTTCCCACAATCTGCTAAAGCTGTTGGAATTAACCCTGTATCACTTGCATCAGTACGTAAGCGTTGCGAGTTAATGTGCAAATGCTTATTGGAAAGGATATTGCAGGTAGTGTTGCTTCATTCTAACATATAAATGATTTCATGATGTAAATTGTCTTTGAGTTGGTTGTTGATGATTTCTTGTATCTGGGTAGAGAAAACAATTAATGAGGAAATCCTTTTGTATCTCAGGTAGAGGAAACAATTCATGAGGATGTGGAAATGCGTACACTTCCTTATGTGTTGGCTTTGCATTCATTTTGTGTTGTGGATCCGACACTCTGTGCACCAGCTTCCGATCCATCGCAGTTTGTGATTACTCTTCAGCCATACCTTAAGAACCAGGTTTTTTGCAGTTTTCTTACATTACTGATAAGTTGTTGAACTATTCAAGCTGATGATAGATTTGTTTTGACTGTTTTCTGAAAGATGTATGGATACTCTTTTAACTTTGGCACAGAAGTTCATTCCACACTCCTTGAGTGTCTGTGCGGAACAGATATAGTTTGCTTGAATTCATGTACTAGAGATGTCTTATGTACCAAGTGGAAGGGGGAGATTTGAGGTGATAAAAGGGGAAGCTATTGTTACAAATGGACGAGGACCATCAAATGTTTGCATTTTGTTGTAGTTTACAATAAAAAAAAACAGTAACACAGAAACCGTAAGAGAGAGAGAGAAGAATAGAAGAAAGGTAGAAGAGGGAAGAATCAACTGTATTGTCTTCCTTCTACACTCCTGTATTTATATCGATAATGAAAGGATAGTAACAATGTAATTAGGAAACTTTCTTAATTACATAACCCAAATGGAAATAGCCTCTCTCCACGTTGAGAGAGAAAGAGAGAGAAGAGAGAAGAATCAACTGTATTGTCTTCCTTCTACACTCTTTTATTTATATCGATAATGAAAAGATAGTAACAATGGTAATTAGGAAACATTCTTAATTACATAACCCAAGTGGAAACAACTTCTCCACATTGTGGAGGTAAGGCTAAGTACATTCTGACTCCACAGACCCTGCAGTAGCAGGAGCCTCGTGCACTGGGATGCCTTCTTAATTACATAACCCAACTAGAAAGGAGACGTAAGAACTTAGTAAACCAAGATACCACTTACTGCAAATACAAAATAACTAAAAATAATAAATCGACTAAATCTAAGTGGGCCCCACAACCTCCATAGCATATCACTAACGCTAACTGTCCCCACAGCATATCGCTAACGCTAACACCCCCCTTAAGTTGGAACACTTGGGAATGTAAGAGCTTCAACTTGAAACAATGTATCAAGTATCAATAGAAGCAGCAATAACAGTAGCAGTAAAGCAGCATACTATGGCCCCGTTTGATAACACTCCAGCTCCCATGGAGCTACTTCTGGTCCGGAGTCGTTTTTTACTTCTTCTCCAGAGTCAGGATTTTTGGAGTAGAATGTTGTTTGATAACGCTGCTCCAAAATCAAAAAACTATGCTTCCAGAATGCTATTTGGTGGTGGTGGTGGTGTTGGTGGCGGTGGGGGGGTGTTGGTAGTGGTGGTGGTGGTGGTGGATGGTGGCGGCGGCAGTGTTGGTGGGTGGCGGCAGTGGTGGCAGTGGCAGGTGGTGGGTGGGTGGTGGTGGCGACGGTGGTGGTGGTGGTGGTGGGTGGTGGTGGCGGTGGCGGTGATGGTGGAAGGTGGTGGGTGGTGGTAGCGACGATGGTGGAGGGTGGTGGCGGCATCGGTGGTAAGTGGTGGGTGGTGGTGGCGGTGGCGGCAGTGGTGGCAGTGGTGGTAGGTGGTGGGTGGGTGGTGGTGACGACGGTGGTGGTGGTGGCGGTGATGGTGGAAGGTGGTGGGTGGTGGTGGCGGCGATGGTGGAAGGTGGTGGTGGCATTGGTGGTAAGTGGTGGGTGGTGGTGATGGCGACGGCGGTGGCGGTGGTGGTGGTGGTGGCAGTTGTGGGTGGTGGGTGGTGGAGGGGATGGTGGCGGTGGAGGGGTGGTGGTGATGATGGCAGTGCTAGTGGTAGTGGTGATGACAGTCAGTAGTGGTAATAGCTCCGGAGCAAGAGAAGTAAGTTTTTTTTAGTTCCAGTTTTTTAGCTCTCAGAGACATTTTTGGAGCGGTTCACTCCATGGGAGTCAAAACTTGAACCGTGTTTATCAATCGCCATTCTACTCCGGATTAGCTCCGGAGCTAAGATGTAAGGAACTGGAGTGTTATCAAACGGGGCCTATATATCATTGTGAACCAAACAGCAACAACAGCACAACCTTTACCTTAAATCAATGTATCAACGGAAGCAGCAATAGCAGTTGTAGTAGTAAACCAGCACAGTATAGGTTACTGTAAACCAAGCAACAACAATAGCACAACATAGTTCACTGTGAACCAACCGGCAACAACAGCACGGTATAGGTTATTGTGAACAAGTAGAAGTAACATTAGCAATAGAGCAGACACCAAGTCTGTTGGGGATGCAAAAATATCCTCTCCCGCGCACCAGCCCGCCAGCCTACCATCTGACGGACTGGAATACATCGGTATATGTGTCAGTGTATTCCAACCCGTCAGATGATGGGCTGGCGGGCTGGCGCGCGGGAGACGATTTGAGTCCGTTGGGGATATGACATGGGACCCAAATGTCTGAATGAACTAAATTAAAAAGAGAAGAGCTACAAGGGTTAAGACGGGCATGGAAAACAGTGTGATGATATTTTCTTAACTTGCAAGCCTCACAGTTAAGTTGTATAATACACTTGTAGTTAGGAATGAGGGTCTTCAGTTTGGAGAGAGGCAGATGACCAAGTTGATGATGCCATTGAAGAGGGGTTGAGATAACAGAGATTGTAGCGGCAGTAGTAGATGGTCCGTGATGGTCTAAGTAGTAAAGTTCGGATCGCTTAAGGCCCCCATTAATCGTCGCCCTAGTCCTGAGATCCTGAAAAATACAATACGAAGGGAAAAGATTACTGAGCATTGGAGAGAATTATTGTGTTGGCTTATAGACAAAGGTTAAGAGGTAACTTAGGAACATGGAGAACTAAAGAGTGGGAGTCAAGGAAGGTGTTAATGAAACCGTTCCTTGGCCCGTGGCTTAGGTAGAGGAACCATCAGTAAGAAAAACGGGTATAGATGAAGTAGTCTCTTTAAAAGAGGAAAAGATATGAAACTTACCAGTCATGTGACACGAGGCACCAGAGTCGAGGATCCGTGGAGTAGGAGTAGTAGTGGAAAGTAGTGCATTAGTACCTGTATGGGCCAAGGTGGCAAAAGTAGATGGAAAGGATTGCTGCTCAAGCTGTTGAACTCGTCGAAGTAATGCATCAAATTGTGCCAGGGGAACTATAGTGTTGGGAGGAGCCAGGGTAGGTGTAATAGCAGTTATCGGTACAAAGAATCTGCCGTAGAAGTAAAATTAACCAATGCCTCATCCCATTCAGGATGGCCATGCTTGGCCCAACACTTGTCGAAATTATGATTAGTTTTCCTACAATGAGTACAATAGCAAGTAGCTTTATCTGTACTTGATTGTTTTGTGCCACGACCATAGGAGCCACGGGCTTTACCAGAACCATGACTTCTAGATGAGGATCTGTCACACCCCAATTCCGCACCATTCAGAACGGTGTGATGAACCGTTAATGAACCAACGGTTTAACCAGGATCTCTAATAGGCTGTGTCCTTGTAAACTAAACCATACACATTCACAACCATAATCAGAATAAATACACAATAGCGGAAGTCTTAATATTAAATGAACTGAGGAATCTAACTGTGATAATCATAAATAAAATATCAAATTATGTTGTATCAACCGAGACATAAGTAAATAAAATATCAATTACATTTCTTTAATAGTTCAAATAAAAATCTAATCGAAAACGCATGAGTTGCATTCGCATGAGGAGTCGTGCGTCTCCACTATGCCTTCAGCCTCCGTTGCAGTCACGTGCCCGTACACAGAAACGTTCATATAATCTTCCACAGTGGTACCTGCATCATCAACTAAAAATATTCGATGTCGAAAGGGTGAGCACACATCACGGCTCAGTGAGCAAACAAAACAATGCAATAAACATATGCATGCATTCAATTCATATCTGTGGTCTGGTATATAAGTTTGCAATGGACTATAAAAAGGTTCGGTGGCCGCCTCACCTCTATACACGAGTGTGTGAAGCCGCCCAAAGGTTAACGTTTATTGTCGTCCCACATGCACTCACTATGGAATAGAGATAGAGCTAAGTGCTTAGGACCACACCGCATCACACTTCCCCTGATACTCTACCCATACCAACACGTAAGCCCCTGCTGGCGAGGGCTTGCAAACTGGGCTCGCAACTAACCAATCCTAATGTCAAACAGTGTACCCAAGGCCTCACCCCAACATCCCTCAATACGTCCATAGAGATAGAGCTAAGGCCCCCCGGTAGAGTCGAAGACTACACGGTCCGAGACCACCTCCCCTGATACCCTACGACGTAATAGTTCTGCTAAGGTAATGGCGATACGACGATGTCAGTGGACAAGACTTGAGTAGAGATAATGCTAGAGTCTAGTGACCAGGCTGAACCACAATGTCACGTCTTCCCCCTGATGCTCCTCTCGCATCAAGCACACTAACCACACATATACATTCACATGTCTATTCCTAGCATCATCATCATCATCATGTTATAATTAATATAGAATTAAATATGCATGAGAATTAATAGCAGAAATATTGGATGACATGTTGAATGCACATTACAAGCATACACGCATAGAATCAGTCATGGCATTGGACTTAAGAAAATAAAAACAGTTTATTATTAGTCAATTAGTTTAGGTCTTGTTACCTTACCTTTGCTTGAGTGTAGATCATCTTTTAAGCTTTAAGAATCACTTTTATATCAATAGGAAAACCTAACAAGTCGATAGATTTTAATTAAAATTCATTCCGACAATTTTAGGCTTGCTGTTGAGCGAGGGTCGCAGGACGGGTCGCAGGTAGGGTAGCAGTTTTCTGCGACCCCCAGGGGTAGGGTCGATGCCAGGGTCGGATGTTCCATCGACCCTGGGTGCGACCACCGCATCCCTGGACTTCCCGAATGCTGGGGGTCGATCCTGTGGTCTGGTAGGGTCGATTCCCAATCGACCCCACGTGTGACCCCCCGTGGTTTGAGTCGATCTTTTCATCCTACAGTCCATTCTTTCATGTTTGGGTCCTATGGCTTACTTTCACAATCCATTCTATGCTTGTTCTATGGCTTAAAACTCTAGGTTTCTTCCTTACTTTGCCTACCATGATTTCCTCCATGGATTTCATTGAAATCCTCTCATGGATGGATGATTTGGGTTTCTCCTAAGTCATACCCTCTTCATGAACTATTCTAAGGTCTTAGATTATTAATGGAAACATACCCATACCTTAGGTTTGCTGAGATTCAGAGGTTTCTCTGAATTCTTCTCTTTAGTCTTCTTCTCCAACTTTCCTTCTCTTTCTCTCACTTTCAATTAGGGTTTCAAAAGGAGTGAAAGAGGCTAAGGGACGTCTTATTTATAGAGGAGAACCTCCCAAAATAAGTCCCATTGAGATTAGGAAAGAATCCCCTTAAAATTTGGAAAGTTTCCTATTTACGGTTTCTGTCGGCAAAGAGGGGGTCGATGAGGGGGTCGATGAGGGGGTCGGAGATCCCGTCGACCCTCAGGTCTAAATTGTCCGACCCTCGGTCAAATTTTCAGGGGTCTGACTCCCTAATGAGGGGGGTCCGACCCTGCCTATCTGGGTATGCGACCCTGCCCCCTATTTTACTGTTTTTGGGTCAGTTTAATACTTGGTCTTGCTATTTCTTTCACGCACTTGGTCCATTTGGCTCGACCATGATAGGTAGACCTGGTTCAAGATGGTAAGACCGGTTAGTTCGATACGGGTCTTACAGGATCCTTGTCCTCGTCCAGCATACAAAGCAGAATTATCATGTGTAGGTGTGACACTAGACTACTTGAAGGTATCATTCATTAGAGATAGAAGAATGTTTCACTTAGTGTAGGAATCTTCTCACGAAATAGCAACTGAGTTTTGAAAGCTTGGTACTCTGGAGGAAGACCGGCTAAAAATTTAGCAATATGAAATCCAGAATGTTGGGTTTTGGGTTGTGTGAGATCAGTGGTGAGAGGTTGGACAGCTTGCAGTTTCTCAAGGAGACCCTTAAATCTACTGTAGTATGCATTTAGTGTTTCGTCTCCTAATGAGTAATTGAACATTCTTTCATTAAGTTCATGAACTTGAGTAATATTTTTCTCCTGTGCATAACTTTCTTTGAAGTCATTCCATATGCTTTTAGCAGTTTCATGAAACATCACATTTGGAACAATAGAGGGATCAATGTTACCCCATAACCAAGTTTGTGGGGTAGAATTCTCTCGCATCCAGTCATCATAGGTCTTTACAGAAATAGAATCCTTGAGATCCACAGATGGAGGGTCATCAGTAAGGTATTTCAGTTTCCCTTTAGAGTGAATATAAGCCTTAATGGCTTGGGCCCATAACAAATAAGACACTTCCTTTAATTTGATGGAGGTGATTTGCATAGAATAATCCTTGTATTCAGCCATTAACAGTATATCAAGTAGTAATAGCTCAAGTTGATTTTAATAAACAGCAACAGCAAGCACACATACCAAACAGATCAATTAGATTGCAGCAGTTCATGAGAAACCAGATCGGTGATAAGAAGTATCGATCTTGAGCAGCAGTAACCAGTCGCAGCAAACAATATTAGAGCAACATTATTGATAAAATAGATCAGATATGACCTAGTTAGAGCACAGCGGTATATCGCAAGAAGTAGGGCAGCAGCAGTATATCAGATCTGATTCCGGACAGATCAGTAACAGAACTGATCAGGACAGATAGCAGCAGTATCTCGGCAAGGAGTAGGACAGCAGCATTTGATTTGAACTGATCAGTAACAGTGTCTCACTATGAGCAGATTTTGATCACAACAAGGAGAACCAGATCTGAACTCTGGTAACAGTAGGGCAGCACCCCAAGGGGGACAGCTCGTTGGTAAAAGATCAACACCTCAAAAAAGAGGTCATGAGCTCTACTCTCCTTGGGGCCACTACCTACCAAAAAAAAAAACAGTAGGGCAGCAGCAAGAGAAGATAAAAAAGCTTTAAAGGACAGCTCACATAAATGCAGGCAGCATGAGGTTGCTGCAACCAGAATATTTAGATTTTAGAAGGAGACGTGGGAGACTGTCAAAACCGCAGATCTTGAGATCCCAGAGATTGATCTTTATTGCTATGATACCATGTTGCAGTTTACAATAAAAGAAAAACAGTAACACAGAAACCGTAAGAGAGAAAGAGAAAAACAAATAGAAGAAAAGTAAAAGAGGGAAGAATCAATTGTATTGTCTTTCTCCTATATTCCTTTATTTATATTGATAATGAAAAGATAGTAACAATGGTAATTAGGAAAGTTTCGTAATTAAATAACCCAACTAGGAAATGAGACCTAACAACTTAGGAAACCAAGATACCACTTACAGCAAATAGAAAATAACTAAAAATAATAAATCGACTAAATCTAAGTGGGTCCCACAGCCCCCACAGCATATCACTAACACTAACTGTTCCCACAGCATATCGCTAATGCTAACACATTTGTTGAGTATCTTTGTTTCAGGGGAGAATGTTCATCACAGTTTTGACATTAATTCTGGTAGTCATGAATTTTAGAGTGGAGTTGCCAATGTTGTGTAGTAATGCTTGTATCCTCTCTGTTTTTTATTTGTTATAAGCCATCCCATCTGTTCTGTTTAACATTCCCCGGGGGAGAAGGGGGGTGGGGGATGATAATACAGCAGCATGTTTTTGAATGATGACCTTTTTTGTTTTTTGAAGGTTGATAATCAAGCAGTAGCACAATTTGTGGAGAGTATAATTTTTGTAATTAGTGTTATTCTACCTCTGCTGAAAAAGCTTCCCCAAAGTGTTATTGAAGAACTTGAACAAGATCTGAAGCAGATGATTGTTCGGCATTCATTCTTGTCAGTTGTTCATGCTTGCATCAAGTAGGTTCCCACTCCCTTTCTTCTTTATCATTTCTATACTCCTATGCTCGTTGGAGTATACCCTAGAATATTTTTTCCATGTGATAGATGGGATAGATAGGATTTCTTTTGGTTTCAGTGTGTTTTCCTTGCGTTATGACTAATGCAATTTATCTTTCAAAGTTTTGTGTGTAAGGTGTTGTTTTTCTTTTTGGGATATAAGAGTTGTTTCTCCAGATGTCTTATGTATAGTCACAATTTTTATTGCATTGAAAATTTCTTATGATGCTATTGTGTTCTTATACTCTTGGTATGATATGCTTATTGTTATTTATGACTAGCAAAGTGTAAATTTGTTCCCTTTAGGCTTTAAGAGTATCAGATGCTAATTCTATCCTCATTTTGTTTTCAGGTGTCTTTGCTTGCTGTGTCAAGTAGCAGGGAAAGGTTCCAGTTTAGTTGAATATCTTATTCAGGTTTTCTTGAAACGCTTGGATGCCCTTGGGGTTGACAATAAGGTGGTATGCTTACATGATTGAATGTTATATGCAATGCTAAATAATATATTTATTGCTTGTACTGTTCTTTTATGATGTTACCTGCTGAGGTTTCGTATCATTTCTTCATCTATGTCTGCATTTGGAGTTCACTGGTTGAAGTGAAATATCCTAACATCATCGAATCTGCCTTTGTTCTCTTGCATGTTCTTAGACCCTCGTCTTTTTTTTTTCCTCTTTCTTTTTAGAATGATGATATTTTCTGTGTATTTGATTCCGGTGTTGTCATGTGTCATTATCAATTTCAAAACTTTTATCTGATCAATTGATAGCGACTTTTGCTGAAGCTTATATTGAATCTGAGGGTAATGTCTCTGCTATGCTGAGAGGTCCGATCATAGTAGAAACAAATGTATATTTGCTAAAACTTGTGATAGTTTTGACTTTTGAAGGGAGGATAGATCATTCAATCATGGGCTTCTATCTTCCCTTAGATGCAGTGTTATGAAGGCACATGCCTCAGGCATTGTCCTTGCACTTCAGGCAAGAGGTCACTCATGCCTTGTTATCTTGTGCTTTGCACTACTTTGCTGGGGCTTGAACTTTCTATGACTCTGGTTTGTGCCTTTCTGCACCTGTAGGGTTGGGTTGTTCTCTTGAGCAAGCTAAGTATTAAGTATAACTCCTATGAGTCTGATCATTGCAGCATTAGAAACTTGCTTTAGCTAGGTGTAGCAGTATTAGAACAGCAAATCAGTCCATTCGTAAGGGAGAAGGCGAGAGAAAACAAGGGAAGAAAAGGAGGGAGGAGTTGTATGGCAACAAAAGGGAGGGATTGTGTGTAACTGTTCTCTCCTACTTATAGTTCTATTAATAACACTAAAGTGAAATAAAAAATTACAAGTATACCCTTAGTCTAGCAAATTGGGATAAAAAGACTACACTACCCTTAGTGAATTATTACCAACAAATGACAAAAACATCCTCAATACTAAAGAAATACAAATCAGGCCCACTAATTGTACCCTTAAAGTCTTTAACACTAAGTAATTAAAGCTGCTTTATAATTTTGCAAATTGCTTGCGCTGTGGAAGCTTAGGCTTTGTTATCTTCAGATTGATTATGTACTTGTGGCTGATTACATGTAATCTGTATCATTGTGTGACATCGTTGTCATAATATGTTAATAATTGTAAATTATTTTATGTAATCTTTCTTATTTATGTGAATTATAGATTACTTCTCCTTGTGCCCTTTGCCTCTGTTGCTTGTGGGTTGTAGCACCTTGCATGCAACCCTTGTTTTAATAACTCTACTCTTACATATACTGATACTCTTGGAGTTATTATGTGTTGGCACTAATTTATGTATTCGTTAGGTAATTTGCAAACTACACGTGTTTATGGCTTTTCAAATTTCTTTTCAACTGTTTAATTGAGATTTCTGGTTACTGTTTAGATATTGCAAAACTTGCACATACAAATCAAGTTTCCAAGAAAAAGCTACAATCAAAGGGGCCTGCCAACGAAGACCCCAAGACAAGCAACCCCTAGGGCCTAGAGCAAGAGGGACAACATGACCCTATCAAGAAAAGGAATAAGCAAATACAGGGGTTCACTGATGAATAAACACCTCAAGATACATCAAGTTCTCATTTGGAGATAATGTGGATATTTCTGCTTGTAGGAGGACCTTTAAGGGGTATAGATTAGCTTCTAGATTTCACATCAGTTTTGATGAGCAACAAAATTGCCTTGTGAGATTTTGATTTGTTGGAGAAGACTCCGTAGTTAACGCTTTTGCCATATATGGGAGTAGAAGCACAGAGGGCAAGCTTACCAATCTCCCCAATATTCCCTTCACCTTTAAAAACTGATGCTGTTCGTATAGCCTTTTGCTCAATTCCTTGAAGATGAGCATGAGATGGGAGCTGAAGGCCACAATTTTCTTCCAAATGAAGAAGGAATAATCACAGCTGAAGAAAAGGTGGTCCCGAGTATCACTACCAAACCAGCAAAAACAGCAAGATGTAGGCACCCTCACTTTTAACTTTGGCTCTTAGCTATAGCTAGTTAGAAGTTCTGTTCATCATTAGCCTGAATCTAGTGAGGAGGCTTACTGTTTGTGGTCCCAAGCTGTCACATATTTCTCGATATTACCTTGATTTTCTGTCTCTGCATGCGGTGTGCACTTTAGGAGGGAAGGGGAGGGGAGAGCATTATGACTTATGTCTGTGTTTATGCTTCCATTCACCTCAAAAAAAGAGAAAAATTATATTGAAATAAAACAAGAACAAGGTCTAGAAGATGTGAGGGTGGCATGCTTCATTCTGAAATTTGGTGATTCTCTCAGATTTTACTAGTTTCGCCAACTATGAAGAGGTATATAGAAGATTACTACTGACGTTGCACATTGGGAATCAGTTTATCCATTATTTTCAGACGTTCCAGCAGTCTGTCTGCAGATACTTGGAGACCTGATTTTTTCCAGAAGGTCGAGAACAAGGACAGTGGAAGAGTGGATGCCACCACTTATGGCGTGGTGAAGCTTAGCTTCGACGCCTGTTCCAAGTCAACCCTGGGGCCATCTTATGTTGGTATAAATCTATGAAAATTGCAAATTTTTTGGTGTCCGGTCACGAGGTCTGAATAGTAAGTATGAATCATGGTTCAAATATTTCTTGATCTATTCAATATATTCCGTGTTCCAGATATACTAAAATGAATATCCGACGAGGTAGAACCATCTCTCTCAAGATGACAGACCCATTCTCTATACTATCAATAGGATCAATTATAACAAGTCACACACTCAAGAATTATGAGATTTGGTTCGGGCCAAATAGAAAGGATTTACAATGAACCATTTCGAGAAAGGGGCTCTATGAGAGAACTACTGTTATAGTGTTATCTTTAAAGATTTGATTGGAGTAGGCTATGAGGAGGATTGCACCATTATTTTAGTGGAAAGTGACTACTGCCACCATAGCCTCGTTCACATCCTCTGTGGATCAATCATGAAGGTTTGCCTCATATGATCAGGCAAATGATCTGCCCCACAGGTGATCTGTTCGTTCCAGTGGAAGCCAAGTTTCCCTAGTGACCTTGCTGGCTAACGGCCAAACAAGGAGTAGTCAAGGTTTAAAATCTCGAGTTTCGGAGGAGTCTCGGCCTCCTCCGAAACCGAGATCTCGGCGAGATCCGAGATCTCGCCGAGACTATGCATTTTGTCCGAAACAGCTTAAAAAGGCTGTCTCGGTGGCCAAAATGCCTTTTTAGGTCTCGACTTTAGGGGAACCTTATTTTTTACATACATAAACACATTTAGAGTATAAAATTGTAAAAATAATGACCATTTGTGGTTGTTTGGGTTTACACCCATGTTTTTCGCGATCAATCTTGAAGTCGTTGTTAATTTAGGTTAATATTAGCTATTATATTCAATCAAATATGGCAAATGAGACAATAACATAATGCATTAGGGGAAAGGAAACAAAATTACACTTCATTATAAATCATTACATAATTTACATCATAGTTCAAAATTGAATATTCGACATTGAATGATCCCATAGTCCCCATGTGCCTATAGTCCGCGATTCCACAATCCTTATCCGGATACAATGTCTACAGTAATACGTAGAGTGTACGTGGATGATCCATCCTCTCTATCATCGTACATGCGGGAAAGTTGTCGGCGCAAATTGTCTTCCGATTGAGCAACATAATCTTCCCATGACATTCTTGATGCAAAGTAGTTACGGTAGTCTTGCGCATGATTCATAAATATAACATCGGTAGCTGTCCGAAGGATACCTATCTTTGGGAAGAATGGAAAAACTTACGAAGTAGTACTGCGGTGCGTAGAATCTTGCGGAGTGCGTGGAATGGAATAGAAGTTGGTTGATCCGCTATGACTCCGTGTATGTGCTCCCGCATCCGAACCATCGTCGAAAGAAGAACCATATGCGGTCGTAGTGGGATGGGGGCGAAGTTGATATCAACATAATCATTTGAGGTGTATCTTTGAACCGGTGCTATATCCGGGGAAAGTTCCTTTGCTCATGTCCGCTGCGATAGCTTGCTATTCTCCTCGCGCTCGATCCTCGTAAGCCGCTAGAGAGGCTATCAACATCGGCGTCCATCGTCTTTACTACGATCGGCTTCTTCATCGTGTTGAGAATGGGAATGATGTCGGGGCCTCTGCGAATCCGGAAGTTGGTCTGCCGTGATGAGGATGGCGCGCGTGCGCCATGGTCATCATCCGTGTTGTATGAGTGTCTTGGCTCTCCCGCGGTGTATCCCAACGGGTGATGCTCGTGGCTCCGGATCGGCCCCAATATTGACAAAAGTGGCTCGACCCCCGCCCCCATGATCGCTACCGCCAGCTCCGCTACCGCTCCGGCTCCGCTCGGGATCTTACGTATCGGTGCCGGCGGGGAGGGGTCGAATGGCACGGGTGGCCGTGTATGGACTCGACCCTCTTAGGGGTTAAAAACTTCGTCGACATCGGTATCCGAATGGGTGGCCAAATGGGGTCGGGCATCCCCGGGCTCGTCCATCGCGGGTACTCCCCACGTCCCGCACCCGCTCTCTAATGGATCTTCCTCTTGAGTCAAGTTGGAAGATGTTGGCGGCTCGGCGGGGTATCATCCTCCTTATCAAAGAACATGTTTTGCACCCTCGGCCTCGATGTTGTAATGCCAAAGACCAAGTCATTTAGCCGTTGGGAGCCAAGTCGATTCCGTCTCTTTGAATGAATGAGGTTGAAAGTACTCCGGTTTCGCTCGCGACCGGATCGCGAGCATGTTTGGCTAACGCTCTACTTGCTATCTTCTTGAGCGGGTGCATCTTTACCATACAACACCCGCCATTCGTTGCATAAAAACAATAGCATATTTTAATTTCGTATGTCATTTAAATGTAATACATAAAACATAAGATAATTTAATTTCGTATGTCGGTTAAGCGTAATACATACACGGATCACTTTTGTCGCGTCCGGCCCGGCTGCGGCGGGGGAACCCAAAACTCCGGGCTTCCCTAAAGGTTTTAATCTACGGCCTGATCGAAAACTTATAAATATTTGCAATTACAATATATAGTTGAAGCACATATTTCCGATGGTGAAGCCACGACTCACCTCTAGGTTTGCCGATGCACTTGGCAGGGGGTCGGCTCCAACTTTGCAACCGCCAGCCCATTTGCCTCCAATGAGTTCTGCGTTCGTCCCAAGTACATGCGTATCTGGTACTTGGGGTTCAAATAGTATTTTGAAATATTTGGCCGGTGGGCACATGGTTAAAGCAAATAAAAATTATATTGGTACATAAGTAACACTAAAGTAAATACATCATCAAATTTACTCGCCGGCCTTATACGATGGATGCATGAGTTGGCTTTCCCATCGGTCGTTGATGATCTTTATATAATTCTTGTAGCCCGCGTGGTATCAAAGCTTTAGCTGGCGTACTTTCGGTGCGTCGCGGCGGCATAAAGAAGTGGCATGGTTGGTTTTTCGCTCGGTATCTACCAATCCCAGCACTGTACTACGGGATGCAACACCACTTACTACCACCTCGCATTTTGCCAAAATTCGATGCGGCGATGGTACTGCGTGCTTCCAGCTCCACGGGGTGTAGTCGATTGTCTCCGCGAAAACCAATCCTCGGATGCAAACATCGATCCTGGGTCCGGCCATCTTCGCCCCAAAGCTCTTTAATCTATGAAGTTCGTAGCGAATACGGTGATGCCGGTCGACCAAGTCCCCCCCATCTCTCCACGAGCATGTTCGAGGAATAACCATGGTTGTAGATGAAAGTGGTTACTTGTCTTGCTTGCTCGGCCGCTCTCTTGACTTTACTTATCTTGCCCATGTCCTTGACATCAAATCAATACAATGGGCGGCACATGGGTCGAGAAGAGATTGTAGTCGGGATTGTTCATTAACATCTCCCCGCCTTCTTAAAATTCTTTGCCGTTGTCCGTCGCATCACGGACAACGTTCGAGCTCCCACCTCGACCGCCCCTCTTTGTGACAGCCCATAAATATAATCTGCATCTTTTGCTCGGTGATGCATCAGCGGACCTAAGGAACACCGTCCTCCCATCGCGATAAACCATGAAGTTGATGATGGACTTTACGGTAGGACCGGTCCAACCATCGCGCATAATAGTTACTCGAAATCTTCCCGATTCCTCTTACGGCTTAGAATCCGGTCTTGTAATTCCTTAACATGTTGGGGCAAATAATGGGTCATTAACTCATATTGATTTGGCCCTCCAACCCCCGTACCGCCTCGGCAATCGCATCCAGCATGCTCCGAAAGAAAGGGCCGTGGTGGCGTTTCTTTGGGATGCCATGATAAAGCGACCACTTAGGTAAGAATACCTCTTGACTCCTATTCTTTCCCCCAAACATTGCCTTTATTTTTTTTTGCTTACTACCTTGCTCGTAAAGGTTGCGGGATCTTGCTCTAGAACTTGAACATAATCATCCGTCCCCGGTGGCGCGGGTTCTTCCCTTGCCGTGATCTAGAAAACCGGGAACCAATCCCTTTGCTCCGTCTGCGTGGCTCGGGCTCAACAAATCCACTACCGTTTGCCACGCTCCGGATGTACCTGCTCCGGATGTACCGCTCTGTCCGGTCTCCTCTGCATCGATCCAGGGGTTTCTCTACTAGCCATTGCCGCATGGCGCATCTGTCTTGCCTCTGCCTCTGTCATATCTTACATCCCATCCCTCGACCTCATGTTCTCATTCGGATTACGGTACGGTGCCTCGATTGCCTCTTAAGTTGTTGTTTTTCTCTTTCCATTCTGCCCTCTCTGCCTCCCTCCCTCATTTGTTCACTTTATGGCCTGGATATCTCCGGGACACTGCGGGCATTTGGAAACATCTTTGCCCAATCCGCTCAAGTGTTGCTTGGTCTTGTGATGCCTTGCCGGCGAAGCTTCTTCCATAAAAATTACACTTGGGTCTTCTTCCTATCGCCACGAAGGGGCGGTCGCATCTTGCCATGCGGGGGTCGGTTCGGGAACCGGTACCGTCGCCCCCATCGCTGCCCCGAACTTGGTCCCGACATAATTTCCAAGCCTTGTTTCATAGAAAACACAAACTTCGATAACCTTACAAACTTGAACACGGTGAAATTACATTTCAAAATTTTTCTCATATTTTAAATGCGATCGGAACATTTTTCCTTATTTTTCCGATTTTATAGCATTTTTAATCAATTTTAAATTAATTTTTAATTGCTGAAAATTATTTTTTAATATAAATAATTAAAAAAAAACATACAACAACCGAAATCGAAATCCGAAATCGTAGGACGGTAAATCGGCCAACGGTGATTAACATATAAATAGGTCATCATCATCGAATGAGTAATAATAATTAATATTTTAAATTTTAATTGCTGAAAATTCATTTTTAAATGCAAATAATTGAAAAAAATACCTACAACAATCAAAATCGAACGAAACCGTGAGCTTGTAGATCGGGCTCACGTAACTAACATATAAAAATTTCATCGCATTAGAAAAAAAAAATTTCTCCCCTTTGTAGTCTCATGTAAAAATTTCATTTTTCGGCAAGAAACTTACCTTCAACAATTGATATGAAGCTCTTACGACCAATCCCGGGTCCGAAGCACCACTCGTAGCAATTTAGAAGTCCAAAAAAAAAAAAAATGGGGAAGAAATGAAGAAATGAAGAAATTTAAAGAAAATATCAGAGGGGACTGTTCTCGGTCGAGTTCTCGACCGAGAACAGACCCTCTGTCTGTTTATAAAGGAAAAAAAAAAAGCAAAAAGCAAAATCTCGTGAGATCTCGGCGAGATCTCGCGAGAAATAGCGAAAAATAGCGAGATCTCGCGAGATCTCGGTGAGATCTCGGCGAGAATAGGTAAATGCCGAGACGAAAATGGTTATCGCCTCTGTTTTCGTCTCGGCTAGTGTCGAAACCAGCGAAATCGGCGAGATCTCGGCGAGATCGAGATCTCGCCGAGATTTTAATCCATGGGAGTAGTGTGTCCTAAATGGTCTTCCAGTCCTCCTTTCACTCTTTGATAGTCTGATAGTTCTGGTTGAGGCCAATGTTGCTCCTTTTTAGTCTTGTAATGTTGTGGGATCCTTTGGCTGGTATTTTTGGCATTGCACTCATTGTTTTAGCTATTCTGACAGAAAATAAATCAAACTAAACAATGAATTAGGTCATGGTTTGAATTATTGGTAGCTAATAAGTTCACCTTGGCCAGTGCATGTGTGCATAAAAATTCCATGTGTTGGGAATTTTCTTTTCTAATCTGATTTTATCTTTTGCCTTTCAAGGAGTTTTCAACACATGCATTTTAAATATCAAAAAAAAAAAAAAAATGCATGCATGAGTGGACTGACGCACACTATTTGAGCTAGTGATGTAAAATTCTTCATGTTATATTTGCATTTGTTTGGTAATATCACTGATTGCTGAACATTAAGATATTTAGTAGTAATTTTCATATGTAGTCTATATGTAGTAATATTTTTCGTATCTAGTCTATGTACCAAAAACAAAATTGATGTTCAAGCAACTGCTAGTTAATTGCTTGATATTCTTCCTATAACCCCGGTTACTGCAATTTCAGTTAGTTAGCAGGTCGCTTTTCTGTCTTGGACTGCTAATCCGCTATGGCAACGAGTTACTGGTTTCCTCAGATAATAGAAATATAGATGTTGCTAAGAGCCTGAGCTTGCTAAAAAGATCTCTCTCTTCAGAAGATTTTGTCATAAAGATCCGATCCTTACAGGTGAGCATTTTGTTCAATCCTTTTATATTGCTGAAATATTGATTTCTAGTTGAAGAATTTATCTTATTTAGGTTTATTACTTTCTGCAGGCATTAGGATTTGTTTTAATTGCTCGGCCTGAGTATATGTTGGACAAGGATGTCGGGAAAATATTAGAAGCATCACTGTTGTCAGGTTGTGATGCTCGTCTTAAGGTATTCTTTCCCTTACATCTTAATATTGGCTGCCTACTTTAATATCCATTCTGAATTTTTTTTTTTTTAATGTTGATCAGATGCAGTCATTGCAAAACCTATATGAATATCTTCTTGATGCGGAAAGCAAAATGGGATCTGAGAAGACTGCCAATAATGACCACCATCCTGAAGGTGGTCGAAGTGTCCCTGTTGCTGCTGGGGCTGGTGATACTAACATTTGTGGTGGAATTATTCAATTGTATTGGAACAATATTTTGGACAGATGCTTGGATGTGAATGATCGAATTCGTCAATCTGCCCTCAAGGTGAGATCTGTATACTATATTGTTCTTGTACCTCTATCTATATGTTCTATTTGAGTAACTGCGAGCATGTGTATGAAACTCTTTTCATGAGGACGCCTGACACGAAACTTGAATAACCTGTTTTTTGACTTTTTGGTTTCCTCTTGATCTCGTACTATGATGTATTGGTCAGATTGTGGAGGCTGTACTACGGCAAGGTTTGGTTCACCCAATTACCTGTGTTCCATACCTTATAGCACTTGAAACAGATCCACAGGAGGTGAATACAAAGCTAGCACATCATTTGCTGATGAACATGAATGAGAAGTAAGACCATCCTCGTGCCTGTTGCATTTTATGCTATGTAAACTAATTGTGCACACTGAAGAAAAATATTATATGCAGGTATCCTGCCTTTTTTGAAAGTCGTTTAGGTGATGGCCTTCAGATGTCCTTTGGTTTTATCCAGTTAATGACTGGCAACTCTCTTGAATATGCCAATCAAAACAAGGTACACGGAAACCTGAAGGGGCGATCTGATGGTGGCTCATTAAATTATGCAAGACTTGGAGTTTCTCGGATCTACAAGCTTATTCGAGGAAATCATGTTTCTAGAAACAAATTTATGTCCTCAATTGTGCGCAAATTTGATTCCCCATCTGGGAACCATTCATTGATCCCCTTCCTGATGTGAGTACCAATTGATTTCATATCTGTAATTCCAGATTCACAGTGGATGAGTATTTGAGTTGGAAGCTGTGCCCAATTTTTCAGGTACTGCACAGAGATCCTCGCTTCCCTGCCATTCACGACACCTGATGAGCCTCTTTACTTGATCTACACTATAAACCGAGTTGTACAAGTTAGGGCTGGGGCACTTGAGGCAAACATGAAAGCCTTTACCACATATTCCATGCAAGTGGCTAAACATAATCCTTGTGAAAATGGGGTAATTCAGCAACAATCGGCTGGCCACCTCATTTCTGATCATACTATTCCTGAGGACATGACAAGGCATTCTATGACCTCACCTGCTTATGAAATCTCTGAAGAAGACCTGCAAAAAATCCAGGTACACTGAATTCAATTTGGTTAAATTTTATTGTCTGGTTAACATAAAACATTTTCGGAAAAATCTTCTTGAATCCTGTTTTCTCCTCTTATTCAATATGTTACCCGATAACTCAAAACCTTGGTTTTGGCATTTTTCTTATTCAATAGTGCAAAGGTTTTGGTCTATGAACCTTATGAACCAACCTACACTCATCCAAGTGGGCTTTGAACCCCCCCCCCCCCCCCCCCAAAAAAAAAAAAACCAAAAATAAAAAATAAAAAAAAGGTGGGGAGAAAAGGAGAAAAGGTCAATATATCAGTCAGTATCACTATTGGTGTCTGATACAACACCTGCTGTGAAAATTAGATTGGATTGTATAAGAAATAGAAGTGTTGGTGTCAGAGATTGTGAGGCATTGGGATTGCCTTTGTTATTTATTTATTTATTTTTGTTAAAGGTCAGCAACTTGTATTAAGTATAGTAAAGAAGTACATAGAAAAACTTAATGATAGTAAAAACTCCACCTTCGGCATTGCCATCAGCAGAGCCATACCATTGGTTATAACAGACTAAGTAAAACGAAATCTAAGTAGCTTAGAAGCATCCCAAACCACATCCTTGCCAATGATTGCATTTGTTATTTAGATGATAACTTGATCACATATTGTTTCAAGTGTCCTTGTCATGCTTTTCTGGAGATAAACAAGGGGAGAATCTGTTATATTTTTAATAAACACCGTTGTGCCTGAACAGGCTGATTGTCATGCTGCAACAGCTTTGCATCTCCTTTTGAAGCTAAAGTGACACTTAAAAATTGTGTACAGCCTTAGTGATGCCCGATGTCAGGTGTGTGCTACATGGTTTTCCAGTGTGATTTTCTTCAACAATAATATTTGATTGGTTTGAAATAGGTTTTGTAACACTAATTCTAATCAAATTTTGTGCTTTAACTTTTCACCAGACATTTTCTCCAAATGAACCTCTAAAACAAGGGGAAGTTCTATCCAAGCAAAGCACTCCCTTTAACATCGGCGAAATGCGCATCAATTTACCGGTTTCTTATGAAGAAGTGATTGAAAGATACCAGGTAATATGTGAGATGGTTGTAATTTTCAATTTTATAATTTTATTTTTTGTTGTACTAAAATTATGTTAATGAAACATCCTTCATTTATTAATTGTTCTGTAGATAGTTTTTTTTTCCATTTTTTGAATCTTTTTTGCAATTATGCTTATTTAGCATTTACTGAGCCTAATTGAATATTCACATTCTGCTTTTGTCATTTCCATGGGGCTGTTTGTTCCATGATAAAATATTTCCTTGGAAAATCAATTTGTGGTTATATAATTTAGGGTGGTATATTACGAGTACCTCCCTTGTAGTTTGCCCATAATCTAGGAACACCCCAAACGTTTCAAACAATGCGAAAACATCCTCTAAAATCAAAGCAAATTACAAAAATACCCAGTTCATTAGTCATTTTCCATTAATTGATGACGCAATAAATTTTAATACCAAAAATGCCCTCACTCTCACGCTTTTTGCCTGACTTTATTCTCCACAAAATCTAGGGCTTTGATTCTTGTTTTCTAACGATATTTGCGTAGACAAAGGTTATATACGAGATGTTGTTGGACCATTCATTTGCCTCTCTTGGTGATATCCTCCGTCAGAGTCTGACAACCAAAACGGTGATTTTGGTAGTGGAGCCCGCAAGAGGAAGTCAAGATGGGCAGCTGAGGAACCGAAGCCTGTTCTCCAACAACTTGATTTCATGAGGAACTCGCAAGAGGTATTGCCGGCAACCGCAGTGGGGGCCTCTGGTGGCGATGAGATACAGTAGTACATCAGTGCAACAAACAGTTAGACTACGAACAGTGAGAAGAGCTGGCTGACGGTTACAGCAACGACAGTGATCATTTTTCAAAGGAACCTGTTTGGGGGTCTTCCCGACCCCAGTAATGGCAGCGTTCTCGGCTAGAGGGCCCAACCCGAAGTCCTTGGAGGTACCAAAATCTCTTGTTTTGGAGCTTGATGACTATGACGTTCACCCTCGCCAGGAAGCTTAGCTTCTGACTCACTATATCATAGTCCCACTCGGAGGCTTCACCGTCACTTGATATACTGATTTGGGTTCCCCTACGGTCATCACCATCCTGATGAAGTGCGTCGACATCCTACACCCTTGCTCCTCACTGACGCCAAACTGCTAAAAAACCTCCAACAATGATGGGTAGTTGAGATTGCCTAGGTGTCCCGCCCATCGGGCACCACTACAATCGGCGTTCGTTTATCGTCATAGTAGTATTAGGTCGCTAACATTGACAGAGGTCACTGAGAATAGGGTGTGTGCTTGCGTGTCTTTTTCTTTGTGCAGGGAAGGAGAAAGAGGGGTTTATTTGTCCATTTAATCTGTAAGTTTAACACCATCCAAAAAAAGGGTATAGTTGTAATTGTCTGAAAGGTTTGGTGTGTACCTAGGTTATGGGTAAACTACAGGGGAGGTACCTGTAATTTTTCCTATAATTTATTGTGATTTCTTTTTGTCATTTTTCTTTCTTTTGAATTTGTTTGTTGGGTTACGTGACAAGGACTTGTATATAGGTATGGTTGAGGTAAAGCGTAAACTACTTTAAACTATTTGCCATTGAAATATATAGAGCCTAATCTCCATAAATTTTCTTGGATTTCAATACATTACAATAAAATTTCCATAACGGTTTTGGCAAGATATCTTTAGAAGTTGAAACCTTAAATTTTATGAATAGACATATTAGAGCTGCTACTTGATCAGAGTAATACCTGGATAAGATTTTTTTGACAATTCTAGTTATCCGGTTAGCATGATCTCTCTGAGTTTTAATAGAGAACATTCTGTCTTACGAACTATACAGTTGTTAAGATAATATGCATATACCGCTTCAAGATAGAATTTCCTAGCCATATACTGAGCAGTCGGTTGATCAGTTTCGTTTTTTTAATTTCCAGTTTTGTTTAAACAATTTCTTTCTTTTGAATATGTCTCACTTGATTTTTTTTTTTTTTGTTAAGTTATCTTGTCATGAATATTTATTTCTTGTGCAGGAACTTAAGGCTGTATTAAAGGAGGACAGTGTTGACTACTCTACCTACACAGCTAGTGTGAAGAGGAAGCGCCCTGCTGTCCGGAACTCCAGAGGTGGAAAATCTGGTTGTAAGCCAAGTGCAAATGATGAAGATTATGACATTAATGATGAAGATTGGACTAATGCAAAGAGGAAGCGCCCTCCTGTCCGGAACTTCAGAGGTGGAAAATCTGGCCGTGAGCCTAGTGCAGACGATGAAGATGATGACATTTATGATGAAGATTGGACTAGTGCAGTGCGAAGGCTGAGCTACAGTACTCGGAGATGCAATAGCAGTAGAAGAGGTAAACAACGGTTGTAAGTATGATTAGTAGCTTATATGTATATTATGTAGGTAGTAGGGTAGCAGTAAAAGGAAAAGGTTATCAAAAAAATTAGAAATAAGAGGAAGAACGGTCGTCAGGGAAAAAAGAGCCACTTATTTGCGCTGGCTCTAATAGTTAGGGTAGTATTTTTGTTAACTGCCTCCATCTTTCATTTTCTTCAATGAAAATTCCATTTGCATTCATATCAATACCATCTATTGTTCTCACATTTTCATCCTTGATTACATAGTTGGAGCCAGGTCTTCTGCTTTGATCAATCTGGGATTCATTCAATGACACATGGTAAGTCTCTTTCAATTTTTTTTTAATGGTATAACAAATTTCATAAGAAATCGCATACAGCAAATCGGAAATTGAATTCTTATGACAAGCCTCACCTTAGATTTATTGGATGACTTTAAATTTTTTCCTGCGAACTGGGTATTAGGAAAATTCCTGCTACCCGGTTTCGTGTACATTGATTTGAAATTTACTCCTCCAACGGGTTTATAAATCCCCATTAGGTTTTAGTCTTTTCTCAAGTATCTTTTTATTTGGAGCAAGATTCCATGAATGGGTTTGCAGGAAAATTGTCCTAGTTTCACTATAAGTCAATTAGGTTGTGTGCTGATATGTGCATAAGTTTCTTGGTGGAGAGCCTGGGAGAGGCAATACATGATGGTTTTACTCAGGAAGCTTGACCTCCTAACATTTCAAATGGTCATATTGGATTCAAAAGTCTCCCTCTCCATTTGATTACTACCAATAAATAAGCGTACAATATAGTTATTATAACTAAACACAATTATTCCCTCTCCTAAGTAACCACCCACTATCAATTACTACTAAGCAACTTCACATAAATTGCTCAACTCTTCATATTGGCATTATAGTGTTCCACATGATAACGATTTCAACCTTTAACACAACATTCCCACCCCATGATAACTAGAGATTGCGCTGTAATATTCGTGGCCTGATTGATTGCTCTATCAGTTTAGTCTTCACATTTGATTTGTAGAATTGAGCACCTGTTCTAGCGCATGATTTGCTTTTCTCTGGAGTGAATTTAAGTCGTACTAGCATGAGTTGCTTGGTGGAAATGCGATTGCACTAAGAATACTTTCATGATCCGGCTCCTCTCAAGTCCAATTGTTCCTCAAGTTGTGATCCAATGACTAAAGTTAGTTAGCATGCATGCCAATAATTGATATGTGCATAGAGTTGATTTCAAGTCAACCACTGAATCACCAACTTGAAGGATTATTGGACTTGAGACTATCTTTTTCCATTCTTATGGTATATTTGCAAGGCTAGTACCAACTACCAACGCTTGTATAAGTTGGGGAAAAAAAGAAAAAAAAAAGAAGCATGGTACATGTACTCAAGATCCCGATTTGGTTGTGTGTTGAATCAGCCAGATCAGGGTGGATTGGCCCCCACAAGCCCTAGACTTGGCCAAATACATGCGAGAATCAACCTGAAAGTGAAACGTGTGACTCCAGATTGGCTCTGCACGATTCCGATCCAGGTTGACCAATCCAGAGTCCTTAAACCAAGGGTAAAAGAGAATTTGATTGATTGTTTCTTTAGAACCTTGAACTTTGAAGGGTAAACGCCTTCAAATGCTAATTATCCTCCGTCAGGAAAAAAAAAATTGGTTTGTAGCACTTTAGTGTATTAATACTGATCTTGATCATTGAAAGTGCATTGATCATATATTTTATGGTCAGATCAATCTTGGCCTCTTTCGCCATCCTCTTTCTTCTCAACAACCAATCATTCAATCAGAACTGTTGATTAATGATTAGCTCATCAAATCACAAGCGCAGAGCACACATGCACGGCTTTCAATTTATCTGGAATAACCCAGATCGGGCTTGTGACGCTCGTCTCAAGTTGAGTTTCAAATGATCAGTGTCCATTAGATCTGCGACACGTGAGGAAGATTTATCCAACAGTTTTTATTAAAGCAAACAGTGAAACTAATTGTGAGATGAGATGTACGGTAAAAAAACTGCTTGTCATTAAGATCACCTCTGCCTCTTTCATTTCTGCGTATCTGATGAACATCACCAGTTTTGGCCCTCTATTCCCGTTCTCTCCCGGCTGTCATAGCTCATCACAAGGAGAAACAAGAAGTCTTAAGGGTCTTTGCCATCAGGGGAGACGGCGATGGCGGTGTCTCCATGGGCAGAGCGAGAGAGAGAGCTCCACTTCTCACGGCCAACCCCAATAGTGAAACTGAGCCCCTATGACATGAACATGGATACCCCCGTCATGTTCTCTCCAAAATTCTCGCATAACCAGAACCGAAGCATGGACTCTTCCACTGCCCTAAGAATAAGGTTCCTCGAGATAGAAGAGGAGATACAAGAGGATGAAAAGATGATTCAGGAATGGACGGATTTGAACATTAGGTTCTCATGGATGAGAATGGTACGATGTGGCAGGTAGAAAATAAGAGGCAGCAATCAACTAGATCAAGGGATTCGACGAGGTACGCTGAGGGGATGCTAGGGCACCTGGTGGTGTTGACGGTGAGGAACTGGTTTACGATCGAGGGGATGAGGAAGGGGTAACCCCATCTATACGATCGTCTACTTCCCCCATGTGTGCGAATCTAGCCATGTGGTTTGCAGTAGGGTTGTAATCACCAACGAGGATGGCAATCGATGGCTATCGGTGTCGGAGCACAAAGAGTTCCCTTCGTCTTTGTAGAGCCCAATTTACACAGTGAACTGAGAGAAAGAAAGCACAGTAAGGATTCTAACGATTGAGGCGGAGGAGGGGGAGGAGGTTGCAGAGGATATCTCAGAGACAAGCAGGTTTTTACACAATCCGTTTTAGTGTTTATTTAATAAAGATGGTTGGATGAACAATCCACCACGTGTCACAGATCGAACGGACACTGGACCATATCAAGTTGAAACTCTAAATGGAGACGAGCTGAATCCGAATAACCCCTCTCGTAAAGGTTTCAGCTGCTGCCGTGGTCTGTATCTGTCAGTCCCACTTTGCTGGTATTGATGGTTCCCATGTAGAAGTTTCTTCAATTTGCTGTAACCGTTTCTATTTTGGGCCCAACGGGACGCTTGAGTTTCAGTTTGGCCAACCAATCGTTTATATCCTTTATACTTGCATCTTGTCTAATGGGTTGAAATCGTCTCCAATTGTTGGAGACTCCCATCACCCATCCAGCAGTTGCAGTTAATTAGGCACATCTATCGATGTATTGATAGATACACCCAATTAACTCCAATTACTGAATTAACGATGAAGACCTCCAATAATTAGAGACGAATTAAACTCCTTGCCTAATGCAACCAAATATTTTTCAGCCCAAACTCTAAAGGAACTAAATAAAATAATAAAAAATTATTGGTTTTATATTTTGGATGAATGTCTCTGACACTAGTCCAGTGACAGTCTTTTTGGGATAGTCTTTTCTCGAGAGGATGTGGATCCCTTTTCGTGTATTCAGCACCATTCCCCTAGGATCAGGATCGTTTCCTGTCATCCAGTTTCTCCAGCCGTCCATTGTACGGTCTGAGCAATCACCCCATTCCTTCGGATGGACAGCTGGACGACAAGCTCCATCCACTCTCCTATGATACAATCGGTACCAGACCTTGGACATTCTCTTCCCTACCCTCACCCCCTCTCAAAAGAAGATAGATACCTGTCCTACGCAAAATCACAATTCACACACATTCACAACATAGAATATAACATTCACAACATAGAATATAACGGCAAAAGCTTATCAGATCTTCCCAATTAAACCTTATTTGTCTGTTAGACAAACCAAACAGATCATATCCGTGGGCTCAGGTCAATTTGCTAAAGGAGCTCACCTTTACCATTTTCGCGCTTAGCATATTTTTCCAAAAGTACCCCACTCGAAATACTTATACCTTGCCATCATCCAACAGTTAGTATCCATTGTTTATGAGGACCAAAAAGAAATACAATCTCTGACACTAAAACATTGTGCAAGAAACTGACTCTTTAGAAGGATAATAGATTTATGAGAAATTAACTCGTACCTCCCCCATAGTTCACACTTAATCCAAATACTCCCAAAACATTCAAACAATGAAGACCACATATGCTTGAAGCTATCGGCATAGAGCAAAGAAATTAAACTAATTCAGTCCAGGTAGTAATCTGAGTACTGTTTTTATATGGCCAACCACATACAGATACTTCTCTCATTAATGTTTCTTGGGATGCAGTTCTTACATTTTAGACGGATCCCCATATGATGTTCTAATAAATAAACCCTAGTTTCACGGCAAAAAATAACTTCTTTTTTAGCATATGTAATCTTTATTAACTGATCAACACAGGTGTGACCGTGTGAGAAATATAATTCTATCCAACCAACGAGGGAAAAGGGACAAAAAAAAATTGAGGCATAAATACCAAACCTAATAATTGAGAACAAACTTGTAACTCAAACAAGGCTTCACCTACTTCAAGGCTCAATAACAAATAGAGGCTGCAAGGAGAAACATAGAAAATATAAGGAAAGAAGAAGCTAATTTGGAAAAATTAAATATCCCACAAAGCATGAGCAAAGCAGACAGACAGAAGCAAGAAAACTTTACCGTGTCCACACTAACTGGTTTTCCATTCTCGACCAATATGGCAGCTATGGTTCCTGACTGATCAGCCTGGCAGAAGAAAGAGGAAAGGAAGAATCAAATTCCAGATCCTGTGCATCTAGTAGCACCATTATTGAGGCTGTTAAACATTATGTACTGCAGGAGTTAAAACATTAACAGAGGCCTTTGCAACCAATGGAAGGAATCATAGGAGCATTTCTACTTCACCAGATGAAGATGATGACAACTGATTAGCAGATCCACAAATGGATCAAGTTAAACAATGGACTCATATCAGCACCCAACTCAGATATGATTGGCTCAGACACAGGATTTGTCTTGACTGGAGCCTGGTCCTTCAGTTCTCCAGTTATTACTACAGCTGTCTGGTTGGATGTAAAATGTTGTAAAGTAAAATACTTAAGAAACAAATTAGCAGCATAACGGTCACTAGTAACATTTTAGCTAGTAGTTGAAAAGAAGTAATAAAATATTCCAAGTAATTTAGTTGAAATTTTTTGTATCCATATTTAGTAAGTTCTTGTGTTTAAAATACACCATTGTCGGTATTAGTCAGAAAATTTTCATTTTTTGTTTTTCGTTTTTACATTAGAGCAATTTACATCCAACCAGACAGATTTAACACATGACTGAGTTGCGCTGAACATGCAGGAAAGACAGCTTTGGGCAGGTTCATGGCAAGTTGAGTTAGGTCCTGCCAAGAAGCTTCATCCCAAGCCCCCAAAATAGGAAAAGATCAGGTCAAGAATCATGTTCCTAGTGCACTAGCAAACATATCTAAATGTCTATATCCAGTTGAGGTTTAAATTCAGACATCTTCCACGAGGAAGTTATACCATCAAATCACTCTAATTTATTTCGAATTGATAAGTATCAGATGTAATGACTCTTACACATGAGCTGATCTGCCAGCCCAATAGTCACCAAATATTCTTCATGTTATTACCTTCCACATTGCAAGTTAAGGCCGGTCTTACCCCCCCAATTTGTACATAAAAAATGAAATACAAAGTTGGTCATGCGACTGATATTGACATGCGTAAGTTTCATCAATCCAGAGTATCCCCTATAACTTGGACAGTCAAAAATATGCCAGCGGCTCTGTGAATGGTAAAAATCACATGCGCCCTCAATATCAGAGAGAGATTCAGTATTTCATCCCAGAAATTTTTTTTTTTGGGGTGGGCAAGTAGTGTTTTTCCCTCCCATCCCTCGTTTGTTACCATACAACATTCAGTAAAAGAATATTAGGTCAAGTACACATTGACTTGATCCATTAGGCAGGAGGGATCTGTCATGTGGCAACTTTGATAGTAAACAGAGAAGTCCATAACAGGCAAACCACCATCTACACATGAAATTATTTTCAACCCAAATGCACTATGCATACACAGATGAAGTCATACCACTATGCATGCACGGATAAATGAAGTCATACCCTAAAAAACAATCCATGTCTTGGTGGCTAAGAAACAATGGGAAGACTCAAAAATATGTATGCTCTACAATTCAAATATGGTCATGCAAATTACAGCTAAGTTCCCAGTTAGATAACATTTGAGTGCATCACCCAGCATGACCCCATGATTTGAGCCACATGGAGGAATAATGTGGCTGCTCCAACAGTTGCAACAGATAGGGAAACCTCTAGATGGCCACATGTCAAATTAGGGGGCCAACCATGCGGCACACCGTATATCTGACTATCTGACTCCTGGAGCCATCAAAATATTGACCTTTTCAGGTCATCTGAGCCACACCCCAAAAAAAAAAAAAAAAAAAAAAAAAAAAAAAAGGGGGGGGGGGGTAGACCAACCTAATCTTTCAGTTTCTTAAACCAAACAAGAATGTCTTGATCTTGGTTTTATCTTCCTCCAAACTTTTTTACAACTGTCCACAGGGCAGCTAGCATCTTCTTAAAACCTTCAGCCACTGGCACACACATGCATGTGTTTGTGTGGATAATTTATACATGTTTAATATGCATTCCTACAACATGATATTATGTAGAGATTCCTAAAAGCTTATAGCAGTTGTGAAATAACAGTTACAACATGGAGCCAACTTGTTGCTTTAAAATATCATTAGATGCAATTTGTTTACAAGGGCAGATCCAGTAAAATTTATGTAATTTGTTTATAAAGGCAGATCCAGTAAAATTTACTTGACAGAGATGGATGGAGTGAGAAACTTACTTCAATCTCATTCATCAGTTTCATGGCCTCGATAATGCAGACAACCTGGCCTTTCTTGACCTTATCTCCAACCTGAAGAATCAAGTGAAAGATATGATATATGTGGACAAATTATATAAAGACCAATCCAAGAAAGAATAATTGCAAACGTACAGAACAAATTGATTTACACAAATAGACAAAAGAAACAAACCCATTTACCTTGACAAATGGTGGTTCACCAGGTGCAGGACATTGATAGAAGGTTCCAGCCATGGGACATTTCATAGCTGGGTGTGATGAGTTGCTCCTCTTTGCAGGAGCAGGTAGGGCTAGAGCTGCTGGAGCTGGAGCCGCTGGAGGAGACTGAGCTGCTGGCGGTTGAAATGGCATAGCTTGAGTTGAAGGGGGTTGCATCATGACAACATGAGGTGCAGCTGGAGGCTGTGGCAAAGCTTCTTTTTTCCTTATTATGAGCTCGCAATCCTGTTGCTTCAGCTGAAGCTCCATAATATCTCGTGAATCCACAAGCCTGCCCAGAGGAACTGATATCAATTCTAAATGAAAAATAATCCAACTTTGATCCATGGTCACCTATGAATAGTGATAATTTACTAGTAGACTAACTGTAGCAATGACTAAGAAACAACAATAATAATGAAGTAGACTGCCCTTACTTCACAAGGTCGGAAACTTGAGCCATGAAGGCGGAAATGGATGATGCATCTGGAACTCTGTTTTGGGGAGCAGGCTCTACTGGCTCATCTTTTGTCCCAGATGATGGAATTTCCAATTTGGTCTCAAGTACTGGAGCTGAATTTGATGATTTTTCAATGGCAATCTAGGATGTAGAAGTAGATTTAGCAGAAACAAAAGACAGCACTTCATAATGCAATCAAGGAAAAAAGGAAGTGATTTGAGGACACCGTCCTTGATTTGAATTTTTTTTTTAAAAGGCCTTAACAAAGAGAAGTAGAAAACGAGGACCAAATCATCTCCGGAGAGATTGAAATCATTTTAAAACCGCAAATTGTCATTTAGTTAGGGGAGTTCAGCATTTATCAACAACAGGGTACACTCAGATCACTACCAAACACTTCGTTGAGTGGGACCGTACCTTGCAAACAGCTGATCGGCTCCGCCGAGGCCCCTGTGAAATACATGACCGTATCACTAAAAATTAGACATCAATGAAGAACAACTTACACAAATTTATTATGGCGCTTTTCATGTCGATTAGATAATGGTTCCAACAGCTTGGAACAATAAGAAGTCTTATCAAAACCAGCATAAGATCCTCCAACAAGAATAGAAGGTAGAAAGAAGACATAAGTTCTGAAGAATAATCAAAATTTTAAACGACAACACTGCATCTTAGACTAGTAATTCGGAAGAGAGTGATATATTAACCAACCTGAAGTCTCAGAAGCGCCGAGGATCCAGTTAGCAATGACGACGATGGTGGAGTTGATGTCGAAGCCGGAAGGAACGAAACCTTTGATTGCTGCGGATTCTGTGACTGCGATCCGTAGACAGTAAACGCAGAAGAGTTGGGGCACGATACAGAGAAAGATGCCATTGAAAAACCGACGAGAAAATGCAATTAAATGAACAAGAGCACTGGACAAATAAAAGCTACGATTTCTGAATCCTCTGGAAACTGATTGAAACCCACAACAAAGAGAAACAAATAAATCAAGTAGATCAGTTGTGAATCGATTGTATCTTCAGATCAAAACACGAAGCATTCAGGAAATGGTAATGGTATGGGAGAGAAGAGAAAATCGATGAAATCGAGAAGAGAAATTCTTAGGAATCTGAATCTGAAGAAATGAGACTTTATTTTAGAATAAATAGAAAACGAAGGATGATTTGTCTTTGTTGTCTTCGTCAATTTCATAAATCTCTTCGATACCTACAAAGAAACCTATTGACTCAATCACTCCTACCAAAGAGAAGTAGAAAACGAGGACCAAATCATCTACAGTACCTTTCGGACACGAACCCCCCCTCTCTCTCTCTCCTCTTTCTCTCTCTTTCTGATGTATTAAATACGTACTTAAATTCCCTCCAACCGCCGCTGCTTCTTTTGGTTGGCCAACGGTGTTCTACGAGAAATTGATTTTTTTAGGTTTCACTCAATTTATTTGATCGGCCGTGCAGTAAGATGATATGTTTTTTTTTTTTTTTTTTTTTATTGTGTGTGGGACCCGGCTCCTCTCAAGTCCAACCACTTTTCAAGTTATGATCTGATGGCTGGAGTTTATTCTGCAGGTATACCAATACATTGGTTTCTGCTTAGAACTGACTCTAGCCACTGGATCACTAACTTGAGGAAAATTGAACTTGAGAGGATCTTTTTCCAAGTGTGTGTGTGTGTGGTAAAAGTAGGTTGATAGGTTCACGAATTGGGATCTTATGTGGTGAGGCCACCCTGTAATGAGAATCTCATCCACTCGAAGTGGATCTGCATGTATCCCATCCTTTTAACTCTATATAACTTTTAGGGTAATTGTGATTTCACATCGGTTAGATCTATATCATAAAGGATCTTTGTTTCCTCTGATCAAGTTTTAAGGGAAAAGAATGCTGCCCGGCAGCGTTCCCTCAGAAGTCACACAGAGTAGTGAAATAAACACCTTAACCCTCCTCTTGAATGCTCGTGTGTGTGTTCTCATTTGCTCGTGCTTGCGCAGGCCACGTAGCCAAGTAATAAACCCTTTTCTTAAAGATTGCATTGATGTCAAAACATGGTTCAAAGAAGAATTTAACTCCTTAGTTTATCTCTCAGGAACTTAGAGTAATTGTGATTTCCCAATGATTGAATCTATATTTATAAAGGAGCTTGACTTAATTGATCTAGTGCATGAAATTAATCGTAAAATTGAGGATTGAGTGACTTAAATGCAAAGTAAAGGGGGTGAAATTTTTCTCAAAATAAAATTGTTCCTTTCAATGGATTTCATTTCTGATTTTAATCTCACTCTCCTATGGTGGTCGATTGCTACATATCAGATATCAGTCTCTTGTTAATGCATTATCCAATCAATTGCTGCCATGATTTATGGTATCAATATGAGATCAGCCAGATTGGCTGTTTCATATCAGTTTTGGACCTAGCCGATCCCCATCTGATCCAAAGTCCAGACTGTTCTAATACTATTTTAATGAGGACCGAACAGTTAACGGTTTTTCATTGGATCCGTACACCGATCCAAACCATTCTTTGCTGCCAAACGACTGGAATGGACCCAATACCTATTCCCCTCTCCCATGGGTCTCTCTACTCATGATATTGAATTGTACCCCCAAAAAAATTCATAATATTGATTCATAAATAGGGATATCATCCATGTAGACAAGTATATGAACTTTGGTACTTTACAATATATATATATATATATATATATATCATTATTATTAATCAATTTTGCGAATTAAATCACCTTGATACTGATACTGAGCTGAGGTATACGAATTAGTAGGCATACAAGGGATCTTTTATGGTACAAAATATTCAAACACAATGAAAAATAGAACCAACATAAATTGAAATAAATGCATGGGTTCATTAGAAACTTTCGTACGGCTGGTTGAAATAAATGCTAGTTGCCACTATTTTTCTCAGTAAGTAAAAAAAATAATAAAAATAATAAATAATAAATAATAAATAAATAAATAAATAAAAAATAAAAATTGGCTGAATACGATTCTCAATTTTAAAAATTATCAGCCACAGCTGACTCCATTGCCAATTCCACTTATTTGAACCATGGTTGCCTCTAATAGTAAGGACGGAGGCAGGTGAAGGGTAGAAATCAAATGAAAGAAACTAAGATGGCAATCAAAATTCACATTTTAGGGACTCTTTGATAAAACTTTTGAATTCTTACTTCTTGATAAAACTTTAATTTTTGAATTTTTACTTCAAAAAAATTCAGAGTATAAGGGAATAGAAACATATTTGTTAACCTAATTTAATCATGGACTCCAAAGTGGTGGTGATGGTGGTGGGCGGGTGGCGGTGGGTGATGGTGGTGGTGGTGGTGGTAGGTGGGTGGGTAATGGTGGTTGAAGATGGTGGTGGTGGTGGATAGTGGTGGCGGTGGGAGGTGATGGTGGTGGAGGCGGGTGATGGTGGTGGTGGTGGTGGCGGTGGTGGCTGGTGGTAGTAGTGGTGTGTGTGAGATGTTTTTTTTACTTCAAAATTTTACTCCGAAATCAAAAAGCATCTATTTATGCTCTAAAAAATTAGATTCTGAAACCCATTTGGAGCTAGTTCACTCATGGATTCTCCAAAAATCCAAACCGAATTATCAAACAGGCTTCTACTCCATTTATGCTCTAGAAATCAGAATCCAACTTCTGGAGTGTTATCAAACACCCCCTTAAATGTATGAAAAAAACAACAATATATGATGGCATTGAAGTGCATACAAACTGAAAAGTACCAAACCAGACAATTAGATTGAAAGATTTATCACTTGACA
This sequence comes from Protea cynaroides, assembly GCA_028583415.1. Classification (NCBI taxonomy): domain Eukaryota; kingdom Viridiplantae; phylum Streptophyta; class Magnoliopsida; order Proteales; family Proteaceae; genus Protea; species Protea cynaroides. The sequence goes on along the minus strand of CM053268.1, from coordinate 61,981,446 downwards.
TAGACTATACGTTGTGTAGAGAGATTATTCCACAGCAAACAATAGAGTAAAACTACAGAATTAAAGCGATACAAGCATTGAATAATACAGTTGAAGCACCTGTCCTACCAATATATTTCGGCTCATCAATATGAAAGGAACCCATTACTTTAAATGTTAGTAACGCAACCTCTCAGTCAGGAATTACAGACACCCAAAAGACCGAAGGGAAAAAAGGGAACAATTTAGCCATAAAAATTGATCATTTCCGAATCTGGTAACGCAATGTCGTTATTGGAAGACTCAGTAATTATTTTCTTCTCTTCCATCGAATGGAGAGATTTTACAAAAACATCTCCAATACATTAAACCCGAAAGGCCAAAAAAGCACAAAACCAGCAATAACAAGTGCAGAAGAAGAATGAAGGCTTGGGTGTATGAAACATTTTTTTGAGGGTGGAAAAAGAACATAAAATTAATCACCTAAATACCAAGAAATAACTCAATAACGAAGCCAGTATGTCCTGCGCCTGAACCAGTTGTAGTCGGGTAATTTTTGGATTGGTCCCATGGCAGCGATGGCAACGTCCTACGGAGAATAAAAGAGATTAATAATTCACAGGCATAACTGAGACAAAAAAAAAAAAATTATATAAATATTCCATTCTCTCCGGCATGCAACAGAATCCTTACCCTGTCAAATATAAATCTGTTTGCAACACGTTTGACTGTGCTTGCATCCACTGCATCAATCCTAGCAAACAACTCAGCAAATGGAATCCTTCGGCCATATGTCAGTAGCTGTATAAAAGCAGAACAAGTGTGAAATTTTAAAAGTCAACATCCAGAACCAAATGCAAGGCACTATACGTTTGTTTTGATTTAATGGATTATGTGCGTATGTAGACAGCTATAAGTTGGTTAAGTGAAAGCAATTTGCATAAACAAAGTTTGCAAACCAGAACAAACAGCAAATTGATCTAGTTTATCCAGAACAGCCACCTTTTCTTATACGTTCGACTGATTTTTTTTTTTATGAAAACTGTACAATTAAATCGACAAAGCAGAACCATAATAGTTTCCTTCTCGACGTCTGGTCCAGGTATAAAACTATGACATGAAGCATTGGACCAATAGATTAGACCCACCCATCCAATCAACTTTTTAACTCTAACACAATTAAAAACAAAATATTGTTTCAATGTAAACTGTATTCTCTCTCTCTTGAGTCTTGAGAAAGGAAATAGTTACAGCATTGGGAGGGGGAGGAGGGCCCTGCTCACATGCTGTGAGGATATCAACTAAAGGATTGGGACGATGCATTCAACAAGAATCTTTCCTAGGAAAAGGGTGAACCCGATTAAAGGTTAAACTTAATAAGTAGAATGATCCATCCATGTGATACCCAGGCTACACTGTATCTGTTAGCATATATCACAGAGCCTGAATGACCTCGTCACCTGAGCATAAACATGCAACAGGCCCTTTAGTGCCTAATGGCTCATGTTGTGAATGGCATATGCACCCTGCTTTTTCTTAAGGAAAAATGCCAGGATGATGGCAGTGTCAGCAAGCTAGCTGGCCCCGTACTGTGATTGATCCACTTCATTATCTGGATATGGCTAACTATTTAGCATCATGCTATATGAGGAAGGAAAATTAAAGAAAAAGTAAAAGCATCATTATTCAATTTCGGTGGCAGCTACCATTGTTTAATGTTTTCTTTACCAATCTCTGTTACTTTTAATTTTTAAAGAAACAACTTATACCTGACGGCCAATATCTTCAGCAACTGGGCTGGTTCCATCAATGTGAAGTAGCAGAGAAGATTTCAACTGTAAAATAACTTATTTGTTAAGTCCTTATGGATGTAGTCATGGATATAATTACAGCAAATGACTGCATAACTAAAAATCAAAAGGTAAAACTGATTTGTCAGCCCCAGAAGTTGCTATGATGCTCACTACAACATTAATTGGAACATCAAGAGAGCCACACATACATAAAATGCAACAGAAAGTACACCAAAAAAAAAAAAAATACTGGAATGGTTAAGATACTGATATTCATAATGCCACACCAGCATAGTCCATCTTATGTGAAGGATATGAACACATTGGCACAATGTCATCTCTCATCCTTGAACAATTGTCATACATTTTACAGAGTGAGGAGATCAATCATTCAATCATGAATGATACGAAAAGCTCTATCGCTTATTTTATTTTCAGAAATTAAGAGAAGATAATGATCCAACAGTTAAGTTTTCTTCTATAGATAATAAAGTAAAAAAGAAAAAAGTTAGCTTTCACCGATGATATCATAATAAACTCATAATGATACCTACAGAAAATACCTTCAATTTGGGAGGATTGAACTGAAAATCACTCGATCATGATAGCAAATGAGAAAACATAAGACTACAAAATTACTCATGGTTGCATAACCAGGGAGAACTTAAATCTTGAGTTTTTGGAATGCACTCTGTTTCTGAAATCTAACAAAAACGAAGACCAAGAATCAATCCTCTGTTCAAACTCCGAAACAAAAGGCTAGAAACGAGATCCAATGGAGCAGACTTAGAGAAGGAAAGGTAGGAATTCTTTATTTAAGGGGGTGGGGGTGGGGAGAGAGCACACTGCAGCAAAGAAGCTATTATTGCAATGTACAGCCACTCCCTTCTATGCACAATTAAAACAACAAGAGGGCATAGTACAGCTGAAAGAGACTGCACAAAATGGAAGCAAGAATTAATACATATTCTTTTAAATCAACCATAAGGCTCTACATATTCTTTTCAATCAAACTTAAGATGGCAAGATTCAAAAATAAACACAATTCAATAAGATTGCAACTGAACATGTGATGCGGACCCGGGTCGAGAGAAACCCCATCGGGTCTGCTATGGGCCCATCCAAGATACACAATAGCTGAAACTTGATCTGACGGTAAACACATATACAGGTATGAAGTCTGGTCTGTACTCACAGTATGGTAATCTGATGGGACTGAAACTTCAAGAGTAAAGGAGGACGAAACAGAGGATTAGAAAGGGAAAGAGGATCCAAGAGAGAGAAGGGAAACCAAAGGGTAAGAGAAAGAAAACCTACCCACAGATCGGTAGGGGAGGAATGAGCTTCCACAACAATGGGAAAGGGAACCAGCCGAGAGAGAGATGGCCCAACTGAGAGAGGAAGAGAGGGAGAGCAGAAAGTGCTCTGCCCGTAGGCACCCAAAAACCATTTTTTCTCAAATCTCCATCATGTATTTCATTGATAAAAAGGTCTATAAATAAACTTTACAATTTAATTAATTGCTAAATAAAAATTCTAAATAAAAAGATGATAATCAAAGAAGACTCCTAAATAAAGAAGACTCCTAATCAAAGAAGACTCCTAATTTAAAGAAGACTCCTAATTAAAGAAAACTCCTAATTAAAGAAGACTCCTAATTTAAAAAAGACTCCTAATTAAAGAAAACTCCTAATTAAAGAAGACTCCTAATTTAAAAAAGACTTCTAATTAAAGAAGACTCCTAATTAAAGAAGACTCATAATTAGCCTAAAACTCTAACTAAAGGATAAATACATCCCTTTTTATGGAAAGAAATAAAACTAAATCAAATTACAATGATTTTCCCAATTAAAATAAACCCTAAAAAAAAATATTGTCATCCAATGGATCCCGCCTGCATCAATTCTCCACCGCTTAGAAAAAAAATTCGTCCTTGAATTTTGTAAGTTCTTGATGTCTGGAGGAATTTATTTCTTCAACAACTCGTCAGGATTGAATGTGATCGGCCTATTGGTTGGACATTGATAATTGTCCCATATCTTCATTAAGATCTTCATAGTTCCAGGCTTCGCTCTGATACCATTTGATGCGGACCCGGGTCGAGAGAAACCCCATCGGGTCTGCTATGGGCCCATCCGAAGATTTACAAACTGATCCTGACTATGATGGACAAATAGATGCCAAGATTCTTTTAGGCTGGATCAATCGAATGAATAGGTACTTTGAATTTTATGAGCTGTCTGAATAACTTAAGTTCAGGTTTGCCAAGATGAAGCTTGTTGGAGCTGCTCAGGATTTCTAGATTGAATTAGAATATCAAGAAGAAAATCTAGGTCACGAGCCTATCTCAACTTGGCGTGAGATGCAAGAAAGGCTTAAGCAGGAATTTCTACCCCTCACCTATAGGCACCAACTCCTTAAAGACATGACTAACCTGAAGCAAGGTAAGATGTCTGTAACTGAGTACATGGCTAAATTTAACGAATTGAAAATCCGAAGCCAGACTCGAGAGGATGTTGATTAAACACTAGTTAGGTTCCTTGCGGGACTTAATCATTACATCCAGTTACGCCTAGCACCTCACTTAGTTAGAAACGTCCCTCAAGTCTTCCGTATAGCACTAGAATTAGAAGGGACTATGAAGTTCACACCACAGAAGAAAAGCGGATTCCCATCTGGGGAGTCTAACTTCCGAAAGCCACTTTCAAATACTTCTACCCCTAACCCTCCACGCCCACTTGACAATAAGGGTAAAGGCATTTTGGGAGAAACGCCCAAAAAGAGTGGCCAAGCACAGTGTTTCAAATGTAAAGGTTATGGTTATTTTACTAGGGAGTGCCCAAACCGAAACTTGTATGTGGGTGAACCAGAGTATGAAGAGCCTACTCCAGAGGATACCCAAGAAGGTGAATACAAGGAGCATAGACCTGATGATACTATCTCGGATGAGGATGATGAAATGGCAGATTTCTCTAGGCTAGGAGTTGTCCGTTGTATTGCGTCACACCCCAAGAACAATCATGAGATTATTTTGGATGAGGACGAATTTTTTTCTAAGCAATGGAGAATTGATGCAGGCTGGATCCATTGGATGGGAATATTTTTTTTAGGGTTTATTTTAATTGGGAAAATCATTGTAATTTGATTTAGTTTTATTTCTTTCCATAAAAAGAGATGTATTTATCCTTTAGTTAGAGTTTTAGGCTAATTATGAGTCTTCTTTAATTAGGAGTCTTCTTTAATTAGGAGTCTTTTTTAAATTAGGAGTCTTCTTTAATTAGGAGTTTTCTTTAATTAGGAGTCTTTTTTAAATTAGGAGTCTTCTTTAATTAGGAGTTTTCTTTAATTAGGAGTCTTCTTTAAATTAGGAGTTTTCTTTAGTTAGGAGTTTTCTTTGATTATCATCTTTTTATTTAGAATTTTTATTTAACAATTAATTAAATTGTAAAGTCTATTTATAGACCTTTTTATCAATGAAATACATGATGGAGATTTGAGAAAAAAGGGTTTTTGGGTGCCTACGGGCAGAGCACTTCTCGCTCTCCCTCTCTTCCTCTCTCGGTTGGGCCATCTCTCTCTCGGCTGGTTCCCTTCCCCATTGCTGTGGAAGCTCATTCCTCCCCTACCGATCTGTGGGTAGGTTTTCTTTCTCTTACCCTCTGGTTTCCCTTCTCTCTCTTGGATCCTCTTTTCCTTTCTAATCCTCTGTTTCTTCCTCCTTTACTCTTGAAGTTTCAGTCCCATCAGATTACCATACTATGAGTACATACCAGACTTCATACCTGTACATGTGTTTACCGTCAGATCAAGTTTCAGCTATTGTGTATCTTGGATGGGCCCATAGCAGACCCGATGGGGTTTCTCTCGACCCGGGTCCACATCAGTTTGGTATCAGAGCAAGTTTAGAGCGTCCGTTAGGTGCTGGTTAAGATACTTAGTGGAGTCAATCTTGTATGTCCACTAGGAGTGGTAAAAATTACAAAAATATGTCGAACCCATCCAATACCTCTATAACCTCTGAGCAATTACAAGAGATATTAAAAGCTAACAATGAAGCGTTGGCATCCAATCTCCAACCCATGATCCAAAGTATCCAACCCCTCTCCGATAGACTTACTGCCCTTGAAACAACCAATCGGAATGCTAATGAGCAGCAAGGTCAAAATGGCCACGGCATTGGACCTAGAGTGAACAATCCCAACACTATTCCGGAAAACCCTAGGAACGATAGACATCATGATTATATTGATGACCATGATAGGGTAGATGACAATTTCCACGGTCAAGGCCACGGTAGGAATAGAGGACGATTTAAAGGTCGAGGATATCGAGGTCAGAGACACCACTCTCCTCTTGGAGATGATGGTCATGGACATCGAGATAGAGGAGTGGATGTTAGGAGGATGATTATTGAATGCAGAAAAAAAAAAAAAAAAACTCTCGTGCTCTCTCTCTCTCTCTCTCTCTCTCTTGCAGGTACAGCAACTATCTTCTCTCTCTTTCTTGCAGGTACAGCAACTATCTTCTCTCTCTCTCTCCTGTGGACAGTAAACTTCTTCCTTTTCTTTTTCTGTTTTTTTTTCTGGTTATAAGAACAATCCAGCCCCACTGTTGTAACGCCATTATAGCTGGTTCTTTGTTTCAGTCTAGTAAGTTTACATCCTTAGTTTTCTGGTTTGCTATCATATCTATTTTTGTTATCGTTTATTCCCATTGTTTCTGCTGTTTATTATTTCAGTTACATCTATGCTTTGCTGTAAGTCTATTCCACACAATCTCTATCATAGTCTAGTCGTGTTTAGTACTTACTAACATGGTTAGCACTGTGAGAAGTTCCTTTACAGCTAAGCCTTCATATTTAGCATGTTATAATTAGGATTTCATCTTTTTAATTATTGGGAAGTTACTGTTTTTACATGTTCATGGGTTCATCTAATCATTAGGCATTTAATCTTGTTAGTTTTAGGAGGTTTGAAATCTTTTGCACATTAGTACTTCTTAACCTATGGTTTATTATGAACATGACATGAAACCTAATTAATAATTGCCTAGTTGATCATGTTACTTGGCTTTATACTGTTATTTACCTGTGGTTATCATGATACTAGTCTCGTAAGCATGTCATGGGTGTTGCTGCCCATAACAGTCCCTACACATTAGTTAATTATTTCTTTAATCCTTATGTTAGTTGGTCGTGTAAGAGTAGGATAAACTAGAGACCCTAGGTTAGCCTACATCAACATGCCTTTGCAAACCAAAATAGAAAACCTTCAAACAATCCTTGCTTTCTAACAAAACAATGTAGCAAAAAACCCTTATTTCACCCAAACTGCCGATATCATAACATTCACAATATAGATAACAACAATGACTTACCAATCAAGACAAGGGCGACAAGCTTCAACTAGAACAACTAAAGTAATCAAGGCCCACACAAAAGCAATCAAGTAACAGTAAAGGCAAGAATACTACCTGATTACGAGCACGTGTAACTTCAGCTTCTGAAACCCGATAAGATAGCTTGCTTATCTCGTACATAATTGCATGTGCCAAATCATCCAAGCAATCAGGCTGAAGGCAAATGCAAGACTTAATTTACTATTTAAAAAAAAAAAAAAAGGTAAGAACAGGAACAACAGTGCATTAGCAGCAAGCTACATTACGAAGCAGAAATAAAATGAACTTCGCCTTTTCTTTTCTTTTTTTTTGTTGATAACTTCACCCAAATAGTTGAACTCTTCAGAAAGAGACCATGGTAATATAGATACTGTTAAGGAGTCACCAGCAGCAATATTTGTCATCTACAATAGTGATGATTAGATATAAATAAATGGCTTGAAATGAAGATAGCATACATTTTCTGCACTCCATTTCAAATCACATGTGACATTGTTCTGCAAGTCTCTGTATGGGCAATATTTTTAGGCAACACTCAAGAGTTTTAATGTTTCTTCTTAATATGTTATTATTCTTTAAACCAAAGAGAGATAGATCAAAAGCAGACAATATTTCCAATTCACCCAGACTAAATAACATCTTCAATATTAACCAATAGGAAAAATCTGAGTGAACCTCACCTTCGCAATAGCATAAACACCAAACAGACCTGTGTCCTTATAGTTTGTGTTGAAAGCCATCATGCTCTCCGCTAATTCATTTATGCCAACCCTCTGAGCAAGCTCTGAACTATTCACAGATTCACAAAACTACTAAGCAGCTTCCACAAACGCCCTCGCGGCCTCCCGGGGGAGGGGGGGGATGAATGCACGAAAATTAAGAATAGAGACATACCCCATGTGCTTTCCTCCGCCTGCACTTGGATTCCATGAACCCAGCAAAGACTGCATGACCATTAATGCAATTGAATCTGGATCTGTCCATGATGCGCCATTAAATGCAATAGCCAATTGTGCAAGAGGAACATCATCATCAATAATACGAACCTGATTCGAGATGGAACATAATTACCAGAAGGATAAAAAATGAAGAGCCAGATACCCCTTATAAACCCAAAAAAAAAAAAAAAAAAAACAGGGGTAAAGAAAATATATCCAAATTACTTTCTGCATTTCTTTTTTATTTTGACAAATCCAATATTCACAAATGCACTAGATTGAACATAAAACTAAAATTTACCATACCTCAGAACCAGTAAAAATTGCTGGCTCTTTTGCAACCAACTGAGAAGTAGTGGTTGGCTCCGAAGATAGCTTTGTAAAAAGCTTCTTTACTAGCTCAACAATATCCTCATGTTTGACAGCTCCAGCAGCAGATATAACCTAACATAGAGATCCAAAAAAAAGAATAACTGTAGAAATGAGATTCAAAACTACATAAAAAATTTTATTTGGGGGTGGGGTCCTTCAATGAGAGTTAAATACCATTCTTGGAGCCGTGTAATGAGTTGAAATATAATTTTGAAGATGACTCTTTGTGATTGTCTTAATATTCTGGGCAGGTCCCAGGATAGTTCTGCCCAAAGGGGTGTATTGAAATGCAGTCGCATGCAAATGGTCAAAAATAACCTCCTCAGCTTGCCCCTCCACCTACAAGGAATAATAACAAAAAGAATTTTTTATGATTTAATCTAATCAAAGTCCACAACAACTACAGTGGGAACAGCAAAAACATCATTGAATTTTTATTTCTTACTTTTTACAGAAGTAGAAAAGGTATTAACTACCTTGAATTTGAAATATACAAAACTGAAATGCCAAGTTTTCCTTACAAGACCATTCACAAGAAACTGATACCCTTACCTTCCTCAGTAAAGGGAAGGGAGACACAGAATGAGTAATGTTATTGCCTGGCAGTAAGCACTATCTTTAGACGTCCATAACTCATATTAACGCAAAGTAGGAACTCAATATGAGCACCTCCCTGGTCCATAGGATCCACAAAGGACTGTAAGCAGCAAGAAGTCAAAGCAATAACAAAAATATTTCTAGTGGAACATCTTTCACAATCCCTAGAGAGATAGTTCACTAATAGACCGAAGGATAAGTAATTCGACTCATTCAGATATCATGGATGTTTGGAATCCATAATTCCATATTATGAAAGGAGATGTTGCTTTTGCTAATTTGAATTGAAGAGTGATATCAAATCGGTCTATTTTCGACGTCATACACATAGTTAGCGCATTCGTCATCATTGATGTCGTCACTATCATCAATAAAAAAGAAAAACTGAGGGAACCAAGTCAACTTTCAAATTTGTTTGTTGACTTCACTTTTTAGTTCATCTTGTCTACAGATAGTAACCATATTTCTCTATTGTGGGATCTTAAAGGTTGAGTTGAATCCATTTGGCTTTCAGGAATCTGTTTAAGTGCAATCCTAGTTTTTGGTTGCTAATTTTTTTTATAAGTAGGAATTGAGTCTTCGTGGTATTTCCATCACTTTCTTCAGAAAAATTCCAGCCAAAACTTGTTTGATTTACATGATCTTAGCATCATTTGAAAATTTGTTCCATCACCTTGCCAGCATGTTGCAAATCAAAATTAAAGTTCATTTATTAGAGTAATGTGAATGTATTGGGTGGACATCAGCAACCCATCTCCTAATAGTAATGTATTCATGTATTGCTAAAGAGATAAGCAGATATCCCCAAGGTGGATTTCTTTAGGCATGACTTCCAATGGGTTTGACGCAGGATCATCTCAAAAAGTTATTCTATGCTTTGAAATGTTAAAAGAGGGTGTGCAACTATGTTTCACTACAATGGGTCATGTAACAACGATGGGTTATACTTTGCTTCAGTTAGGCTCTTGTTTTAAGGGGTTAAGGCAAAATTTCACGTACTACCCAAAAAGTATGCGAAACATCAACTACCACCTACAAGTTTCCGACATCATCAACCGCACCCCATTAACTGACGGAATAATCTTAAAATAGTGAAAGACATTTAAACCCTTATTATTTTAAACTAAGAAATGTTAAAATTACTAGTTTGACCTTCAACTGAAAATAACACTAACCCTTCCCATTTTCGCCGCCCGTGAAGTCGATGAGAAGAAGCCGAACAACGAAGAACAAGCAACCGAGATTAGGGTTCCAACATGCCTTGCTGGATTCTTAACTGCGATCGTCCTCGGCGGCACTTTGAACAGAAAACAACAGCTCTAGCTCCAACCTTTACACCCTCTCCGATCTTCACATTTCCCGAAATCGTCGCTCCAGCTCCAATCAGAGCCCATCGCCAATCCCCCTCCAACCTTGCCGATCCCAATGAGAGTAACGTGATGCAAAATCGGAATGTGAGAGAGAGAGAGAGAGAGAGAGAGATCCGTGCAACGATGCAGCTCCAATTCCTGTAACGTCGGGCACTCCTAAATCCAAGCCAAAACCACAAAATGCTTGGTTTGCTATTCTCTGAGAACCCTAAATCTGTGCAACCATACCACTCGTCGTTTTAGGGTTTGATATTCTCTGAGAATCCTAAATCCAAGCCAAAATCACAAAATGATTGGTTTGCTATGTAGAAGAAGACTGTCTCAACTTAGGTGGGCTGGAAATTCATTAATTCGTCTTTATTATCTTTGGTAATTCTCTGTATAATTTACTTTCTCCAACATTTTTTGCTCAAAATTCTCCGACGGCTCCGCTCCAACTGATTTCAGACTGAAATTCCTTATCAAGTGGTTCTGCCCATCTTAAGCTGCAAGTCATAGTGAAGGTCCCGAATGATAAAAGTTGATTTGATCATTGGTAAAGGAGGAGAGACAATAAAAATTTGCAAGCTAGGTCAAGTGCTTGTATTCAATTGGTACCATCACATCTTCCCACAGGGAGATACACCAATAGAAAGAATTATTCAGTAGATTGATGGCATAACCGAACAAGTTGAATATACAATTTTATTAGTGACCAGATCATGACTCATTTTCGAATTTGAGGTTTCTATCTCATCGAGTCATATGATCTGGAGCTTCCGTGTTCTTGAATTAATGGCACCCAATATTGAGATCTTGCGAAGTCATGGAGTATCAGACAACAACATTTCGAGCTTAATTTTCCTTCACCCTCGACTACTTACGTGGAAAGCTGAACGGTTTAAGGAGATCGCCATAAAAGCCAAGGAAATGGGTTCGAAGCCCTCGACTTACATTTTTTATCCATGGCATTCGGGTACTAGTGGGGTTGAATAAGCCTGCTTGGGAAGCAAAGACATCGGTATTCAATAATTTTGGATGGTTTGAAGATGAGATTTCAAGTACATCTTCTTGAGATTTGCGGAGGAAGGATGAGAGTTGTAGGGTAAAATGGTCTTTTACCCTTACAATGAAGGTAGTATTGTCCTTTAAAAAATCGATTTGAGCTGATTTCATCATCTACCAGAAGTCTCTTAACGGAATGGGTTTCTATGTTAAATGTTGTCAATATTTGGGTGGTAATTAATGATGTCAGAAACTTGTGAGTGGTAGTTGATGATTTGCACACTTAATTTTCCTTCACCCTTAATGCCATCTTTCAGTGTACTACTCTTCTTAGAGGCCACATTATGTTTTCATCTATTGGATATCCCATCTTCAACCTCTCTTCTGTGTTTTCAACTATTGAAGTCCGGAGTATCTTCAACTCATCTGATCCTGTCTTTCCTAGTGTTTCCACATCCATATAAACATACTCATCAATTAATTCACCCAGTACTTCACTAATACTGCTTTGAATTGGAAAAATTAAAAGAACCATCCACAAGCAGGAACATATCAAAATGCAACAAATGTAAGATCATCAATGACCTGTATTATTAAGCCGCATGCATATCCCTAAGGAAACAAATAAGCAGAATAGTCACGGTAACCGATCAGCAAGCTCACCGCAGACCATGTTTGAAACACCAAGAAAAAATCTTCAGTTTATTTTATTTTTTGGTCGGGGGAGGGGGGTGGGGGGGGGGAGACCAACGACACCATACTTATCATGAAAAGCTTCTTCGGAAACATTATAAAAATAAAAGGGAACAAGCACAATATAATTTCCGCACCTCTTCCATCTCACGAAGAATAACATCCCGCTCGCGGTTGATCCGCTCCTCTTTAAAGCACGAATTTTGTAATATATCAGCAAGAATGTCAAGTGCCTTTGGCACATCGTTGGCCATGACTTTAGCGTAATAAGTGGTTTGTTCTCTCGAAGTATATGCATTCAAGTGTCCTCCCATGTTCTCGATCTCCTCCTCCAAAACTCTGACAGATCTCTTCTCAGTGCCTTTAAAGATCATATGTTCAAGGAAATGCGCAGTACCGTTCGTTTCTTCGGTCTCAAACCTACTCCCAGCATCGATCCAGACACCAACCGTGGCGGTCTGACAAGCGAGGTTCGACTCCGTAGCAACACGCAGACCATTTGGTAGAGTCGTCACGCGAGTTTCAGGAGCCGATAGGATTGTTGTGTGATCAACAAGTACCGGGTGAGGCGAACCGTGCTGGAGGAATCGAGGATCGGGATTCTCCAATAACTGAAGCTTCGATTTAACTGCTTCTGCAAGTCTATCGTAGATCATTACATTCGGAGCTGGCGGAGATGGTGAAGTTGCAACAGCCGGAGAAGTAGAGGCTGATCGAACGGGTTGCAGGGCAGACAGTGGAGATAAGAATGAAGGTTTGTGAGACCTGCGAGCTAGGGTTAGAAGCTGCTTCATCGCCATGGCTGAAGCTTCTGAGAAATCTAGGGTTAGGGTTTGACGTCCCCAATGGGGCTCCGGAGAAGCAGAGGAGGCGGAGAATGAGTTGAAAGAGCTACAAAAGGAACTACTGTTACGAGTCGAAGAGCATTAATAAATCCACTGTGACGAGAGAATAGAGATTGCTAGTGTGTGCCGGGTGCGACATGCGCACTCGTCCCTGTATCTGACTAGGTGCCACTTCACCGTGTCACGGTCAACCCATTTTTGGCTTCTTTTGGTGTCATTTTGTATGGAAGGGGCGGGTTAAAACTGAACCAAATTAAAATGATCCAACCAATCTTCATGCAAATCTTTATTTTATTTTATTTTTTTAATTGAGAAGAAAATCCATTGAATAGAGGAACGGGTACAATGTACCCGAAACATTTTCATACATAAATCATTAAGGGTCTTTTTGGATCCATTTTTATTTTCATTTTTATTTTAATTTATTACTTTTTTTAGTGTTTGGTATCATTCATAAGTACTATTTATGAGAAACAAAAATAGAAATAAAACTTCTTTTTGATTTTTGAGAAAAAACGATTTGTGGCTGTTTTTGCGGCTATCTTTAATGAGCACGTGGCTTAAAGTCGTTCCAACGGTTTAAAAATAAGGAGAAGATGGTAATAACACGTTCTTTTATAAAATCGTTTGTGAAACCCTGCAAATACCAATTGTCTGCTTCTTGGAATTGCGGATCTCCAAAAATTCCAACGAGGAAACCCTCTTCTCTGGTCTGAATCGTAAAAGGAAAGGAGGCCACCTCTTCTTGGTTGGAAAATCCGTTCATCTTTCTGTTACAACTCAAGCTCAAGGGAGAGTCCAACCCAAAAGACTAGTCTATTAGGTGGGAGAACCCCAAGACTTAAGAACCATACTTGGTAGGTATGAGATTCCAATGTGGGATCATAACATTGCCACCCCCTTTTCAAAGTCGACGTCCATGTCGGCCCACTCTAGATTGCCCACTCTGGACAGCTTTCACTCTGCTTCACCAGATAGCCCTTTCCCTGGTCGCTCCTTTTCTAGGTCGCCCCTCCCGCAGCATCGACCTCTCAACGCACCAAATATTACAATTCAAGCCCAAGGGAGAGCCCAACCCAAAAGACTAGTCTATTAGATGGGAGAACCCCAAGACTTAAGAACCATACTTGGTAGGTATGAGATCCCAATGTGGGATCATAACACTCTCTCTTTGTCTTCTCTATTTCTTATTCCATTTGTCCTCTATAATTTTTATTGAGCTTTAATGGTTGCTTTTGGTGGATGGACTTCTGAAATGGGTTTGTCGCTCCCTCTCTCAATGCCTTATCGGTTTTCTCATTGCACTTCTGAGTACTTGAAAACTAGGGCCTTTGAATAGTTTATTTTACTTTGGTTTCCTTGAGATTTGAGATCCCTTGTTGGAACCATCCACATTAGCCATAAAACCTGCAACTTTTTCATTCTTCCTGTATGCATGATTTCCTCATTTCTCGAGGATTTATTCACAGGTTTTTCTACATTTGAAATACTGAAATTTGAAGAGAATGATACCATCTTTCACTTGGTCTTAATAATAAGCATGGTATGAATTAGTTCTATAGAAATGCTCTTCAAAATGATTCCAGAGTGAGGACATTGTTATCTTATCTTAATCTTTGTTATCCTAAATTTTTGTTTATGGGGTTAAATTTGGTGGCGTTGCCTTGTTGGGTTTTGCATGCTAAGGTGTAACAATCCTAAGAGGAGATGATATGGAATTGTAGCTTGATTAGCTCACTTGAGAGGTGAGATGATTTACAATCAGAATGTTCTGAAATCCCTTTCCAATTCCATATATCAACTAATGGGGACAGACCGGGAAGGAAGAAACAATGGAGAGGGAGTCAAAATATTAAAACACATTGCGTTCATACCATGCAATTTCATTGGATGTGAATGATGGAGCACAAGTTCAACCCTTAGGAATTTAAATGCACAATATTAGATAGGATTAGACTTGGGCTCTCTTTGGTTTGTATTATATAATGTATTATATAATATATTATAAAATTTATGATTGTTTGGTATGATTTATAATGTCTATTTATAATTAAAATAAATCAATATAATTCATTATCTACAAAAGATGAATAGCTGTTTACATTATTAGAATAACTATTAGGTGATTGTTTATATTCTCATTATATAAGTATTATGTTTAGTGGTACCAAATGGCATTATTTATTATTCATAATCTATTATCATAATTGATTTGTTACAAATAACTCATAATACATTATATAATACAAACCAAAGAGAGCATTGGCTAATTCATAAATTGGATTTCTAATATTCAGTCAATAAAAAAAGTTGCAAGTAGTGCATTGGAGCAAAATGTTTTATTATTCAAGCAGTAAAAGTTCCATTTTTTGTTAGCAATAGGTGGATCCATTTTCCGTTAGCAATAGGTGGATGTATGTTGTTTAGTTCCATTTTTATGACATGCAATAGGTGGATCCATTTATTAAAGTTATAAAAATTATTATGGACATAGATATATCAAACCTATTTTTCATTTTATAATCTATTTTTAATTGTAACTATCAAATAACTTTTTATTTTTGACCATAAATGATTTTCAAAAATAATTATTAATAAATAGATTAAAAAACAAAACAAAAATGAATCCAAAGAGAACCTTAAGTCAGGAATCGAATTAGGCCACACAATTATACTTGAAAAGTTAAGAGGCTTCTTGGCAAGGGGATGAGCAACAACATTTGCTCCCTTTAGAATAAAGTTAAGTGAAAATTTCACGCACACCCTCGCCTCGTACTTTGTTTTTAAGTTACTTAACTCACAATTTCACTATTAATTTGAATTGCACCCTGCCATTAAGTTCACTAACAGAAAATACAAAATTATCTAATTACCCCTTCCTCTCTACACCCTTGGTTATAGTTCCCTGTCTTCTACGTTCCTCTGTTTCTTTTATCTCCAGTCTCGTGGAACCCCGACCATTACAGTAGCGATGATCCTCACCGGTGGAGATTTGCATATTCCTAAAAATCCAACAGTTCAAAATACCAAAGGAAAGAAGGATCTCAATAGAAAAGCAAATTAATTGATAGAGAATATGAATAGGGGCTTATTCAGGACAACTCTGACCACAGCCATGCTCGGTTCACACTCATCCCTGAGCATGGAACACAAGAACTACTTGGCCTTTTCATTGCTTGAGGCTTCTTTACTGACCACATTGGACTTCCTTTGGTTACTGAGCGTGTCAACATTCCATGTTTCTCTGCAATGTATCTATTGACCCATTGAGAAGCTCGCAAATTCCTTCTCTTCTTAGATGCTGTGCAGATTTTCACCGAAATAAGATAATTTTGGTTTCTACATCGAACTAAAATGCAGAGACAGACAAGCATCACCGATTCAATTCAATAGAGAGACACGAAATATATCATTAGAGTTGTCGGGTTTCCCCTCTAATTAATAAATCAAATATGCAAATCTACAAAGTTGCAGAAGATTTCGATTCTAGGATGACATCAATCAGCGCTCCATAGAGGCTTATGTTCCGACTCCACTCCGGTGGAGATTTCTACTGTGTGTTCCTATGGGGTTCGGCCTACGTTGCAAGTGTTGGAACGGTGTGGTTGGGGAATCTGTAAGGGGAGGAGAGCTGTGTAAGAAATTATATTATAGGCTTGATTAATTACTGGGCCCATTGATTAGTGGGAGTTTGTATTATAGGCTTGACCAGTTTTGGTTTGGTTTGTCAAGGGTTAGATATAAACCAACTTGGTCCATTGTAGGGGAGGTCGGTTTGGGATAGTAATATAAATATTAGGGTTAAAGTCCTTGCAGCCAAAGTTGTTAATTCATTTCTCTTTGTTCCCATATGTAGAGAAATTGAAAGAGGATCTCTGGTGGGTTGTGTAAGACTCAAACTAAAGTATGGAATTAGGTGGAAATCAATCTCTATGAACACGTATGTTTTACATTGATTAAATTGTTTCTCATTGTGTTCTAGTATTTTATGGAGATCGTTAGGGTTAATTAAAACCTTAATTGGGATAAATTTCTGTAATGAATTGATTAAAAGACCATAAAGAGACAATAAATTTTTACAATTAATATCAAAACTAGACCATACAAGCCTAGAATCAATGGTGGTTTCATGTGTATTACTCCTTGAAAGATTGATTGAGAAATATTGAGAAAAAATTTTCTCCCTAATTGAAATCGTTCTGCACGAATTTTTTCGACCGTTAAAAAGTTACAAAAGTTATACCAGAATGAAGGTCTCGAATAGAGGAGTCGAGCAGCACAAAAATATTCACCGGACTCTGCTGAATGCGCAGCCGGAAAAGTGCGTGTAGCCCACTTGTCAGTAGTTATAAAAAAAAAAAAAAAAAAAAAACTTTAGCGGCCCCGATTCTTTACTTGGTTAACCGAGAGACGACTCAGAACCACTAATCCGAGTCGTCGTTGAGTTAACTCGGTGTAAAGCGAGTTGCCCACTGAGATGACTCACCAAATGGGTCGGTCTGACGCAAAATAGTTGACCTGGATCCATGGGTCCACTAGAACCGACAACTAGGGTCCAATTAAGCAGCATGGGAGTTCAACACGTGAACCGAAAACCTTGACTTGACAACCCGACATGTTGTCCGAAATATTGACTTGATAAACCGATACAGAAACCTAAAAATCTGACAGGTTGAACCAGAATCCGGCTTGGTCGGATCTGTTTATTGGTCTGCACCGTTAGGTTCTGGTTCGGTTTTAATAGGACCGACGTCAGGCGGTTTAATGTTGACATGTGGGATAAACCACGGTTTGATGGTCAAACTACAGTCCAACTGTTCAGACCACCGGTTTCAGGCTCACCTGTGGGTGTACCATGCGCCGAACTTCAATCAGCGCGTGTAGGCATGTGGGAGCTCGGATTAAGCTCCGATTTTTTGCATTGCATCCGTCTTTTCATGCTTTACAATGTTTTTTTTTTTTTTTACACTTTTTTGTGTTTTGGGGAAGGTTTTTTTTACCAAAAAATTCCCCAAGGGAACCCGATTTGCAATTTTTCTACATGCTAGTCAGATGGTTTTGTACCAGATACATGAAAAGGATTTGGTAAGATTTTATATTTTTTAACCCACAAAGTGCTACAAAGTAAGATTTGATGATATCATGGTGGAATTAAGTGGAACCCCTCAAAGTGGCACACTTAGTTGCATCTTGATGTCTTCAAATTCAAGTATTTTGTTTTTATAAATTCTTTTGGAATGGGAATGTACACCCAAAGGTGATATTGTTGAGTTTTATTTAAATAAAGGTTTGTGGGTGTCATGTGAGAATTGAGTTGAACCCACCAAAGTGACACACCTAATTAAAACATGATATTCGCAATCCTCAAATTTGTATTTACAGATAAAGTAAATGGATGTAATCAGTGTTCACCGAAATGTGACATTGTCAAGACTTACACTATTGTGAAAAGCATCTAAGAAAGACAGTGTTAACCCAAAGGTGGTATTGTCAAGTTTTTAAAGGTATATTTATGCACATGAGTTGAATGGTTTTGGTTTTAGGAGACTCATTAACCCACAGGTGGTGGGATATTCGAGGGT
Organism: Protea cynaroides; assembly: GCA_028583415.1. Lineage (NCBI taxonomy): Eukaryota > Viridiplantae > Streptophyta > Magnoliopsida > Proteales > Proteaceae > Protea > Protea cynaroides. The sequence continues at coordinate 61,962,896 of CM053268.1, read as the reverse complement.
CATTATTCCTTCATAGTCATTGCACAAACACTGAAAAGACCACAGTATATTTGTCCCAAATGATGATGTGCAGTTTGGTTAATTCTTGGAATATAATTTTTATTTGCATGTGTTTAGTATAAGTCTTGTGTTATTTATCTGATATGTGATATTATGTTTAGACTAATATGATGATGATATGTATCTCCCAGGATGTCTGCCCTAGTAAATTTGCCAAGTAGCATGGTAGTCCCTATTCCCCTTTTATATGAGACAAGCTTTAAAAAATAGTATGGACAAGTAGAGATTAGTCTAGGTTTGCTTGACTTAGATGTAGCAATTAAAGAAAAAAAACCTGCTACTTACATCGATACTAATACTCCAGCTCAGATTCAAAACAACAGAGAAATGGGAAACTGCTAACAAGAAGTTTATTTTGATCATGGGGCAATCCGTTCCTAAGACCATGCGTGATGGTGTTCAAATGAAGAAGAATGCCAACGAATATCTAAAAGAAATCAAAACGAAATTTGAGGTCTCCCAGAAAAGACAGAGAAGCATCATGATGAGCAAACTCACCAGTGCAAAGTATGATGGCACTAGAAGTATCAGAGAATATTTTATGGAGTTTTCTACTGCTGCTGAAAAAATCAAAGCCATGGGGCTTAATGTAGATGATGAATTTCTAATCCATTGTGCATTGTCTTCCCTATTTGAAGAGTACTATCAAATTCAAGTAGCTTATAATACTGAGGAGGAAGCTTTGAACATGAATAAGTTAATCTCTGAATGCACACAATAAGAATAAAGGCTTAAGAAAAGAAATGATGACAACATCAATCTCACAAATCATTATTCAAAAGATGATAAGGGTAAAGGAAAAGTTGGCGTAGGACTCCATAGAAAAGATAAAACATTTCATCAAAAAAGGAAGTTTGAAACCTTATGATAAAGAATTAAAGGAACCTGAGTAATGTGGAATGCTTCTGGTGCCATAAAAAGGGACATATGAAGAAAGAGTGCAAGACCAGACAAGCATGGTTGGAGAAGAAGAAAGAAGCTGAGACCTCAGAGCAAGAATATGCCAAGTAATGATGACATAAGTTACATATGCTAAGTAATGATGACATAAGTTACAGTGAAGCCGTAGAATTAATTAGTTTTCTTTTTATTATATTTGGTAGTTTACTTTATATTGACTTTGGTTAATTATTTAATGTTTTACATCTACTTAATTATTTATTTTTGGAATACTCTAATATATGATACCTTTGAGGAGACATTATTCTAAATTAAATTTTAAAGGAAAAATTTCACTTACACCCCACGAAGTAGTACTAACACCATCTACCACCCATAGGTTTGGAAAATCTTCATCTACCACCCATAATCTTTGCACCGTTAATCAAAGAGGTCCAACCAGTTAACAGAGCCGTTAGCTGCTGACATCATCTGAAATCGAACATTTAATGGACAATACTACCTTTTTAGCAAAGGCAAAAGTTCATTTTGCTTCTTCTTTTTCTTTCTATTTCGTTTTTCACTCTCTCAGCCAAACCCTAATTGTAATGAATCAAAATTTCATGAACTGATACTGAAATTTCTCAAAAAAAATTGGTGAAATATGAACAACTACCATTCGACTTTCTTCTGACTGTTGGTGATTTTTGTCTTATGGTTCACTAAAGAAACCTGTCATGGGCGCTCTGTGTCTCTCTCTCTCGCACGTTCTTTGGATTTTTTTGTATCATAGCTCGTTGCTCTGAAAGACAGCTTTCTTCCCTTTGCTCTGCAAAATCCAAACCATGGTTTAAAAAAGACAAGAAAAGAATCAAGACCACTCTGGAGAAGCCTACTTTCCACGCGAAAAAGGAAAAAAAAAAAACATTTTAAACAACTAATCCAGAAGAAGAAAAAAGAGAAGTGCATGAACCAAAATTTTTTTCTTCCCTCATTAAATCAAATTGGGAACAATTTATACAAGAGCTCAATAACATAAGCATCATTTGATACAGATTGAGAGGAAGAGAATTTGAGGTTCCAAAAACTGGCTTGGGAGGTTTGTTTGGAGATCAAGAGTTGAGGTCTTATATCTGTCACAACTCATGTGCCCGCTGCCGTCGTGCATGTTCAAATTCAGAGTACTCAAGCTTAGCAAAAGTCCTCTTTCTTCCCCAGCAATGTCAAATCTCTCTGTCCCTCTCTTCATAGCCAAGAAAGGGAGAAGGGAAAGAGGAAGACATGCAACTTAGGATTCTGTTATGTTTTCAAGATTGAGTTAGATTTCTATTCAAATTGAGTCAGATTTCAAATTCAAAGTAGGCTTCTCCGGAGTGGTCTTGACCTCTGCTTTGGCTCCATACGATGTGCGTTCTTCCCTTTCCATTTCCTCTCAAGAATATATATGGTTTTTTCTCTAGTATGTGCACCTTTGCTCTGCAAAATCTGAACTCACCATATAATAAGTCAAACCCAATCACTCAAAGGTTAAAACGTAATGTTAAGGACAATAGGGAAGATCTTGGTGGAGATTAATGGAAATCAGGTGCACTTGTCTTACCTATAATCTCCTTTCCTAAAGTGGATGATGATCCAGTGAGAGTTGCCATTGGGAATAGAATCAATGGCGACTTGAACGGAGATGAGAGAGATCGAGGGGTCTCTTCCCTAACCTCAGACTGAAACCATGGATGTCAAGGAAGGAATCAAAGAGCTTAGAGTCTCAGATCATTGAGTTCCTTCCAAGTGCTCTGTAACTGAGAAATTGAAAGTTAGAGAAGATCATCTCTCTTCTTGGGTTCTTCACTCCCTCCGATATGCAAGACCATAAATAGGAATCCAACCTTTCTGCCAAGAGATATCATCTCCATAACAACGAAAACCGAATCGCTTGACTCTGCCATGACTGCGATATCTTGTTCATGAATGTAAGAACCAAAACCTAATTTTTAAGTTTTATTAAAATTAAAAGAGAAAGTAGAAAGATGCCATCAAGAGCACCATCAAGCCAACATGGCTCCTCCTCCTCGTCTTCGTCATCGTCAAAGGCATCACTGTCTTGGCTTTTTTTTTTCTTCTTCTTTTAATTGGGATCAATTTACAGAAAGAAGAGTTTCTTTTTAACTTGGAATTAATAATAATGATCCAGATGATTGAGGTTTCAAAGAAAAGGTTTGAATCGGTTTTCTGGTTATTAATCGGTTTCATCCTAATTTTTCTTCTTTCTTGGTCCGGTTCCTGTCAATTTGGCTTGTGGTTTCAATTTAAAGAAGAAGAGGAAAGAAGAAGAAAGAGACAGAAAGAAGAAGAAGAAGAAGAAGAAGAAGAAGAAGAAGAAGAAGAAGAAGAAGCAAGGTAAATGAACTTTTTCCTTTACTAAAAAGGCCATATTGTCCATCAAATGTTCGATTTCAGATGATGTCATCATCTAACGGCTCTGTTAATGGGTTGGGCCTCTTTAATTAATGGTGCAAATATTATGGGTGGTAGATGAGGATTTTCCAAACCTGTGGGTGGTAGATGATGTTAGCAATACTTCTTGTGGTGTAGGTAAAATTTTTCCAATTTTAAATGAAAGTATTTTATTAATTTAATTATTCTCTTGTTATTTGTAATGATTTGTGAGACCTCTGGATCAAAGTAGGGACAAATCAAGATAGATCTCCTAGAAATGGTTAAAAGTTTATGCCAGTGAGATTTTCAGATTTGCCTGGTTAGTGGAAGATATGGTATTTACTTGTTTATGATTGCTAATTTTGGTTGTGGATTTTATGGGCTATAACATTTGTTATTAGTTTACTTACTTTTATGACATGTCAAAGTTACAAGGCGGTAGGCTAAAGTGTGATATTAGTCCAAGCTGGAGGCTGTTTGCCTATGAATTGGATAATATCAAAGTGTGTTGACCTATAAGCTTTATAAGGCAATGGGATCGTGGGAATTTGATCAAAATTTGGATTTATTCATTAGTCTCAAAGCGGTTTATGCTATCAAAGAGACCTTTGTATGTGATTGACAAAAAGTTGTACGCCATTTATTGAAGTATATTTTTTGTTGTTGTTCGACACTGGTAGACTTGATGGCTGGATCAAAATTTTGTGACTAATAATTGGATAATGGAATTTCATGGCAACACTGATCAATGGTGGTTTCGTAATTAATCTAGCCCAAGTGAGAGATTGTAAGAAATTATCTTATGGGCTTGATTAATTATTGGGCCCATTGACTAGTGGGAGTTTGTATTATAGGCTTGACCGGTTTTGATCAAATTCGTCACGGATTGGAGATAAACCAATCTGGTCCGTTGTAGGGGTGGTCCAGGGTTTGGGATAATATTATAAATACTATGGTTAGAGTCTATGTAGCCCAAGTTATTATTTCTTCTCTGCTCCATATGTAGAGAGATTGAAAGGGGATCTCTGGTGGGCTATGGAAGACTTAAACCAAAACGTGGAAATAGGCGGAAATCAACCTCTACGAATAGGTATATTTTATATTGATTAAATTGTTTCTCATTGTTTTAATAATGTATGGAGATCGTTAGGGTTAACTGAAACCCTGATAGGATGCATTTCTATAATGGGTTGATTGAAAGACCCTAAAAAGAAATAATTCTTAGAAGCTATACTGGCGAAGGCAGCAACAGGACCACCAAATCCAATCGCAGAAGTTACATCACAGGATCTTGTTCGATAAATACCATCCGTGTTGGTTCAGTAAGGTCGAGAAGATTGTGAAAGGAGAAGAGAGAATGAGGAAGGAGAACTTCAATAGTTCAAACATCCAACTTCATATAATTTAATAATATGAAGAAACACTAGCCAATAGCATATATTACATTTATTGAAATTAAAATAAAATGGCACATCTCTCTCTCTCTCTTCGTGTGTGTGTGTGTGTGTGTTTAACCCGGGGGGGTGCTGAGGCCCACAACATAGGAAAGATAATGAAGATGCAAAAAATAATTTATACCAAACATAAATACAAAGGTTGCAAACCCTACCTTATGCTTCCTTAGGGAACCTTAGTTAGTAAATTTGGGTATGAGAATATTTTGGGTTATGAAAAGGTGGGTTTTTTAATTTGATTTAAAGTTTAAGAAGTTGAAAAACATTAGTCCCCCCCCCAAAAGAAAAAGTGAAATAAGGCAAAAATTGAAATGAAGTTTTAGATACCACAACATAGAGAAGATAAGGAGGTGTAAAATTTTTTTATAACATAAATACAAATATAAAGATTACAAACCCCACCTAATTGTCACGGACTTCTTCTTTGAAGAAGCTAACTTACATGTGTGGCACTCGTGCAACCCTCGTATTCATCACACAAGTCAGCCTACTCACTCAAGACCCCCTTGTTGTTAAGACTCTCAAGCCTTGCTAGCACACAAAGAGAGAAAGAACAAGAGACACTTTTAGAAAGAAAGCTTAGAATGCTTTGAGAATGTTCAACTCTTGTTGTTTCAAATGAGGGTGGCCAACCCCTATTTATACTTAGAGACCTTACAAATCAATGGCTAGGATTTGTACATATGTTATTGATCTAATGATGTAAAAAATTGTCTAGAACTATCTCTAGAACTTTCTATACTACTATATACTTTTCTACTACTCTTTAAATATCTAATCTCCTTTCTAGAGTCTTCTTCATTTCTATGCAAGTGTGGAGGACTCTAGTAGGTAAGACCTTATAGTTTGTGGGTATTCGACTCCATAGTGAGCTGGCCCAATGGATTAGTTTTTTTATTTCAGGTGAAGTAAGCCCATAAGCTTGTGACAATCCTCCCCCACCAATTCCTTTGTCGTCCTCGACGAGTCCTTAGCCATTTTGCTCATCATTGAATTGTCGGATTCGTTCCTCAAATTGCCATAACTCCTCAGCTCGTTCCCATGATGCTTCTCGTTTGGTGGTCCTTTCCACTTGACTAAGTACTCCTTTTGTGTTGGGACTCCCTCCTTGTTGGTGACACGTTTGCTAGTATGCACTCAACCTCCTTCTCAAATGATGGCATTAATGTCGCTGGGCCACGTTGCGAAACACCCCTTGTCGGGTCCTTCACATCTTCGTAGTAAGGCTTAAGACAGCTTATGTGGAAGACTGGATGTATTTTTAGTCAGGCAGGTAGCTGAAGTTGGTAGGATACTTTACCTACTCTCTTAATGATGGGAAAATGCCCTTCATAGTGTCGTACTAGCCCTTTGTGTATCTTTTGGAACACTTTAAACTGGTAGGGTAGTACCTTTAACATGACCTTGTCCCCCTCTTTAAACTCACAAGGTTGTCTCTTCTCGTCAACCCATTTCTTCATTCTCTTGGTGGCCTTCTCCAAGTATGTCTTAGCTATATCGGTATGCTCCTACCAGTCCTTAACAAACCGGTATGTTATTGGACTTCTCCTTGTGTATCCCTGCGCCATTGTGTGAGGAGTCAATGATTGTTGTCCCTTTGCTAACTCAAATGGAGTATGCCCTGATGCCTTACTCCATTGCAGGTTGTAACAGAATTATGCTACATCAAGAAGTCGGACCCAATCCTTCTGATTCACACTCACAAAATGTTGTAGATACTCCTCGAGTAAGGCATTAACTCGCTCTATTTGGCCGTCGATTTGTGGATGGAAGCTTGTAGAGAAGTGTAATTTTGATCCAAGAAGCTTAAACACTTCAGTCCAGAAACATCCCGTAAAGAGAGGGTCTCAATCACTCAAGATTGATTGTGGAATTCCCCAATACTTCACCACGTGCTTGACAAAAAGTTTAGCTGTTTCTCCTACTATGCAATTTGTTGGCGCCATGATGAATGTTGCGTACTTAAAGAATCAATCGACTACTACAATGATTGACCCCAATTCTCCCACCTTAGGCAATGCTGAGATGAAGTCCATTGAAATGCTTGCCCATGGTCTCTCTGGGATAGGCAAGGGTTCTAACAATCCCTTGGTCTTTTTCCTCTCCACTTTGTCTTATTGGCACACAAGACAAGTTCTCACATACTCTTCAACATCTTCGTTCATCTTCGGCCAATAATAGGATGTCTCAAGGAGAGCCAACGTCTGTTGTTGGCCAGGGTGTCATGCCCACCGAGTATCATGACACTCCCTTAAGAGTTCTTTCTTCAAATTATCCCATTTTGACACATAAAGACGTCCTCCCTTTACCTTGAGAAGACACTCGTCTAGCTAGAATCTATGAGTCTTTCATTTTTCTCGCTAAGTTTATGAGACCTTTTTCCATGGAGTCCTTATCCTATCCTTCTCTTATCCTGTCGGGTAAGCTCATTCTCAGTTGGCTTATACTAGCCAACTCCTCTAATTTTAAGGAGGCAAGCTCAGCCTTTCTACTCAAACCATCAGCCACTTGGTTGATTCTTCCAGGCTGATACTCTAACACCATATCGAACTCGGCCAAGAAGTCTTGCCAACTTGCTTTTTTGGGGTTGAACTTCTTCCGAGAATGAAAGTAGCTTGTGGCAACATTGTTAGTCTTGACCACAAACTTTGAGCCCAACAAGTAGTGATGCCAAGTGTGGAGACAGTGTACAACTGTAGTCATATTGTTCTTCTGCACTGTGTAACGTCGCTCGGTCTCATTTAACTTACGGCTCTTGTAAGCTATGGGATGACCATCTTGCATTGACACTCCGCCTATCGCAAAGTCAGATGCATCGGTCTGCACTTCGAATGGCTTTGTATGGTCAGGAAGGGCCATGACAGGTTCTTCAATTACCACTTTCTTTAAGTCATCGAATGCCCTCTGATACCCGATAGTCCATATCCACTCATGTTCCTTCTTTAATAAGTTTGTAAGTGAGGCTGCTCTCCCAGAGTATGACTTGATGAACCTTCAATAGTAGTTGACGAGGCCCAAGAATGATCTCAACTCAGCTACATTAGTGGGTTCCTCCCACTCTGTTATAGCCCACACCTTCCCTTGGTCCATTCTCAATTTTTCATCCCCAATCCAATGTCCAAGGAAGCACACCTCAGGTTGTGCAAAACTGCACTTCTCCCTTTTCACATACAAGGTGTTTTCCCTTAGGACTCTGAAGACTGTCCTTAGATGAACAATGTATTCTTCTAGTGTCTTACTATAGATCACAATGTCATCTAAGTATACTACGATTATTTGATCCAAGTAGGGATGAAAGATCTTGTTCATTAAGGTACAGAAGGAAGCAGTTGCATTGGTTAAACTGAAAGGCATGACTAGAACCTCAAAGGCTCCATACCTCATCACGCATGTCATTTTAGGTTTATCCCCTTCTGCTATACACACCTGATAGTAGTCCGATCTCAAGTCTAGCTTTGTGAAATATTTGGCTCTGCCTAATTGATCAAAAAAATCACCCACCAATGGAATCGGATATTTATTCTTGATGGTCACCTTGTTTAGTGCTCTGTAGTCAATGCATAGACGTAGGCTTCTATTGTGCTTCTTCTGAAACAACACCAGGGCTCCATAAGATGCTTTAGAGGGTCTAATGTACCTTGCATCTAGCAACTCCTTTAATTGTCTTCGTAGTTCCTCAAGCTCTGGCTATGACATACGATATGTTGCCATGGCCGATGGTTTGGCACCAGGGACCAACTCGATCTCGTGGTCTACTGCTCTTCATGAAGGTAGCTTCTTAGGCAACTCGTTAGGCATTATGTCCTTGTACTCATCAAGGATTGCTTCAATCTCCTATGGTTGGGCCTTCTTGGGTCCGATGTCCTCTTCTTCTCTCAAGGATACCACATAGGTGATTTCTCCTTTCTTGAGACCCTTAGTTAGAGATGAATTCTACTCCCCTCCCCTGCTTCTCATGCAGTATGGGTACCATGCAAGGGATGTCCTTATCTAGGACACATACAACTTGAAATGGTGGCATAGGGATTGTTGTAGTAGCACTTAAAAAGTTCATCCCAAGAACCACCTTGAAGTCATCTATGGGTGCTATGTAGAAACTCGTAGGACCCCTCTATGTGCCCATACGAAGATCTACATTTTTTGCTACTCCAAGTGTGGGTTGGGCTTTAGAGTTCACTACCTTCATTCGGCTAGAATCCTTTACAATGTTAAGGCCCAACCTTTTAGCTTCGTCGCTTGCAACAAAGTTATGGGTCGCCCCCGTATCAACTGATGCTCGTGTGTCTTTCTCATTGAATTTGACATCTACAAACATTAATTCTCTTTGGTGGGGCTTTGGATTCCTAATCTCACTACCCTCAAGGCATTAAGTAATCTCATGGTACCCATGTGAGGTTCAGTCGTACCTTCATCAACTTTGATTGCATTTAGGGTCTTCTTCTGTAGACAATCTCGCACCCAGTAATCACCATTACATAAAAAGCAATCTGTTTTCTTGGGCTCCTCTTTACCTTTACTTAGCTTCTTCAAGCTTTTGAAGCTATCCTTCTTCTCTCCCCTGCATTTGCCTGTTTGTAGCTCTTAGTTTGTTGGGACTTTGAAGAGTCACTAGCCTTGTCGCTAAATTCTACAAGGCATTCGGTTGCCATAAGTATAGAGGCCAAATCCTTGACTCCTTGTCGTGTCAGCTCTTGTTCTGCCCACCTCTGGAGTCCATCCATGAAGAAGAAAAGTTGATCCTTCTCAGACATGTCGGTGATGTCTAGCATCAAGGTTGTGAATTGCTTCACGTAGTCCCTTATCAAGCATATATGTCTCAACCTCTTCAAGCTCTTATGAGCAAAGTACTCCACATTTTTCGATAGGAATTGATGTTTCAACTCTTTCTTCAATTCATCCCATGTTAAGATAGTGCAAAGCCCTTTCTCAATATCTCCATATCTTCGTCTCCATCACAACATAACATCATCAGTGAGGTACATGACACTTGTGCTTACTTTTTCGTCCTCATCCTCCATCTTGGAAGCCTTGAAGTATTGCTCCATTTGTCAAATGAAGTTCTCTAAAACTTAGGTATCCCTTATCCCATTGAAGGGTTTAGGTTTAGGGATCTGAAGTTTAGGGATCTCCCTTTGGCTAGGCCCTCCATTGGCCATGGCCCTCTCCAGCACAGTGATCTTGGCCTTCAAGTCTTCATTGACAACTCTCAAGTTATCAATCTCTTCTCTGAGTGGATCTACCACTCCGATAAAATCTTCTTTAACCCCGTTTAATGCTATCTTAATTGTGCACTCAAACGTCTAGATCGAATCAAAGCATTCGATTATCTTCTTGTGACCATTGGCCATGGTAGCCTCCAACATATCTAGGCATGCCTCCAAAGCTGCACCTTCATCGGACAACACCCTGCTAATGTCGGGTCTCACCATAGTTACCCTCTTGAACTTGGCTCTGATACCACTTGTCACAGACTTCTTCTTTGAAAAAGCTAACTCGCCCATGTGACACTCGTGCAACCCTTGTATTCGTCACACAAGTCAACCTATTCACTCAAGACTCCCTTGTTGCTAAGACTCTCAAGCCTTGCTAGCACACAAAGAGAAAGAGAACAAGAGACACTTTTAAAAAGAAAGCTTAGAATGCTTTAAGAATGCTCAACTCTTGTTGTTTTAAATGAGGGTGACCAACCCCTATTTATACTTGGAGGCCTTACAAATTAATGGCTAGGATTTGTACATATGTTATTGATCTAATGGTGTAAAGAATTGTCTAGAATTATCTCTAAAACTTTCTATACTACTAGATATTTTTCTACTACTCTCTAAATATCTAATCTTCTTTCTAGAATCTTCTTCATTTCTATGCAAGTGTGGAGAACTCTAGTAAATATGACTTTCTAGAATGTGGGTATTGGGTTCCATAGTGAGCTGGCCAAATGGATTAGTTTCTTTGTTTCAAGTGGGGTAAGCTCATAAGCTTGTGACATAGTGCTCCCATAGGGAAGCCGGAAGCATAGTTAGTAAATTTGGGTGTGAGAATATTTCGGGACACAAAGAAGTAGATTTTTTTGGAATCTAATTTGTAAATTCAAAAAAAAAAAAAAAAAAAAAAAAAAAAAATATATATATATATATATATATATATATATATATATATATATATATATATATATATATATATATATATATATATATTAAAAAATAAAAATGAAAACAGCTAAGGCATAAGTTGTAAATGGATTATAGATGTTAAAAGTTCACAATTCAATAGTTCAAATAAAAACCGTGCATTTAAGCGTTTTCTACTAAAGTTTTGCAATTATTTTAATTTTTTACAAAATTATCCATTTCCAAAACCATTCATAAAGTTTTTGCACGTAGTTTTTTTTTGAAATTTGATTTTTCAAATGAATTATTATTATAGTTTTAATTCAATCTATATTGGATTTGGATTTTTCTCGAATCATTTTTTTTTGTGCTAATTTTTATGAATTTGCCAATATTTGTAAGGGGCAACAAAAGTTATTTTTAGATCCCCCAAATATTTTATAAGGTTAACTACTTGATTACCCACTTTTGGATTGCACTTTACCAATCTACTCAGCCTGTGTTTCTACTTATCAAACTACCAAGCAATAAGTTTGGGTATTACCAATATACCCAAAATAGTGTTTTACCCCCACTGCCTATCTTTTACTTGATAGTTTTGTCTCTTGACTTTCTCCTTCCTTCCCTCTTCAATCACCATCTCAAACTTCCATTGCTAAACTCATTTAGGACATTTTTTGCTCATGATTCAATTTTTTTTTCTTGGGGGGACCTTGACAAGGAGTTGCAAACATGAAAGAGGAAGAGTAACTAATGTGTTGGAGCTATCATTGTTGTAAATGGTTTTCAGGTTTGAGCATTGGTTTTTTGGACGTCTATAGTTATTGTGGTAGGTCTTCGTATTTGGGCATTTGTACTTGTCGTTGAAGTTTACTGTGGTGCTAGAATTAAGAATAAGCCCGATTCGAAAGATATATGGATTATAAGCATGAGTTAAGAACATTTGATCATGATACTTAGATGAAAGTTGTTGCTTCAAACTAAAGGACGAGTTTTTTTTTTTTTTAAGCCGGGGAGAATAATGTCGTCACATCATGATGGGCATTAAGGCAAATAATGGCCATCATTTACAAAGCCCCCCCCCCCAACGGCTACTTTTTTTTAACCTCATTATCTCCTTCCCTCCTCCCCTAAATATATGTACTTGATGTAAGAAAGGGGTAGAAATATTGCTTGTAAAACCTATGTTATTCTGAGTGCTTGTAAAGCTCCTTGAGAGAGTTTGAGGTCCTCTTGTGGTGAGATAGTCTCACATTTGGGTTGAAATAGTCCCCAAGAGACCCTCGGATAGAATGATCCTCGTATGACCCTTGGCACTTTGTTTTTGTCTTTCTATTCCCTATAAAGTTACTTCCAATTAATAGTTCGCTCCTTAATTAGATTGTAAGCTACATCAAACATCAAATTTATTATTTTAAATTCAAATTTATAAGGGAGAGTTTCACCCACCTCCTATGTAGTTTGCCTTAATAGCATGCACCTACCTTTTTTTCATGATAATTACACTAACACCCCCCTGCTGACCCCCTAAAGCTAAATAAACTAATAGAAAAATTAAAAATACCATTTTACCCCTAACACCATTCCCTTCGATTTTAAAACTTTATTTCTTTCTACAAACCGTTCTTTCTCAGCAATGGATCCAAAGTTTGAAAAGTGCTCTGGTTCTTATTCGGAGACGTCTCTCTTCTCAGGTGATTTGGATTTCCGACATATCATCGAACCGTTGTTAACTTACAAATTAACCACAAACAAAGAATCATTGGCCTGCCAAAATCTTGATCCTCGTGCATTCAACAAGAAATACGATTTCGGATAAGCGAAACTTCCTAGTTACCTAACCAAAACCCAAAGAACTCAATTTTCTCACGTTAATCGCAAAAACTATCCAAATCGGTATACCAGAGATTACTATTAAACCCAACCTGGCAATTCTTGGACATTGATCGAAGAAACAAAATCCTCTACCATGATTAGCCATAGCTTGCATTGACAACACAACCGGTGATTAGAACAAAAGAAAAGCTTTATGTGTTAATTTGTACGTACTGTTTTGAACATTCTTCCAGTTTCGCCATGTTTCTCTGATAGTTGCAATTTCTCATCTACCATGTGTGCAATTTGTATGGTCCTTATCCACATACGGTCATAAGATATGAAGATCTGGGTTAGGTATAACCCAAACCTTTGTAATCTATAGAAAATTCAGCATTTGAAGACAACGGAACACAATTTGGGTGCTCGAATTCAATCTCAGGCAATCTCCCTCTCAAGATATATACATGGTACATTCGGATTCCATCTGCGCAAACGAAAAATGAGAAAAGGAAATTGATAGAAGAAAAAACGAGACGAAGGTCCTATGAAGTTTCTTATATGATAAGACTCATCAATCGATCAGATGGTTGTTAGTGTCCCTCCAACTCTCCAAGCTCCAACCCTCTATCAATAAGTTAACATGTTGTACTTACCCAATATTCAAGAATTGAAAACATGCTCAAAGATCCGAGAGCCTTCAGCCCCATTGTTTCTGCCATTCTTCATTCTAATTTCAAAATCCCAACTGGCTCAAGCTTGATCTCTAGTTCCATTGGACTATAGAGCAGAAAGAGAGCATAAAAAGCCCATTTTCTTTCCGACCATCAGAGAGAGATCATTGACTTTCCCACCTTCAGTGCAGAGAGAGATGTTTCACAAACAAAGCAGTCGACACATGAGCAGTCGGCCTACAATCAACAAAAGCTAAAGTGCTATCAATGATGGTGGCTTAACTAGAAATTTCATATGCAAATCTTTTGAAATCCACAAGTTTAGCTGATATGGTCCTATCTGATCTAACCTAAGGCTTGCAATGCTAGGCATCTTTGTGTTATTTGTCACCGATTCTTATTTTCCTACAATGGGCGTCACGGGCCGCACGGCATTGTGAAGATGTTGTACAATTGGTTTGTGACGATGCACTCACAATGGTGGATTGTTTGGGATTGGAACAAGGCTGGACGGATCCTTTCAAAAAAGTGGATTGAATCACATGTTTCTGTTTCGTGGGGATTGTTTCAACCTGAGGCGAGCTCCCTTCGAATTCTAGTGGTTCCGAGGGAAGACGAGAACCGAGCAGCGGCATCGGTCCCTAGGAAGACTTTTGACATGTTTAAGGGGTAGTTTTGCCATTAAATTGTTTAAGATGATGATACATCATCAACTAACATACCTGCCACGGACATGTCTTTGTGAACCTTATTTCAAAAAGTAGGAAGGTTAATGTAATTATCGTGAAAAATAGTGGGTCCGTGTTATTAAGGTAAATTAAAAGGGAGGTGGGTGAAATTTTCCCAATTTATAAATATACTCATCCAATACTAGGGGTGTCAATTTGGGACCGAACCGGTAGCTCGACTAATCCGGTCCGAATTAATCCGAAATCAATTCGGATCGAATTGTTACTAAACATGTTTTGGGTTGAGGTATGGCATATCCTACCAGTCCCAGTCCGGTCCAAGCTAACCTGAAACAGGCCCAAAAATAGGATCGATGAATCCGAATCCAATAATCACCCAGACCAAACCAATTTAAACCGAATATTAAACCCTAGCTTTACTACTTCATCCTTTTAGATGACCTTAACGAATTTCCTATCAAGCTTTCAACCCGAACAAGCCCGATAACAACCAGATAAGTTAAGTCCGATAATAACCCGAAACTTGATTGGCCCATTAATTAATGTGCATAGTGCAACCCACCAAGCCCGAACCTCTTAATGGACATATTTCGGTCAAGTCCTATAAAGCCAGATACCGATTTGGCCGGGATCAAAACCTGCATGGACCAGCCCATTGACTCCCTTATCAATTACTATCAAACAATCAAGGGTCAGATTTTCAATCCAACTCAAACCCTTACTCAATTTCCAAAGAAAAAAAAGGGGCTCCATTGAAAACTTTTACCCTATAAGATTAAGGCCACTCGTCCCACTGTAATTAGGGCTGCAATAGGGTCGGGTTGGGCTGGGTCTTTTAAAACTATAACCCTACCCTGAGTGCTTTAAACATAACCCTAACCCAGCCCAACCTTGCCAGGGTTAGAAAATCTGCAACCCAAAGCCCACCCTGGTAGGGTTCAACCTAACGCAACCCTACCTTGATTGGCCCTGACTGAGTCGGGCTGGGTTAGGTTGACCCTAATTGGCCCTGACCCTGATTCAGTGAGGGAGCAGTCGATGTTGATGATGACGATGAAAAGAGTAAAGGGCCTAGAGGCGGATTTATGACTCTGTCACTGTGAGACTGAGTAGAGGTGACTTTAGAGAGAAGAATCAAGCTAAGAAAGTTGAGGGTCAACATTCCAAAAAACTAATGGCCGAAAGGAGGAGAAGGAAAATATTGAAAGACCGTCTTTCCATGCTTAGATCAACAGTTCCTAAGATAAGCAAGGTTTCAATCAATCAACTTCTTCTTCTAGTTGTTTAACAGTGTTTTCGATCCCCTCTTTTAGGGCTTTTTTTTTTTATACACAACAATGGATAGAACATCCATACTTGGAAATACCATAGACTACATGAAAGATCTCTTGGAGAGGATTAAGAATTTGCAAGGGGAAATCAAAGAGGGTTTGGATCAGTTTAACTTGAGGGACACCTCTAAGAAGTTAAAACCAAATGAAATCCTGGTTAGGAACACACCAAAGGTATGGTTTTTCCGTTTTGCAAGCTATTCTATGCGATTCTTTTGCCTACCCAAATCCCTGATCGAATCCTTATTTTGTGTAGTTTGATGTTCAAAGGAGGCATATAGATACTAGGGTCGAGATTTGTAGTGTAAAGTATAGATGAGAACTAAGAAGTAAGAAGTAAGAAGTCGATGTCGATGAGAAGGTAGAGTAGAGGCGTCGTGATTAGTGGCTAATGTTAGGATTAGTGTTAGGATTAGTTGATTAGGTTTAGTATATATATATATATATATATATATATATATATATATATATATATATATATATATATATATATATATATATATATATATAGTCGAGCCAGGCCGGGTTCAACCTGAGGGATCAACCCTAACCCAATCTAACCTTGCCATGGTTGGATGAAATCTGGGCCCTAACCTAGCCCTGTCAGGGTTCAAAGCTGGTTAGGGCCGGGTTCAAGTTATCAGGACCAAACTTGTAGCCCTATATGTAATTACCAAAAAAAACTTTTGGGAAAAATACAGTTTCCTCCCCTGTAGTATGGCTAAAGGACAAATGCTCTCAAAAGTTTTTAGAAAATACAAATGCTTCCCCTAGAAGCACTATTAAAATACAAGTAGACCCACACCATTAGGTATATTCCATTAGATACTAACAGTGGGAGGCCAATTTTTTTAATGACCAAATTAACCCTTTTCAAGGGTGAAGTACCATTTTTACCTTCTTCCTCTCTCAAGCACCTGATCTTAGTTTTCACTTCCTCCATCTTCTTCATCTTCTTATTGTTCTTCTCTGACTCCAATTGTTGCTCTAACCGACTCAACCTCCACATGACTTCTTTCTTATGATGCAACCAACTCTGCTTCCCTTCTTCCAGATACTTACAATATTGTACCAATGTTGCAAACTGACGAACAAGAAGAAATCGCGACTGATTCAGTCTGATCTCCGATGAAACTGGGTCTACCATGGTTAGGTCTGTTAGAGACAGAGAGAGACTCATGGACGGCGAAACCGTCGTGAAATTCGATACCAATCCATTCGTACACGAACCATTCTCATAGTAAAACACTTCATGATTATCAAACACTGAATCGACAGCCTTATCGGTGATCGGAACCTCCTCTATAGAAGGTGAAATCTTCTTCGAGCTCTTGTTCTTCTGCTTTCGACGGTTCGTCTGATCTCTAAGAGAGCTAAGATCTCTGTTTCTGCCATTTTGACGAAGTGGATCTGAATTCGACCTGTACAATAAAAATTCATCGTTGATGAATCCATCGTTGGTGAGAATATCGAAAGAAAGCTTTCTCCCGCCAAGTCCCAATCCCATGAGATCGAGAGAGAAGAACTCGGTGAGATTGAGTGAATGAATCAAAGAATCAAATTAAAATATCTACACATATATGTTAAGAAACCCTATGACACGAATTGGTTTTTGATCTGTACAGTGGAGTGAGAGAGATGATACAAGGCACGCAAGAGAGCTTACGCAAAATCGCTAATGGTCAAAAGGATTTGTTAAGGATCGGTTTTAACAATAAAATTGGTTTTTATGTAAGAAAACGTTATGGGTAGAACCGTCAATACAAAAATTAACTTTAACTTTGTTAACAAAAGAGACGATTGTCTTTTCATAAACTTTTGGGGGCATTTGTAATTTAGACATACTATATGGGAGGAAACTGTATTTTTTCCAAAACTTTTTTTTGACCCATGGAACATCTCTCACCGTCAAATTGGATGAGGAAGAGGGGCTCCATTAGTTATTACAATCCAGTGGTATTGTAGGGTTTTCAACGGTAGGAGGAGTTCCATGCGAAAACCCTTTTGTTAAATAGCAGCCTAGGGCATTTTACTTTGAAGCACGCGTTTAATCCTAGTGGCGAGAAGCTATTTAACGGCTGATTCGTCTTACGACTAGAAACCCTAGTGGCGAGAAGCTGAGAAACCCTAGCTCTACTTCTACCAGACGGCCTTGGACCTCAGAGGTCTGTGTATTGGGGCAACCATGGAGGCTGCCAGAACTGTGAAAGATGTGTCGCCACATGATTTTGTGAAAGCGTATTCTTCTCATCTCAAACGATCAGGAAAGGTATGATCTCTTCCCTTCTCTGAGTTTCTTTTATCTCTTCATTTGTTTTGATTACCTTCACTTTCTCCACGTCCGAGCTTTTCTCTTTTAGATTGTAAGTTTTTTGGTTTGGGGTTTTGGATAAGTGCTGTTATCTATTAGTTCATTATGTGGATTTAGATTTTCTTTTTATTTGTTGTTCGCGATTCCTATAACTATCTGCGTGCTGGGTTATAAAATGTTTGTGCAGTAGTGTTATTTGGAGCTGTGTAAAATATTTGTTCGACTATGCAGTTGTGTTACGGTGATAAGTGTGTTCTAATCCATCTGATATTATTTTGTTAGTTAGCGTGGATGCGTATCATATTAAGCTCGTGGATAGCAAATAAGAGTTGTTCCTCTCTCGAATTTAGTCCTGGAATTCAGAAATTGCAAACTTAGGACAATATTAGGTGTGATGACTTTATGTTTTTCGCTCAATAAAATTCTATGGGTACCCTAAGATTGATGTTCTTTTAGAGCAATGTCATGTATAGAATGTTTTTGCAAAATTTCAAGTTTTACCTATGTGCAATTACATAGAAGCAAGGTGTCACGGTGAAAAGGTGACCCAAGGTGTTGGAGGCTGCCTCAGCGATTAGAGGACAAAACAAAGCGAGGAAACGAAGTGACACAAAGGCGTTGGAAGGGGGTATCTTCCTTATGAGGATTTATACAAGAGGGAGAGGGTTAGGGCATTATTTTTTAATTTTTGAATATGTTTGCATGATTCAATGCATGAAGGTGTATATAACTACTTTATACAGTCCAGTAAAACAAATTGCGTTTAAAAAAAAAGGCATGGAGGCTTAAAACCAGCGTCACTAAGGTTTAAAACTTGCCTGGACAGCTAGGCGACCCCTTGACAAAATTACATAGAAAAAACTGTTTCTACATCGGTTATGAGTTAGAACTAGAAGGCTGTGTTTTCTGGACCTAGTCATCTGAGTTATGCTACCTGCACTTGTTCTTAAAAGGCTTCCTTTGTCACCTTTTCATCTTCCCCAAAGATAGTTTGAGTAACTTCGTTCTTTTTTCCCCTTGCCTGTGAGCAGATGGAGCTTCCTCACTGGACAGATATTGTGAAGACTGCAACTTTCAAGGAGCTTGCTCCTTATGACCCTGATTGGTACTATGTAAGAGCTGGTATGTGGTTGGTTGCTTCAGTTTTCCTACTTCTGTATGTTGGCATAAATTTATATGTGTTTTCATACTTTATTTGCATTTGTTTCGATACATGCTGTGAGAGCATTTGTTCAATTAGACATGATAGATTCTAGTTTACATCACAGCTAATCTTTTAGTTCTTCATTGCAGCATCCATGGCAAGGAAGATTTACTTGAGGCAAGGCATTGGGGTAGGTGGCTTCCGGAAGATATATGGTGGCCGCAAGAGGAATGGTAGCCGTCCTCCCCATTTCTGCAAGAGCAGTGGTGCAATTCCTCGTCATATCCTTCAGCAATTGGAGAAGATGAACATCATCGAGATTGACCCAAAGGGGTAAGATATCACTTGTTTTTCTCTGGATTTCATTGTGGCAGTTCCATGTTTTCCTTTTTATTGCCAAACCTTCTGAAATGAATATTAGAACTTAACCAACGTTAAATGGTTTGTTCTTGCAATCTTGTTAATCACGAAGTTTGGCATGGAACAATGTCATATCCCCCTCCCCCCCCTCCCCCCTTATTACCTTACACCCAAAATATCCTCTTATAAATTCTGTTTTGAGTAATGTTTAATATGATCTCACTCAACTTTTTTCATGAATTTGTCAGTATGATTGCCATTCTACATCCGGACTTTTGGCCATGTTTATATTTTCCTTGTAGTTGGATTGTCATTCTCCATTTTGACAGCTTAACTGATTAATTGGTTTACATCAGCTGATATCCTGTTTTAAGACATTGTACATTGTTTACTCCTTCCCTTTACATCATAATGCTTTTCTTCAGTTGTAAAATGTTGTAAGTTACCAAAATGGTTTCTTCCATTTGTTTGTCAGTGGGAGGAGGATCACATCCAGTGGCCAACGGGACCTTGATCAAGTTGCTGGGAGGATTGTTGTTGCTGCCCCCTGAGTGCTTTTTTTGAGGTTCTCATTTAGCTGGTTCAAGGGATGTAGCTGTGGAGAGTATTTTTAAGACGATTTTATCCCCACAATTTTCTTTTGAATACTTGAAAGGTAAAACATAGGTTTATTTTGATGTTTTCTGAGTCTTGAATTTCATATTGTTTCTGGTTATTTGGGACCGCATTGTCTTATCATTGCTTGAGGAACTAATGTAAGGACATCCGCTTTTGTTGCTGTTTTGCTGCTAATGGTGGAGGTTTAAAAGCTCTGATTTGTGGGATTTTGCAATTTATAGTGTAGGTTTGTCTCAAATTTGGTAACCCAATTACCCAAGAGATGTTTTCTGTCATTGGATTTAAAGCAAAAGTTTTTCTAAAAGCAGGCGACCTCTATCTGCCGTGGGGGGTGGGTGGGTTGTGGCAATACCAACCTCTGAATAATACTACTTAGGAAATGGTCTGAATTTGTCATATTTACATCTATCCATACATGTATGTCAGATCTAAATTTTTAGTGAGCCCTATTTGATTTTGCTTTTGGGCTAGCCATTTGTGATGATACTTGGCACGTGAACGAGGGACCATAGGGTCTACTTATCCACAAAATTTCAGTCTTCGAGACCTGATTATTGCTGTCTTTTAACACCCCCCCCCTCCCCCCCTCCCTTGGCATGGTGGTGAAAGATTAGTAATTATTAGTGTATCGATCTGAACACTTGTTGAGGGTGATTAGTCAACAAGTGATCAGTGACTGACAATGCCATGTTTGGGAGGCAAAAATGATGGAATTTTGAGAATCAGGAATTTTAGCTCAATTCATAGAAAATGTGGAATTGCATGTGGAACGCAGAAATGTTCTTCGATTCTAACGGATAGGATCATCGGTTTTTTTCCCCTTTCTGGTAAGCTATAATTGCATTAAGACATAGTAGGGATTAGGGAAGGAAATCATACAAACAAATTACAAATGACTTTGAAAGACCCAAAAATTTTGCTTTTTCCAAAACAAGATGTTCTTGGAATGGATCCACATCCTCTCCTCCCAGAGGTTCCGGAGGAGAGGGGGTGGCTCCATTAAATGACTGACATTTGGGGTTCGGGTGAATTCGATTCATCTATCCGAATCGATACCTTTTGTTGGCTTAGTTTATTGGTTTGGATGGAAGGTTTGGATTTACCTGAGTTTCAGGTGTTGATCATTTAATGGAGTTGCTGCCTTTCCTCTCCCCCTGAATCTCGAGGAGAGGAAGGAGAGGATTTGGATAAAATACCTGCAATCCGGACGCCTGTGTTTAAGAAAACTGAAGAGGATTGTCAAATCTATCCTGTCACCAAAGATGTTTGACATGATCTTATGGGTGTCAGCCTGTTGGGATTAATTGGATTTGGGTTTTTTAATTGGCCTGTTTGGCTATTTGGGTTTCAAAAGATCAGCATGGAATAATTACATTCAGTTACTTAACCCCTTGTACTTTGACTGGCCTGTTAAGCTATTTGGGCTTCAAAAGGTAGGTATGGAAACAATTGCATGCCAAAATAAAATGCTCCTATTGGGTTTTGAAACCATAACTGTTTTTATGTTGTAGAGTAGATGTATTTTTATGGGATTTTAAAAGGTTTTTATTGGACTTGTGATCATCCATGTGGATGAAAATGGTGGAAGGAAGAGGGGAAGACTCAAAAATAAGGAAAGAGAGTATGAGATGTTTTATTTTTTTAGGATTTTTGTTTTAGGATTGTATTGGTTTAAAAGTATATTTGGTTCAATCAGTTGGTTCGATGGGCTACATCTTTACACCATAAATGTTCGTTTAATAACCGGTTTGGGCCTTTTTTTTTTGCTAGAAACAAGGATTATATTAAAGAAAAAATGGAAAGAATAAAAAAATACACAAACACCTTGTAAGGATGTAAAACCTCCACCTTCGGTATTGCCATCAGCAGAGGCCACCTAAGGTGACTATTGAAATCTAAATCTAGGTCACGCAACCTCTGAATTAATAAAATCAGGTCAAGAATCCCTAAATTGGGAGACCCTATCATGAGCTGCCCTCCTTGCCAATATGTCAGCCACCGTATTAACTTCTCGAAAACAATGAGAATACCGAATATGGCAATCTTCCAGATCATGCATAACCCCCCTTCAAATTCTTCTGAAACCAAGTTTTCTAGCCATCCTCATTCCTTGAATTGCACTTCTTATTTCAGCAACATAACATGTAGTCACACCTAATGTCTCTACATAAGCTTGAATAACCAGACCTCTATTTAATCTTATGACACCACCAGCACTAGCTTGACCTGGGTTTTCAAGGCTGCACCCATCCGTATTAACCTCTCACTAGTCATGAGGAGGAGGATTCCAAAATAACTCCAAAATTTTACCCTGATGCCTTTGCTCTGTGTGAAAGCCAATGAATTTCACAATTCACAAAATAGCCGGTTTGGGCATACGTTCAACACATTTAATATTTGTGCCGGTCCAGTTCTGGACTTCAGCAGTCGGGCTCCGGTTATCTGGTGCGGCCTGAAATTGACACCCCCAGTTTTATAATTGAAAGCCATCATAGAATTCCTGATTCAACCTGGAGTTCCATTCTGGAATTGTACCCTTAGAATTTGAATTCAAAATCAGAATCCCAAAACCAAACATACCTAAGTCTGCAAATTTTGGGCCTAACCCTTCAGCATCGATGGTGTACATAGGTGCTTTCGAGGCTCATAGTTATTGTATAAACTCATTGTTGTCTAAACTTTTCCAAAGTGAAACCTTGTTTGTGAACTTTTTTTTTTTTTTGGTGAAATAAGAACTTGGTTTTTGATATCCTTTAATAAGGTCGTGTGCTATTTTGAGATTTATGGATGCATAGATGGAGGGGGGATTACGGTCAATTTATAATGGTGGAGTATTACGAATAATTCAAAGGTAAGGTGGGGAAAAAGATCTAATGTTGCTCAATTGTCCATCGGACGGATGGGAATGTATAGGCATGTGTGCCAAGCATCCCTGCCCGTCCAATGGAAGGTTGGCGCGATTCAACGATAGGAGAGGATTCAGGTCCATAAAATGGGTTTTATGTCAACTTGCAAGGAGATAATGATAAAGGCAAAAGATTCACCAAGTTGCTACTCCAATTGGTATATAGGATGGTATTTAGGAATGGGTATTTTCAATAGGAAGCTCATTAGGGGACAAGGATAGATCATAAAATACTCCATTGATTGGCATGCCCCAGCTTTTGTTGGTAAGTTGTGGTATACTAATGATGTCCAAAGACAACTGTTAGTGCAGTAGTGGATATCTCATGATAAAATGTAGGCGCTAGGAGATTATGGATTTGATTCTTTCTTTTTCATTGTGTGCAATATATGTACCTCTCAAAATGCACCCCCTCCCCCTTTCCCCTCTTTCATATATTTATTTTTTGGTAAAATTTCCTTGTTTCATCCATTGTCCCTAAATAGTTTTAGTAACCTGTTCTAGCTCCGACTTGAGAAAGAGCTCTCGTCTGAGAGTTTAACCTGTGCAATTTCTATCCTGTGCGATTTAGATCTGTGAACGGGTCTCCAGGAGGCCCCTAATTAAGTCCCTTGGATCCTTTGAGCAATCGCCTTGTCCCTTCAGCTTAACTTGTTGTCTGTATTTTTGTCTTCTCTGTTATTGGTGGTTGTCCCCATCTTAAGGGTGTTTCGATCATACATTTTGAGTTGTTAAGACCCTCCCCCTCCTTTGGAAGGCTTCTTGTGTAGTTCTTTTCTTCGAAAGGTTCTGATGTAATGGATAATGTAATTTCGAATTTCCAAAGCTCAGAGTAGTGTCCCAATGCCAATGGTGTCTTTGTTTCACTTGATCCAATTCACCATCACTTTTTATCATAAATAAATAAATAAATAAATAAATAATTCACTATCACTGGGTGTGTCTGGCCCTATCTCTAGTCTTCTGCATCCCATCTACATCTACAAGTGTTTTGAGTCGTCAAAGCTCCACCTCTTGGCACTTCCTGTATGGCCAAATTCCAAAAAAGCTAAAGAAAATTTATTATTGAGAATCAGTACCTGTCACTCATGACACAATTTGTTATAGCTAAATTTATTTTATTCCATAAAAAGATTTGGACCATTCTCGCCCACAGCAAGACTTGAAGAGAAGAACCTTTCCTTTTATCTCTAGGGTTACGAAAATCATGATTAGGATAGCAGATCCAAGACCCTGGAACTCGAGTGTGGGTTTGTTACAGACCCAATTAGATAGAACAACTAATGTGGGTAATTAGAAAGTTATTTTGACAAGTTTGAAGGGAAATTTACATGGATCTTCCCTTGACGTTTCTTTTAATATGTAATACCATTATGCCTTGTGAGAAATGACAGATTATCTTTGAAAAATCAGATTTGTGACACATCCACTATGGAAGAGGAATCGTCTCCCGCCTGGGTTTGGGCTCGAGACTGGGCGGCCTGGATGGATGGCCGCCACCTAGCACACGGAGGGATCCGAGCCCTCCATCCGAGCCGACCCCCCAGTCGACAAGCTGAGCCGACTAGGGGGGCCGGCTCGGTCCTCCGAGTGCCAGGTGGCGGCCATCCATCCGGACCGTCCAGTCTCCCGCCCAAACCCAGGCAGGAGACGATGTGGATCCTCCACTATGTTAGGCAAGAGTCCAAATCCTTTCCTCCCAGAGGATTGGGAGGAGAAATGGCGGCCCCATTAAATGCCCACTTGATTGCCTGGAATGCGTGCTCGTACTCACCGACTGCGGCGATCTTTTCACCGCATTCGATGGCGCCCCATGAGAGCATTGTTATGTTGAAAACCATTAGAAACCCGAACTTGACGTGGTCGCCGGGTTCGTGGTATCCTACGACCAAGTCCACTTGTCACTAAATCAGTGATGACTATTCGCGTTCCTCTTCATCTTCTCTGTTCTGCAAATGTAATCAACAGGAAAGAAGCAAAAGAAACAGAGGAATAGAAGTAATTACTGACTCCTTGTTCTAAATCGTTGGTGAAGCCAGAACGGTGTCGCCAGGTAACTGCCCGAGTAAAACCTAATTTATAAGTTTCTCCTTTCTTACAAGGGCAAATCTCATCACAAATACATTGTTTTCTCAATGTTCACGCAATTTAGAGACTCGTAGATCTGATAAATCCAATACCTTCGAGAACACAGAAGGTAAGGGCTTGATTTGAGCCATGGTGAGAGGATTTAAGAGATGCATCATCTCCGGATCACTGGAAATGGAAATAACATAAGCATGATCCAGAACTGGTCTTAGGATCAATGAATCGAAACCTGTGGTACAAATTCAACTTCTTTAATTCAAAAAAGTTATTTTTTTGTAGGAATTACTCTCTACTTCTTAAATTGCAACTTCAGGAAAACATATTCATAAAATTCTCTTGTTCTCCTGCTTTAATTTACTCATAAGGATCAATGAATCCAGAGTTGAGCGAAAGGTTTAACTTTTTTTAATTTAGGAGGGTTAATTTTATTTTGGGAATTATCATTACTCCTTAAATTTCAACTTCAGGAATATGTTCCTAAAGTTCATCTAGAAAGTTCACTTGTTCCCCTGCTTTAATTGTTGTCTGCTGTAACTTGGGGAATACAATACGGTGATAATCTGTCTGGGCGCCAAAGCAGATATGATTCCAAACCTATCAGGGAGGATCCCTTTGAAGACATGTAGAGGAGTCATTGCTCACTTATCTTTTTCGACTTTAATCAACCATCCATTGGAAGCTTCACTGGAGCCTATGCGGGTTCGAATGCGATTCCCTGGCAATACGAGAAGATCACTAGCTGAGATCTCAGATTTTTTTTAAGCCGGTCTTCATCACATGAGAACAAGATTAGGAGTGTTAGGGATGAAAACACAAACAAGAGAGAAAGCGAAGATTGAGCAAACACACAAACACAGGATTTACTATGGTTTAGCATCCCTACGCAGAATGCCTACTTCCATCCAGAAAATCAGAGAAACTTTATTCCTAAGAAAACTCTACACCTCTCTCCAACTGACAAAATGTTCTTCTTTGCTCAGACCTTACCTATGGTTTTCCTAATAGAGACAACATATGCGGCACCTCAGAAACCCTAATCATACACAATTATAGATTAACCCCTTGTACATCTAATAGACCTAAACCCAGATACAAATACAACTCCAATAACTGTGTGGATCCCATAGAATTCAAGAAATAACCCAACAAATCTCCACCTGGCTTGGATTTTGCAAGCCACCTTGAAGAAGAACCCATTGATATTGATTATGCAAACTCGTCTGTTCTCTCTGCCAAACCGCTATACCTAAACCGGTATAGTCCAAATACGATTCCCCGACAATATGAGAAGATCACTAGCTAAGATCTCAAGTTTTTTTATGCCAGTCTTCATTACAAGAGGACAACAACAGGAGTGTTAGGGATGAAAGTGCAAACGAGAGAAAAAGCGAAGATTGAGCAAACACACAAACACAGGATTTACTGTGGTTCAGCAGCCCAACGGGGAATGCCTATCTCCATCTAGAAAATCAAAGAAATTTTTTATTTCCAAGAAAATTCTACACCTCTCTCCATCTGACAAAGTGTTCTCCTTTGTTCAGATCTTACCTAGGGTTTTCCCAATAAAGACAACATATAGACACCCTAGAAATCCTAATCTCACACAATTACAGATTAACCCTTTGTACATCTAATGGACCTAAACCCAAATACAAATACAACTCCAATAACTGTGTGGATCCCACGTAATTCAAGAAATAACCCAACAAATTTTCACTTGGCTTGGATTCTATAAGCCACCTTGAAGAAAATCCTATTGATGTTGATTCTGCAAACTCGTCTATGTCTCTGCTAAACCGCTACACCTAAACCGGTATAGCCCACACCCCGTCCTGGTGTCCCGCATAACTTATCGCAGTACGATGTAATGTAACTCCACCTCTTCTATTGTTGTAGCACCACAGGTGAGATCATTTCCACTCACAGGATCTGAAGCGAAAGAAACTCGCTTCTTCCCAGATCTGTAGTTGTTCACAACTTGAATTTTCTATGGACTCTATCTTCCATCTGTTCCCCTTGTCTGAGTTCCAATAGAAATACCATCTGTTTCAACACTCCCTACAAGTCTGTACAGATTCCCAACCATCTGTCCTTGCATCACAACCATGACCCCTCTAGAGACCTTGAGAACTCTACCTTTAGATGAGCACTTGTAGCCTCTCGAATCCCAATATTCCCAATGAAATCAGATTCTTCCTTAGATCTAACACATGTCTAATCCCAGTTATAGTTTGCACAATCCCATCAAACATGCGAATTTGTACAGTCCCAATATCGACAACCTTTCTTTCAGCCTCATTTGCCATTCTAATCGTACCTTTATCATATGCATGATATGTAACAATCTGTTCACTAACTGAACACATATGAAATGTACAACCCGAATCTCAAACCCAATCTAAAATATCCATACCTGATGAAGTAGTGAGATGGACATCTCCATCACTTCACCCTTCCATGATAGCATCAATAGATGATTTTTCTTCATTCTTCTTGTCCTACTTTTCCTTTTTATCCTCCTTACGTTTTGGATAATTCTTTTTTATATGACCTTCCTCTTTGCAATAATAACAAATTATTTTGCGATCTTGTGACTTGGAGCAGCCCCTATTTTTGTCATATTCCTGTCTCCCATTTGATCTTCCTCTACCCTGACCACCAACTGTAACCAAGGCATTATTGTCCTCTATAATCAAATCACCACTATTTTTTCGTCATGTCTCATTCATCAATAAAGTAGCAATAACATCATCAAGTTTGAGAGTATCCTTACCAAACAACAGTATAGTCACAATGTGATCAAATAAAGGAGGTAATGAGGCCAACATAAGAAGTGTCTTGTCCTTCTCTTCGATTTTCACATCAAGAGCAAACAACTCCGTCAGAATTCTTTTGAACTCATTAATGTGCACCTCAATTTTTGCTCCATCTGACAAGCGAAGGTCATACAACTATTTCTTAAAAAATAATCGATTTGTCAATGATTTAGATTTATACCTGCTTTCTAACTTCGCTCAAAGTTCTTTTAGATTCTCCAAACTAATGACCTCACGAAGAGCTACTAGATATAACTGGATCATGCTATTTGCTAGATCCCTCAACTCTAACCACTCATCATCCGCCATATTTTTCGGCTTGTCAGATTTCTTCTTGAGAGCCTTAACGGTTTCTTCTCACGTAAGAATATTCTTCACCCATTGTTGCCATAAGGTGAAATCATTATAACTATTAAAAGATTCTATGGAGAAGTTTGAACCCTTTGTCGGCATCCCATTAACCTGATTTTTTTTCCTTCAATACCTTCTCATTTCTCTTCTTTTGATCTATTAAAGAAAATCCTTTATCCTTTGGATCTTTGCTCACCTCCCTCCTTCTTACAAATTTGTAATGATCTGCCCGAATCTTGCTGACCACTTGTTAGGAATGGAAGCGCAAATGAGAGAGAAAGTAAAGATCGAGCAAACATATAATACGAGGATTTACCGTGGTTCAACACCCAATACTGGAATGCCTACCTCCACCCAAAAAATTAGAGAATTTTTTTATTCCCAAAAAACTCTACACCTTTTTCCGCTTAAAAAAATGTTTTCCTTTGCTCAAATATTACCTAGGGTTTTTCCCATAGATGGGCTCCCTAGAAACCCTAATCCCATACAATTACAAATTAACCTTTATACATATAATAGACCCAAAATCAAAACCAAATGCAACTCTAATAACTGTGACAGAATGCAAGACACAACCCAACATCTTATTAGGGATGAAAGCACAAACGAGAGAGAAAGTGAAGATTAAGTAAACACATAATACGAGGATTTACCATAGTTCAACACCTAATATCGGAATGCCTACCTCTAGTGGTGTCAATCGATCGGTCTTGGTTTGGCCTAACTGGTCTCCATCAATTTAACCCCTTAGACCATAATCAACATGTTTAATTAATCGGTCTTGATTTGCAAGACATTGACTCATTTATGTTCGGTTCGATCGGTCTAGGTCCCTAATCAGTCTTATACTAATCAGTTCAATCGATCTATTAACGTCCATAATCGGTTTTCTTATTCGATCTTATGTTCGTTATGTTATTCGGTCTATTAAAAGGCCCATTGCAATCTGATTTAATAAGGCTGTATTTACTGCAAATAACACTTTCAAAAGGTCCTAAGATGGATGGTAAAGTGGAGTCGGCCCTAACTTTCAACAATTTTATCTTCATGCTGCACAAATTTAAAATTGAATAAACTGTGGACAAAGATTCAGCTGCATGGTGTGAAGCTGAGAATGAGCAGCTCTGTTTTAAGCTATGATATTTTTCCATGACCACTGATGTCTTCCAAGATGTCAGTTTGGTTTGCACTCTAAGTCTCTGACTGACGTTACTGTTTAGCTTTTTCCAAAAGTAAAAGTTAGACTACTAGAGAGAGAAAAAGATGTTATGAAAAAGATAAAGTAAAAAGTTAAAAAATGGGAGGGAAAAATGGGTGGGAAAAAAATAAATAAATAAAAACTTATACCAGTCTAATCGGTCCTTAGTCGGTCTATAATCATTCGGGCTTTAATCGATCGGTCCGGTCAGACAACCCTCGGTTTACACCCATGCACCGTGAACGATCTATTAGTAATCAATCCGGTCCTAAGACTGACACGTTTATTTATCGATTTGGTTTGGTTCAATTTTTAACCAATCGATTCGGCTCGGGGGACACGGTGTGGTCTCAAGATTGACACCCTTACCTATCTCCACCCAGAGAATTAGAGAATTTTTTTATTCCTAAGAAAACTCTAAATCTCTCTCCACCTGACAAAGTGTTCTCCTTTGCTTGGACATTTCCTAGGGTTTTACCATAAAGGCATAGGCTCTCTAGAAACTTTAATTCCATACAATTACAGATTAACCTTTGTATATGTAATGGACCAAAAACCAAATACAAATACAACTCTAATAAATGTGTGGATCCCACAGAATATAAGATACAATCCAACAAATCTTCACCTGGCTTGAATTATATAAGCCACATTGAAGGAGAACCCGTTGATGTCGATTTTATAAACTCGTCCATTGTCTCTACCAAACTATTACACCCAAACAGGCATAGCCCACACCTAGTTTGAGTGTCCCTCATAGCTCACTGTCGCACGATGTGATGTAATTCCACATCTTCCACTGTCGTAGCACCACCGGAGAGATCACCTTCACTCAGTCCTCTGTAATTCCAAATGCACCGATGACCCGAGTTCTCACTTCTACACCTCCAGTGCAGACCAAAGATCCAACTCCTCACCGCAAGTTGTCAATCCTCCTTTACCCCATGGTGTAACATTAACTGGCCATGATGTGCACCCTGTAGGGATTTAAACCCGCCATCAAATCCAAGGGAAAACTTTCTCGATCCGACCGGATCCATTGTTGCTTCACCCAAGAGATCCTTCTTCTGATGCCACAACTCTAGTAGCACTAACATTTGCTACCGCTGACACAACTTGGTTCGACTCATGGGTAACCAGCTGATCCCCTGCTTATCTTGCCCGACTGTGAAAAAACCTTTGCAGCATATGCGATAATAGACTCGTTCCTCTAAGCAACAACCCTTCTGCCCGATTATTGATGTTACCATTCGGCAACCATCGATCCAAACTCGCAACCCCGGTCTCTGTAGCAATCCTGTGATTTAATTGGTCCTCTGTAGAATGCTGCACCAGGATCTGCCTGTGTTGGCCAACAACACTGACAGCATTGGCTACCCTCATCTCTTGAGCGCTAAATACTATAGCTATAGTTTCCACGGTCTGGATCTAAGACCCACTAGATTGTGTGACACGAGGTCCTCTCCCTCGCACTCCCATCCGATCGCCCACAATACCATCAGCCACATGTACTTGGCTCCTTTCTCCATCAAGAAACTTTTTTTTTTAATTCTTTATTCTTTCTAAATTGTAATGGTGACCTTGAAAAAGTAGATCAAAATTATAAAAAAAAAATATCACTTTTTGCCTTGTCATTTTCAATTTGTTTTCCTTTTTTTTTTTTTTTTCTCTCTCTACATATAGACCTTTACACCCCCCCCCTCTTCTTCTAGATCCATAATGATATGCCAAACCTGGCTCTGATACCACTTATTAGGGATGAAAGTGTAAATAGGAGAAAAAGTGAAGATCGAGCAAATACACAAACACATGATTTACCATGGTTCAACACCCCAATGCGAAATGCCTACCTCTACCTAGAGTAACAGAGAATTTTTTTATTCTTACGAAAACTTTATAATTTTTTCCACCTGACAATGTGTTCTCATTTGCTAAGACCTTACCAAGAGTTTTCCCAATAAAGATAATATATAGGCACCTTAGAAACCCTAATCCCACACAATTACAGATTAACCCCTTGTACATGTAATGGATCCAAACCCAAATACAAATAACTCCAATAACTGTGTGGATCCCACAGAATACAAGACACAACCCAATATACCAGAGTCGGATTCTCTCCCCACATGGATACCCTCACGCTATGCATCTCCAGTGGGTACCACATCTCAAAGGTGGGTTTGTTTTAGATGTTTAATCAATACGTCAAAAGTTTCAAAGTTGATGGAATGCTTTAAATCAAGCTCTTTAACCTATTCTATACTAGATTGGTCCAATTTAACGCTCATACAGTTGATAAAGCTCTATTAGGCACATAACTACAGATTATATATCATGCTTCCATAGGCATCGTCTTCGATGGCTCCAATCTAGACATCTCTCGTTCATAATCCTTTCTAAGGGACTCCACCTTACCCAGGGTCTCGGCCCGACAACAACAACCAGAAATTGTGCCTCCTCAGCCAACACCACCATCAGACTTGCCTCCCAATCCCAATATCACCCTTTCCTTGCACATCGGCCCTTTTGCTACAAGGAGATAGCTAGACGGCCTTTTGTGTTGAGAGTTGAGGGTTATATCTGATTCAGAACTGGGTAGAGCACCATTCTCAATTCCATTTCTTTTTCCATCCTAATGATGCATGACCTACAACCCCCCCCCTCTCTCTCTCTCTCTCTCTCTCTCTGTGTGTGTGGTGTGTATGTGCGTGTTCGTGTGTGTGTAACGAGCTTTTGTTGTTCAAATCCTACCCATCCTAATGAACTTCTAACTAATCTTTAGTGAATAAATGCATTTTAGTATATAATTGTATTGAAGTTACACTTTTGGTTGTAAAAAAGCAAATTATTCCTGTGATTCCAGATTAAATAATCACTTGTGGTATGCATTCCAAATATATATATATATATATATATATATATATAGGTCAAGAACATATTCTAAGATGAAAAAAACAGTGTCTCATATGCATTCTCATTCTTGGATCATGGAATGTATTAAAGAATATGACTTATTTTGGAATGCACTCTGAATTCTAAGCCCATAAAGGTAATTCTAAACACTTTAGGTTATGTTTGGTATCATTTTTGTTTTTGTTTTTGTTTTTTATCTATTTAACAAAAATTATTTTTAAAATAATTTTTGTTCAAAAATAAAATATTGTTTGGTAGCTATAATAAAAATAGATGGTAGAATGAAAAATAGATTTGGCATACTATGTCTAAAAATGATTTTGAAAGTCTTCCTCTTCCTCTGTTATGGAGCGTCTATTCATCTTCCTCTGTCAAGGGATTATGGAAAGAAATCAATCCAGGAACCATCTTTGGAGAAACGATGTCGCCTCCGTTGGAATGATTGTCGTCGTCGTCGTTGTCGCCGTCAGAGCCGTCTCTAGGACAAAGTTGCAGGTCTGTGTCTCTGTGCTTTACTTCCGTTCGTCAACGAGAAAAGTGCTTGAGGGTTTGATTTGGAGTAGTTTATAAAATGAAAGTAAATTACTTTTTTAACCCTTTATTTTAACATTTGTTTTAAGTGTTTTGCACAAAACACAACAAAAATAATTTTTGACCAAAAATCAAAAAGAGGTTGAGACTTCTTTTGAATTTTGACTTGTTTTTATTTTTGTTTTTCATAAATAGCACTCATAAATTATGCCAAATCCCTTCAAAACTATAAATTTGAACAAAAATCAAAAACAAAAATGATACCAAACACAGCCTTAGTCCATTCGCATTCTATGTTAGGAATGCATTATTTGTTCTAAGAATGCACTTCCAAATTGCATTCCCAATAGCCACTTTAGTGTAATAATGTTTGACTTTAGACATCATCAATTTAATTTTTTATTTAACTAAATCATTTAAAATAAAGATGGATATTACAAAACTACCAGAATCTTTGTGTTTTGGACATTTTTACCCTTCTTCCCAAATCTGGTGACCTCAAGCTACATGGCCAATCAACTATTCTAGATTTCTTACCCCTCACGAGGCCTCCTAGAAATTATCTGAAGCAATGAAAGCTTGTGAAGAATCGTCAGGATCCTCTGTAAGACTAATTTGGCAAGACGGCAATGAGGGAATGTAACAGTGGACATCACGGGGTTTGTGTCCCAATACGCTCAGCCGTCAAATGCCTCACAATCGTACTACCACACTACTAAAGATCTTGACATCCAATCAATACCCTTTGCTTCATGTTCATCTCATATCCTTAGGCTTTGGGTCTTCAATACAAGTAGTGAAGCCAGATTAAATTCCTTCAGGCTTTGTTTGGTTGTAAGGGCAATGGAAAAGAAGGGAAAGTGAAAATTTTTAATTTAAAAGAAAACTTTTGAAATGATTACAGCATATGCTATCACATTATTATGTAATCATTTCCAAATCATTCCATATTTAGTTATTTAACTTACGTTTTACTTTGCATCCAAATCTCTTACATTTGAAAAGAAAATTAAAGTTTACATTTTACAATTATTATTATTAAATATTTTAAGAAATTTAGGTAGTTTATACAATTATGTTATGTTACAATTATAAAAGTTTTCTTTTAAAATTAAAAAATTAAAAAATTTCACTTCCCTTCCCTTCAATTCCCCTTGCAACCAAACAAAACCTCAATTTGACGTAAAAAAAAAAAAAAAAAACAAAACAAAACAAAAAAAACTAAAAAAAAAACTTCTAGATATAGGACTCTTCGATACTGTAATTGCAGGCATTTAAACTGAATTCGTCACTAGTGTGTAGATTCCCCTCCTTATATTTTCACAAAAAATTAAAGAATATTGACAGATAGATAGTTGTGGTCCAAATGTTAGGAATAGAATGTCATGTATTTCATCACATAAATTTATAAATTAATTCCAAAAAATCGATAAAAACCCAAAACACTCAAAAGACTCGAGGGCCTGAGGCTCTTCAACTCCTCCGTTTTACAATGAATTCATAAACTAATCTTGATGAAGGGTGTTAAATGGTGCGGTTTCGGTTTAACGGTGTGGTTTGGTTTCAGTACGGTGTGTAATGAGTAAAACCAAAATCGAACCAATTATTAAACGATTTCAAAATGTTTACCAAAATTGATCATTAATCGGTTTCGATTTTTCAATTTTTAAACGGTTTCGTTGCCAGTAAGGTGAGGAAGAGAGTTAGGAAAAAAGTTGAGAGAAAACCAAGAAAATCATTAAAATAATTTTAATCATATATGAAAAGTAGACTTATCATTTAGAATTATGCCATGTGGAAAGCATTAAAATATAATTTATTTCTACAAATATAGACATTTAACACTAACAAATTAAAGTAAAGGTTTAGTAGGTTTTAACAGTTTCAAATAATAGGTTTAAACTGTTTAATTTCTAAAACCAGAACTAGAACCAAACCATTTAATAATCAGTTTCACAATTTCGGTTTAAATGGTTCGATTCGATTTCGATACATGGTTCGGTTTCATTTTTAATACCCTTATCTCGATGCAAAACACTAGTTGCCATATGGTAAGTTGACTAAGTTCTTAAATTAATATTTGTCTTTTACCCAAAAAAAAGAATAAAAAGAAATTAATATTTGTCTCATCTGATCTGAAGTTATAATTGTCATATGGCCAACGTCTAAGTTGCCGGATAGAAATCTTCTCCATCCATCCAGCCATCTAGCCGTCCAGTCAAACATCGGATGACTAAGATACAACGGGTAGACATTCTGATGTAATCCCAGTCGTCCGATGTTCGACTGAACCGCTAAACGGATAGAGAAGATTTTTATACCAAGTTGCCAAACTTTGTATGGTTTATGTTGCCAATATATTTTCTAAATTGAAAAAAAAAAAATGGTTCGATCACAAGAAAAGTTGTTAGATGAATCCCATTCCAAACTTACCAATTTTGTTCTACCTTGGGTGGAAGTCCATAGTTATTTAATTTTTCGAATTATTCTCGAATTATTCTTTCGAACTGAAAAATATGAATAATTCTCCCGAATTCGAATTATATTTAATGATTTTTAAAATTCTCGCATTTTTTGTCTAGAAATAAATATCACAAATAATTCTTTCATATCCGAATTTTACCGAATAATTCTTATACTTAAAAAAACTATTAATATTCTAATGGAGGACTTAATGCCTTAACTACTATTCTCAAACAAAAATTTTCAAAAAAAAAAAAACTTAATGCCATAACTATTTGCATCTTTTTCAATCTAAGACTATTTATAAGTTTAAAAATCACGTTTTAATATAAAACAGTTCATTAATTTTATTTTATTTTTCCAATGTGAGATTAAATATGAATACGAAAATCAAATCATAATATAAAACAAATCATTAATTTCATTCAACAACATGGAATTAAATATGAGTATAAAAATCATACCATAATACAAAGAAAATCATCACTTTTGTGTGCTTTTCCAATCGGGATTAAATATGAATCTAAAAATGGATATTATAATAACCATGAGGAAGTAATTAACGAACATAGAAAAGAGATGGATTTCATGAGGATGATTGGATGAATTTATGAAAATTTTTGATTTTATGAACATCAACTCCACTAGATTAGTATTACAATCATATAAAATCTAATGATCCACATTATATATTGTAATGAAATCTAACAAATCCACCGTTATACACACATACCCATCTATATGTATTATTTTGTTATTTATAAATTAAATATTATTCTAATGTCACTTATATATTATGCAGGTGTAATATTGGATTGATAGGAGCACCAAATATTAAAAATTAATATCTGAATTTTTTGTCCGAATTTTTTTTAGACAAAATAATAATTTTCGAACCGAACCGAATTCAAATTTTATTTTAAGTCCTCTTTTTTTACCGCATCTTTGATCGAATCTTAAATTATCGAAGCGACTCATTCCGAATTATTCTCCTTCCGAATAATTCCAGAATCTGAATTAAATAACTATGGGTGGAACCACGAACTTCGAGACTTTTCTAAAGGTATGATTGGGAGCTGTGGGACTTTATCAAATCTGTCAGCAATTAAGCAATTGAAGCAAGTTCACAAATCTCAAAAAAAAATTTCTTACTCAGTTTGTAAGATTCATTCCTTCGATTTCAGTTTTAAGTTTTAAGTATGAAAAGCATGGCGGAAAACATCTCTCTCTCTCTCTCTCTCTCTCTCTCTCTCTCTCTCTCTCTCTCTCTCTCTCAGAAAGAAATAATCATACACAACAATAGAAATATTTCACCAGATACTATACTTTAAAAGTTAGTGTTGCCATTTATCACTAGACCATTATTTATGGGTGCGTCATAAGATAGATTTCACCGGAAATTATAGTTACATGGGACCCTCATAGGCTATTATAGGAGACTTGAAACTCCTCTTTGGTTGGTCAATTGTATGGAGTATAGACCAAGTGATATATATGGAGAAGGATATAAATGGATAGTTGAAAATTTGGATCTAATTTGAATTCGCATCTATTTAGGAGAATCCAAATTCAAACAATCAGATTCGGATTCGAATTTGGATATCAATCAAACATACATGATTATATCTGCTCCGTTTAGCATAGTGTTAAAACACATATTACCTTCGGATTTAGAGTGTAAAAATGCATATAGCCTTAATGTTTATATAGTCATTTAACATTTCTTGTTTTATTAGGGTAGGTGATACATTTGTTTTAAATGTTTTTTCTCATTTTTCTAGCAATTTGTATTCTATTTCCATTTTCTAGATTCAAATTTGGTTTTAATACATCCATCGGATTTCAGACGGATTCAAACGCGGATAGTGGTGTATCTAATTCGAATATGATCCGTTTATATCCTCATGTATGGACCACTAAGGTAAGATGCCTATTTGGTAACACTCTGACTCCGGTTCTCTGACTCTTGCTCTGGAATCATTTTTGAGCTCTCACTTTTTCCCAGAGCATATTGAGAGCAAGAGCTGTTAGAAAATTATGTATTTAAGGTTTCAATGAAACTCATTCCAATCTCATACAGTTGTCCTAAAACACAATAGAGAAGTCATAAATTATGAATCATAAAGACATATACCTGTTTCTATAGAGATTAATTCCATACGCTCATTGACGCTCCAAGCTTTGATCGAAATCCCTCGGCTACAGTCTTCCACAGCCTCCAGAGGATATCCTGACGTCTCTTGCTAATGGGTGCAGAGAACTGATTAACTGTGGTTGTGGGGACTCTAACCCTGTATTTATAGAATACAGATGTAACCCTAAAACCCTTCCCACAATAGAAATAGGGTTACCAAACCTATCTCATACCATGTGACGAATCAAACCAAATCGATTATACCATGTCAATCAGATTCCCATTGAATTAACTAGTTTAGGTAATTAATTAAGCCCACATAAATCTAACTATCTCCCACTTGGGCTATATTAATTATAAAATTATCGTCAACCAGTGTGGCCACGAAATCCAACACACTAAATCGTCACTAACTTTAAAACATCCATCAAGCTTTTCAATGCAAGCAACAACGAATAATACACCTTAACATATGGTGTATAAACTTCTGTCAGCCACAACAGAGGTCTACTCAATACATGAATCGCGTGAGATTATGCATGAAAGTAAACTCCCATGCGAGTCCAAACTTGATTAAATAACCTTAATCAAAGTGCCCCAAAAATTTATGGGCAACTTAACATGGTATTTAATTATTTCGGAATTATAATATCATACTTTGGTTAGATACCACCTTAAATCTTTGGCTAAATACTGTCTTGAAACTTTGATTAAATACTACCTTGAAACTTTGGCTAAATATTGCCTTATATCTGTGCCATGTCAAACACATAACTATATATGCAAAATAGCAATAACGCAAATGCTAATGTAAACAAATCATAGTTACAAAAAAAAATTATACCATCAAACCATGAGCAATACAATCAAGCACAGTAAGCAATGTGAAAACACAAGTATAAACATAAAAAGTCTCCCACTGATTAAGCATATCTAGAGACTCCCATTGATTCCTAGATCTTTGGCCACTTAAGCCTCTGATAAAATTAATTGTTTTCAATCATTTTTATATTGGACGTACCGTCCCTTAAAGACTCCCACTGACAAAACCTTCGTCCAAGAATCTACAACGATATAAAATCTTTTGACATATTCATTAATTGAAGAGATTCGATCTCTATAATGCTGTGAAATACTATATTTCTTATTATTCTTTGAGAAGAACACAGTTGAACCACTGTTAGAACACATCTCAATAGGTTTAAAAGTGGAGTCTACAACCTCCAAAATAGAGAAGAAACTTTTATACCAGATACCTTGCTTGTTATCTTCACTTAGAGTTACAAAACCCTATCACCATGACAATGAACCTTGAAGTTGATTTCTTGTCATCAATACAATCATTATAAATTACATGTCCACAACAATGTAAATAATTGTAAGTCTATAATTAATACCAAATAAAATTAGCTAGCAAGAATATATATACATTACATATGCAAGTTAATTAATATCTTTGAAAAGTCAATCGAACTACACACACATCCTTTGGGAGAATATGTGCACTGGTCCTCTCAATATCTGTACAATAACTGCGAAGAGATAATGACTTTCGAAAATCTCACCACCTTTGAGTGGATGAAGACCCCTAAAACCACAATCCTTCAACCATGTGCATGAGTTCTTTATTTTCTTTGACAACACCACCTTTGGTGGACAGTGTCATTCTTTGCTGCATCCATAAAAGTGAGAGTTTATGTTAGTGTCACTTTTGTGTGAACACTATATTTCCTTACAGTAGTTTGTAAATGCATAAATGCTAGATTTGAACATATTATGATAGAACTAAGGTTGCCACTTTGGTAGTCACACCATAATCCTTACACAATAGCTATAAATCATAATTTGAATAAACTTTGACAATGTCACCTTTGGGTGAACATTATCAAAATTGAAGCATTTACAAACACATATTGTAGAATTTGAACACATCATAATAAAATAAGATTGTCACTTTGGTGGTCACACTAAGTTCCACCATGATATGAATAAATCTTAAACTGCAGCTTATGTGAGATATTTATTTAACCATAAATACTTTAAAATACAATTTTATAAGTCTAAACATTCATATGAACATGCACATTAGCTCAATCAATCAATTTTGTACAATAACTTTAAGAAAAATCAACAAAAATATTACAAATCGAGTTCCCATAGGGCATTTTTCCATAATAACATATTTTTCAATGCATCAAAATATACCAAAATATATATCAGATTGAAGAGCATTAAAAATGGAGTCCAACGAAACAAATCGGAGGTCAATCCGACATTCCTAGCTCCCAGAATCATTGTTTAATGTTCTTTTGTTAAAAAAACCTTCAACCAAACAGGTCCTTATAAGAAAACCCTGTCTGGGTCGGTTCGATCCGGTCTGACCAAAATCGGTTTGATTCTATCAAAACCGAACCGAATATTCCCTTTTTATTCTCCACCTTTTTTTTACTATTACTTTGGTCCAGGTCGAACCACATGGCCTGGGGCAGACCGAACCATGGTCTGGTCCAAAGGTTCAACCACCGGGTAATACCGTCCGACCAAATTGGTAAACGGGTCAAAAATTC
The DNA here is from genome assembly GCA_028583415.1 of Protea cynaroides. NCBI lineage: Eukaryota > Viridiplantae > Streptophyta > Magnoliopsida > Proteales > Proteaceae > Protea > Protea cynaroides. The sequence goes on along the minus strand of CM053268.1, from coordinate 61,923,055 downwards.
GGGTTACCAGATTAAATATATGGGTTGATGGATCGGGTTATGGGCGGGTTACCGGGTCGACCTATTTAGGTTGTCGGTTCAACCCGCTTGGCTGCGGCTGGGCTGGGCTGGGCTGGCCCTAAACCTAGGCTGGACCAGCTCTAGTTTAGCCGAGCCAGCTAACTCGGCTTGGCTCGGCCCAAGTGTAGGCTAGGGTTTCCGATTCAAGCCGAGTTAGCTCGGCGATGAATCGGCGTCGCAATTTTGTTTTTTTTTTTTGGTTCTTTGGGTCGACTCGGTCCGAGTCACGGTCAACCCGTTAGGGTTTCCGAGTTGACCCAGCGATGACTGGGTCAACGCCGCCAGAAAATTTTTTTTTTCTTTCTTTCCACCCGCGAGTGAGATCCACTCGCGGATTTCACCGACGATTGTCGACGTGTTCGACGGCCGACGCCGGCGATTTTTATATCGTAGGCTCCGTCTCTTCGAGACCTTTCCAACCGTATATAGTTTGACTTATTTTGTAGATCGAAAAAATTTTGTTTATGAAAAACTCCGACAGATTTGATCGAGATTCGATCCAAAACTTGAGAAAAATTTCTCTTTTAATTTGACCATTCATTATTAGTCTTTATAATCGATCTCCATCGATTCTAGGTCTGTATGGTTGGCTCTGATACCAACTGTTAAAAAATTATGTATTTAAGGTTTCAATGAAACTCATTCCAATCCCATACAATTGCCCTATAACACAATAGAGAAGTCATAAACTATGAATCATAAAGACATATCTGTTTGTGTAGAGATTAATTCCATACGCTCATTGACGCTCCAAGCTTTGATCGAAATTCCTCGGCTACAGTCTTCCACAGCCTCAGAGGATATCCTGACGTCTCTTGCTAATGGGTGCAGAGAACTGATTAATTGTGGCAGTAGGGACTCTAACCCTGTATTTAGAGAATACATATGTAACTCTAAAACCCTTCCCACAATAGAATTAGGGTTACCAAACCTATCTCATACCATGTGACGAACCAAACCAAACCGGTTATACTATATTAATCAGATTCCCACTGAATTAATTAGTTTAGGTAATTAATTAAGCCCACATAAATCTAACAAAAGCCTGTTTGGTAACGCTGTTCTGGAATCAATTCCAAAGTTCATTGAGAGCAGGAGGTTGTTTGGTAAAAATGAATCTGGAATGGATTCTAGATTTGGTGGTGGTAACGGTGGTGGTGGCTGTGGCAGTGACGGTGGGGTGGTAGTGGTGGTGGAGGGGTGGTGGTGGTGGTGGTGGCGATGGTGGTGGGTAGTGGTGGTGGTGGGGGTGGCTGTAGTGGTGGTGGTGGCAGTGGTGGTGGGTCGTGGGTGGTGGTGGTGGTGGTAGCGATGGTGGTGATGGTGGTGGCGGCGGTGGTGGCACCGGTGGTGGTGGCGGTAGTGGCGGTGGTGGCGATGGTGGTGGTGCTAGCAGTGGTGCTGGGTAGTGGGTGGTGGATGGTGGGGGTGGTGGCGATAGTGGACTATGACTTCCAATTTTGGACTCAATCTTTTGGCTCCGGCTCCGTAAAAGCAAGTATTTTTTACTCTCAATTTTGGCTCTGAGATTCATTTTTTGAACCGGTTGACTCCATAGGAGCTGAAATCAACATAATGTTACCAAACACTTTCTGACTCCCAAATGGCTCCTAAATGGTTCCCTGGAAATCTGAATCAAAAGCAGAGCCGGAGCAGAGTGTTACCAAACAAGCACTAAGAGTGCTCCTCTACGTGGAGACCTCTAGAAATAGTTCATGATATAGTTACTAATCCCTGAGCTAATTTAACCTTTATACGCTCAAGTATGGATGAAGTTGGATACTCTCTAACTATCATACATGTACCTCAATTATTATGTATGTTTGTTTACAAGGTCTTTCAGAGATTGATGTTTTGATTAACAATTTTTATTTATAGATTGAATCTATTTTAAAATTATTTTAGTTATTCATCCAAATTCTATCTTATTTCATAGGTTTCTTATATTGACCACTAAATTGATGCATTTTTTCTTTTTGTGCTCAATAATGTGTAAGATCATCTTATAATTTGAATATTGAGTGGGTGGAATCAAAGAGTCCTTGATCTAAGTATCAAAAATAAAAGTTCCCTGATCCTATGCCTTCAAGTGGGTGGAATCAAAATTGAATATTGAGTATCTAGATGTTTCAATATATTTTTCACAAGTTCCACCATATGGACAAATTCTATTAGCATGGTAGAATATTCAAAATTCCTTAGTATTTCATACTCCTTTTTTCCTCCTATTCATGTTAAGATTATGATTTTATTATAACTATAACAATTAGGAAATCATATAGGTAACCACTCATATTAATTATGAAATAACATCAACAAAAAAAAAAAAAAAAAAAGGGGGTATCCTTACATCAAAGTATAATTGTTATATGTAAACACATTAAATAAACTGAAATTATAATTTTTTTTTAAGACTTTAGTGAGTTGATGATGTTTGAGTAACAAGGAATCATTTTACTTTTGATATCAAAGAATGACAAATAACACATAATTTTTACCCATTCACACTTGAACATTCTATCAAAATGCAATAGGCATTTCTCACAAGAGTTGCAGATCTGAATTTTTGGGGGAATATAGAACTCCATAAAGTGATAAGACATCAATTTCATGTATAGCAAACCCTTTACAGTAACCAATCAAGGGGCATTAGAAGGGAATTTAGGTTTAAATGATTAAAATTTAGAAGTGTTTTTTCATGAAATCCTTGGATCCAAAGAGAATACTCCTCTATGAGAAGCCTCCAACTTGATATAAGGGACTAACCAAGCACACCCCCAAGAAATATTTCAAAATATAGTTATTTGTTTAGGAACTGATACAACCTTGATCAAAGTGGGCTTAGGTGAGATTGAAATTGGGTCTTATACTCTTGCAATTTCCACTTTTACTATCATATGTGAATAACATTACATCAAGCTACCTTTGTTATGGTATCTAGAACTTTATTTTTCCCAGTGTTTTTTTTTTCATGAGCATTAAATGGCAACGACAATACAATAATTACAATGGTACTGGATTCAGAATTACCTCCAATTAGGCATCTTGCTCTATTTTGATAGATTCATGCTCCACGCAACTACCCATGATTAAATGTAGTTCTCTCACAACATCGTTCATGGTCATACGTTCTCTTGGCGAATTCGTCGAGCACTGGAGTGCAATTTGAATTATCGACATTATGCAATCATGCAATTTATTTATCCTATGACTTCGACCTTCATTTCGGTTGATACATTCCTCTTCAATTTCTTCCCCATGTTCTACCATGCGTAGGAGAATTGGATCTAAAATTTGCATTGCATGCACAGGGTAGGCTGTCTTCGCAAAGTTATGCAGATTTAAACCATCTGTAAACATCTGGTCTGTTAGCCTTTTTCCTGTGAGCATTTTCAATAAAAGGATCTCATAGCTGAATATATTTCTTTGTATAGTTGCTTTTCCATCCATTCCGTATTCTGAAAATTAGAACCATTCTCAATTACTATAGTAATAAGAGAGCAAATTTTTCATACAATATAAGAAATTACAGACCTGAAATATGCAAATTGTGAATACATTATTATAAAGTATCAACATGGTCGTTTTTTCAATTTGGGATCCATGATTATTTTGATTATTTTAAATAGGAATCCAATCTAAATTAGAAATAGAGCCCATTAATCCAACTCTTTTACTACATATAAATATAGTAAACCGAAAGCAAGCTGATAGCAGATCGAGAAGAGTCAATTAAGCCAGCTCGATAACATAACGACACCAAACCGGCCTGTTAATTAATGTGTACAGTGCAACCCACCTCAGCCTAAATCTCTTATTGAACATTTCGAGCTACCCCTAAAACACTCGAGACCAACTTGAAGAAACCTGAACCGACCTGTTGACACCCCTAAGGTCGACTTTGATAAGACCAAGATGCACCATGAAGAAATCCATACAAAAAAACAAAAACAAAAAAAGGAATGCTTTCCAAAAGTCACCAAAGTTGGCCTTTAATCAACTCTCGAGCTCCTCGTTTTGCCTTTTTGTCGTCGACAACTTGCAACGTTATTTAATCACATCAACCTTTTATTAAATATACTTGTAGGAAACGAACATTGAAACCGAATCAGCCCAATAATGGCCTTATATGGCCCATTAATCCAACTTTTTTTTACTACATATACATATAGTAAACCGAAACCAAACTGATAGCAGACCAATAAGAGTACATTAAGTCCGCCCGATAACAAACCAACACCAAATCTGTCCATTAACTAACGTATACAGTGTAATCCACCCTAACTTGAATATCTTATTAGACATATTTCGGATTGTCCCTAAAAAATCCTAGACCGACTTAATTGATCCGTTGACACCCTACCCAATTTGATAAGACTAAAATGCACTATGAAAAAATCCATACAAAAGAAAATTTAGGAATGTTTTCCAAAAGTCACCAAAGTTTGCCCATTAATGGAGTCTCCAAATAATTGGAATGCTTTCCAAAAGTCACTCAAGTTGGCCATTAATCAAGTCTCCAGCTCCTTCTTGTGTCTTTGTGTGGTCGACAACTCGCACCGCTGTCTAGTCACATCAACATCGTGGGTACTCGATCCAAAATTATATAAAAATCTAACCGACCTTATAAATGACAATTAACTTTTCTTCCATATTTTTAAGGAAGTTATATATATATATATTCCATTCCCCAAAATACATGAAAGCTAAAAATAAAAATGATAGATTCCCTCCGCATCTTAAAATGTTAGAGAATCTTGAGAAGGAAAAAATATGTGAAGGAATTTTTTTATGTATAAAAAGATTTTTGTAGGATTATTTCTTATAATTCTCTCATAATTCACATTAGGGGTGTTAATGGGTTGATTTGGGTTAAATTGGTGTTGAATTTTATAAGGTTTGATCGAAACATGTCCATTAAATGGTTTAGACTGGGTAGATTGTACTGTGTACATTAACTAACGGATCGATTCGGTTACATGTTGTTATCAGGCTTAGTTTATTGGGTTGATATCTGATTAGTTTAAATCGATTCAGATTGGAAGCCTAATAGATAACCCATTCCATTCAGAAGACTAAAGTAGTGAAGCTAGGGTTTAATATTCGATCACAGTAGGTCTGGTCTTGGCCATTACTGGGTTCGAACTAATTGGTCTGATTTTTCGAGTTGATTTTGAGATATCCTGGACCAGACTAGGATTAATAATATATGCTATACCTCAATCCAAAATATGCTTAGTAACAATTAGATCAATATTGGTTTTGAACCAACTTAATCCCAAAATTGACCTCTTTAACTCATACACTCTTTTCTTTCACTATGTGGTTCCCATTGAAGATACCAGCATTTTGCATAAGATATACCTATTTATATATTGTGAGAAATTCCCCATGATACATTGTGGGAACCCTCTCCTTGTTTTTTTTTTTTTTTTTTTTTTTTATTAAAAGGAAATCTTAAAGAATAATTAAAAAAAATCTGTGCTTTAACCACAGTATTTTCTTCCAAACAGCAAGGTTTCAACTTAAATATTCTTATATGACTTTTTATTGATGAAAAAGTCAAATTAATCAAAAATATTTTTTGGGTAACTATTCCAATTTCCATGGATAGCTTCAAACACAAACGTATGGTTCACCCCATTTTTTTGAACTAGAAATCAGAAAACTTTATTAATTAAAAAGAAAAAAAACAGGAGAAAAAAAAAGAAAAAGTTGAGACCCAAGTTACCCAACTGACTTCCGGCAATGTCATGATGGGTAGGGGAGCCAAAGTCATTAACGAAAATAGAATCTTTCATTAGTATTGTTGGAAACCTCTCTAATAACAATCGGAAAAGAAAATAAATTTTCTCATACTTTTTATGTTGGCATGAGGAAATTCAGTGACCATAGTTTACTGTGTGTACATATCGATATATTAGTATACACACACAGTGGGCATGAGAGAATTTGAATCCATCAAAAATGACAAATTGATCAAAAGCTAAATAATTGAGAGTGAACTGCTAGCTAACAAACACGTGATGATTTCACGAAAACAATATGCGATCCGCCACTGGATACACCTTAGGTAGCCACACATGGTTCACTCATAGCGTCTTTCAATAATTACATTTTGCCTTCAAAAATATATATCTCTTGTTCTTAACAAACATTATAATTTTCCAAATCTTCTTTTAAAGATTGCATGAATACATGAAGATATAAGCTTTGTGACATCAATTTAATTTCGTTAATTTTTTGTTTTTATTTTCTAAGGTTCTGTTTGTTTTGATGTAAAATGTTACGTATAATATTTTATAAGTAAAAAAAATTTGACGTTTATTTCCAGTAGGTAGAAGAAATATGAATTTTTTTTTCTCCTTTTTCATCTTTGACAAAAGAGATTCTTAAGTCGTTCTTCAGTCCACCTACATGCCTGTCAAACATCTCAACCTGTCCAATGATCGACGACCTTAGAGAGTGTCCAGATCTAAAAGAGTAAGCAAGATTTATAAAAAAAAAAATTTTGGATGAAGGACTGAAATTTAAAATTGGTGTTTGTAAAGGAATCTTATGGGATGACGTGGCTATTATCATCGGTTGAGGGTTAAGAGTTAAACGGTTTTGGATTTTAGGTAAGAGGATTTAAATTTAATACCATCCGATTTTAGGTGGAGTTGTCTCCAGTAATCTCAAAGTTAATGGAAGACGGACCAATCCGACACGGTATCGACACGGTAGGTTCATGCTTTGCCGTGTGTCCCTGTAAGCAGGGGTACAGGAATGCCTATACGGCTCTTCCCCTCTTTGTCCGGACGAAAGCAAAAAGAGAAAGAGAGAAAGAATACTATTAATGTTGTTTGAAAGAATCAAAAAACTTGTAAATATATCTTTGGTATATTAATGGTAAAGCAAAGTGGGCTGGTTTGATGCTGGATTTCAATGGTAGTCTCCCAGTTTCTTCAGAATAGCGTCAATGGATTTGATCTCCGCTTCGAGGTCTTCTACTAAGCCATTTGGAAGCACTGATGTAATTCTCCTGATCTTTAACTCACCTGCCGTTATTTTGTATTTGTTTTTTCTGGATTCTCGTCCGATCTAGTTTTCAGAACGGAAAGCTTGTTTGTTGCCCGAGTCCGCGATAGGTTATTCTGGGTTTTTTTTTTTGGTTTATTTTATCATAACTGTTTATGGGTTTCCAGTGGTTTTAGCGTATGTTCTTAACAGTTAGTTAACATGATGTTGTTTTGCTAGGGGTTAAAAAGATTACCTTTTGTTTTGATTTCATGCATTGGAAATTTAGCAGAAGTTGATTTATGTAACATGTGTAGGAATTTCACTTTCATTCTCAGTTCCACACTTTCAGTTTACTTAAATAATGAGATTGGGAGTAATTAGGAAAGTAATTACTTCTACTAGGTAGCATTATTTTGTTGTTATAGTAGTGGGAGTTGAAGGAATATTATTTCTAGAAGCTTTCCAGATGATGATCCTTCAGAGAACTTTTTCTTATTACTATTACAAGTTGCACCAGCAGTGGCTGATGGTTGTAAATAATCACAGGACCTTAAGATTTTGCTGGTTGTCGGATTGATAATAGCAGTGATACCGGGATGTGATATTTGGACCACGGTCTTTGGTGACTTGAAAGAGGAGCAACAACTGCAATGAATTGCAAAATACCAAGTGATTTTGCAATCTATGTGATTTCTGGTCCAGCAGGGGCAAAGACGACTCTCAGTATGAATTTGCAATCTATGTGATTTCTGGTTCATGTCTAATCCGTGGAGGATGGAGCTAGTTGCCTGAGGATCGATTGTAAATGCTAATGTCGATACCAACTATCTTTATTCTCTTTGCTAGTTTTCAAAGAGATGAATGGTAGGCAGTACAACAGACTGTATACATTGAAACTGCCACTGATTCTCTTCTCGGAAATGAAAGAGAAAGGGCTTGTAAGATGCCCAACACTGCTATCACTGCTTCTGCTTTCCATTAAATAAAAGGCAGCAGGAAATCCTTTCACATGAACTTGCTTTTTCTCGAAACATGGTCAACCAGAAATTATTACGTTCATGATTCTTCATCCACTAATGCAGAAAATGCTGAAGTTTTGCATTTACATATGAGGTCGGAAAGTTTGTTGGCAACAGGTCGGCATGAAGTGATTCATCATGCTCAAACATGAGCCAATCATTCGTTAGGGATGGCTTATAGATCATCAAATTCCCACAAATGGAATTAAAAGTGGGTCCATTTTCTCGGCGTCTCCCAAGTAATATATCTCTGCCTACTTGGCCGCGCCATAGACACATCAAACAAGAACTTTGCAAACTCCCCCAATCATGAAAATGTTTCCATGGTCTAGGAGCTTGTTTAAATATTTGTCCTTTTTTTTATACAATCCACCAAAAGAGCCTTCTTATTAGAGACTAAATGGAAAGTAGAAGGAAAAGCATTCCACAGTTCACAATAATGGTCCTACAAGGATCTAAGCCAGTCTCCTCTTTCCACTTCGTAGGTTATTCAGTAGCTTACTCTGCCATTCATATACGGTTACTCTTAAGATCATCATCATTATCAAGTTTAACTTTAAAAAATCTTCAGAACACTACTCTTTGCAATATTGATATTTATACTTATTAATGAATTTTGACTTTTTTTTTTGGATTATTATGTATATCAATTTGAACTTTTGCCTGTATTGGAACTTGAACAGTAATGCTGCTGAAAGTTTGTGCGTTTGTAATGATCATAAAAGGCTACTTCAACTTAAGTGCAATGTGGTTTGTTAAGTACATCTTTTGAACTGTATGAGCTTTTTACCATTTATCTTTTCCTTTCCCTTCCAACAACTTTTTATTGGTGTGGCATTGACCAGATGATCACTTCCTATATTGAAGTAACACTTAGGTTTGGAGGTTTTTGCAGTTCCTCATGGCTTTTGATCTGAAAAGGGGAGCTTGTGCTAACAATCATAGGGATTGGTGGAAGAAGCTATCAACAGACATATAGAGGAGATGCTCTTATCTTTATCTTTTTATTTAAAGTCAAGAATTAGAAGAAGCGTAGGTTGGCAACGGGGTTGTAGCATTTTTGTCAATTTGCATGCCTTATTATTTTTATGAACTCCTTGTTGGATAATTAGTATATTTAGCTGCATGAAGGGGGTGTTTGCAACTGTGATTGATTGTCCGCTGAAAGAATATTTCCCAGGTAGACGTGAGAGTTGGATCAAATGATACTTACTTAAAATGCATTATCCATTGACTAGGATGCGATGTCTTGCAAGTGAGATCATATTTTCTTTCCTTTCTTGATTCTGGTGCCTGGTTTCTGAGCGGGGGACCTTGGACCACTGGACAGATGGACATTGCTATTACACAATAAATGTTGAATAATGGATAAAAATAAAGGAAATTCTGGGATATTGCTCCCAACATGGGGAAGCATTGAGTCATCTGGCATGGCAGAATCTTGTTTATTTGTTGTTGCTTACATTATTGCTGCCTTAGTTGGGATACTGACTATAGTCTACACCGTCTTCCAATGGAGAAAAAACATTAGTCTAAGCTCGATGAAAGCCATAGCAAGGTCAAAGAAGAACCCGAAAGCGAAGCACAAGGTTCCCCAAGCTGCCCATACTTGGAACTTGGAGTCTGTATCTCGTGGAAAGAGCCTAAATTGTTGTGTATGCTTGAAGTCCTTATGCCCAACTCAAGCTCTTGGGCCAAAGATAGCTTCTGACAGTTTCATCCACCATTGTAGTATTTGCGGTGCAGCAGCACACCTTAGCTGCTCTTCAAATGTTCAAAAGGATTGCAAATGTGTATCTATGGTTGGATATGAGCATGTGATACACCAATGGGCCATTCGATGGACGGATTCCACAGATCAACCTGATGTAACTTCTACTTGCTGTTATTGTGAAGAACCTTTTAGTGGATCCTTTCTTGGGGGATCTCCGATTTGGTGTTGCTTGTGGTGTCAAAAGTTGGTACATGTTGAGTGCCACACTAACTTTTTTAATGAAACAGGTGATGTTTGTGATTTGGGCCCCTTTAAAAGACTGATCTTATCACCATTGTACGTCAAGCAATTGAGCCGAACTGCTTCTGGTAGATTTTTGAGCTCAATCACTCAAGGAGCGAATGAATTTGCTTCTTCTGTACGTGGACGTATCAGGAGTCAAAGTAAAAAATACAAACATGGAAGTGAAGCTTCTATTGAGTCAAATAATAGTGGTGGTACCTGTGATTTATCCACTGAGAGTACTGCTGATGCTCCCCAAATTTTCAATGATTCTCATGAGAGTAATGGAAGATGCAATCGTACCATGGAAATGGAGGATCGTAAACAAGGTGTTGAAGTCGAAGTCAATAATAAGATGGAGTTGCAGCCTGACTACAAAAGAAGTACATTTAATTGGAGTGATGAGTCACAGATATCAGGTGTAAGGCATAGATATGAAGTAAACGATTTGCCTCCAGATGCAAGGCCACTACTAGTTTTCATCAACAAAAAAAGTGGGGCACAGCGAGCGGATTCGCTCAGGCAACGTTTGAACATCCTTTTGAATCCTGTTCAGGTTAGTGAAATTATAACTGCCGAATTCTTTGAAGTACTTCTATAGCACTCATAACCACAAATTTGTCAAGAGCAGTCCACTAAAGTTTATTGTAGTCTTATTTAAGCTTAGATTTAAAATTTCTTACTTGAAATAACAACAAGAAGTATTTAGTGAGCAACAGAGACAATTTGCTTTTGTTGATTGACTATGCTTTCTTTTTAATTAGTTGATTAGCTTAATTTAATCTGTAAATTTATTTTTATACAACAAGGAGAAAGTACAGAGAAAGTACATGACGGAGCAAGAAGCTAGCTGCTTCTTGTGGAATGCATCTGATGTCTTATTTTTGCATGTGACCCTCTGTCCATCAACTTGGATTGTGGTGGGTCACCTATTATTCAATTTTATAAACTTTGACCCAGAGGTTTACTCTTCTAGGTCTTTGAGTTAAGTTCAACACAAGGACCAGAGGTGGGTCTTTATTTGTTCAGAAGAGTTCCCCATTTTAGAATTCTTGTTTGTGGTGGAGACGGTACAGTTGGTTGGGTTCTGGATGTCATCGACAAGCAAAATTTTGTCTCTCCTCCTCCAGTTGCAATTCTTCCAGCAGGTACAGGGAATGATCTAGCCAGAGTTTTGTCTTGGGGAGGTGGCCTAGGTTCAGTAGAGAGACAAGGAGGGCTCTGTATGGTATTGCAGCACATAGAGCATGCTGCAGTTACCATTCTTGATCGCTGGAAAATAACAATCAGAAACCAACAGGGAAAGCAACTCCAAGCTCCAAAGTTCATGAACAACTATCTTGGTATGTTCATTTGGTTCTTTATATGGATTTATTTTGCTATTGATATAAAATGTTTGTTATAAAACTGTTCCTCAACCGCCCAAATATGATTAGGAGTTTGTCTGAGGTACCATTATGTAGTCCAATAGGATGGTCTGTCAGTAACATTACAACAGATTTTGTTTACAGTCATGGATGGATTCACCGATCCATCTGAGATGATCACTCAAGGAGATCTACACCTATATTGAGCTATTCAGATATTATTATCATCTGGTAAATAATATCTGGTACCTGGAACCTTGGATTTTGTGTTACTAACGGTCATTATTCACAGGAATTGGGTGTGATGCAAAGGTTGCATTGGATATACATAATTTGCGGGAAGAGAATCCAGAGAAGTTTTATAACCAGGTATGTACCTACTTTTAGTTGCCTTTGCATTTCAACCATTCTCCAACAAAACTAGCCAACTAGGTATGGGGAGTTGAATTTAATGAACTCCGCTTGTTGATGTGACTGATTGATGCGGGATCCGGGTTGAGAAAACCCTAATTAGATCCGCTAGGCCGACCCAAAAAAATAAGAAAGGTTGATTCAATAAACAGTGGCAGAACTGTAAATAAGCTCAAAACTCAACCAGTAGTGGCAGTTTTGTAATAAATCAGAAGTTATTATATTTTTGATATCTAAACAGATCCTTAGGACAAAACAGGTATTCTAATTAAATATATAAGGGCAGTGTGGGTATTAGAAGAAAAGAAGTTTAACTTTAGAAATAAGAGGAAAAGAAGGGGTAAAATAGGAAAGGAGAATAAACACACTGTTGTCTTCAACCTTAGAAATGTGAAGCCCAAAATCCTGCAACACTTAGTCTGGTTTCAAGTGAGAGATGTCTCTCATATGAACTCTGAATGACTTGAGATTTCAGGAGTAGAATTGTTTTCGGCTACTCTCTGGAATGAAGGTAGTATTTCACCCAGAAAATCAATAAATAGGAGGAATAAACTTGCTGCAACTGGTTCTGGCGGTAGAATATAAAACCAGATGTGATTTCAACCTTAAGCTCTTGATTAGAGTAGATCTTGGGGATTGGGAATCAACGGGTAGGGATGCCCTAGGGTTTGAAGGATACCCACCGGGTTTGTAGAGGTGAGGACAGAATATGAAGGGGATTGACAGATTGCAAGTGCTGCCAGGTGCCGGCCAAAACAGGGGACAGGTTTAAGAAGAAGGAAGGAGAAAAAAGAACGGAGGAAGAGAGGGGGAAGACAGCCTAAGAGAAGGGCTGCTCCTGATCGCAGAGAAGAAGGGGAGAGAGAGAGAGAGAGAGAAAGTGCACACCAATGCTTCCTGCCCGTAGGCACACAACCACAATAACTCAACTCATTCTTTTATTCTTTTAATCTGAAATTATAAGTCCTATTACATGTGTATTTAAAAGAAATACTTTCCTAAACTAAATGAAATAAACTAGTAAGTAAATAAAATCCTAATCAAGATGGAAACTTAATCTACTAACTTAGATGTTACCTAAACTTCTAATCTAAAATTCCCAAAAATAAAGATTACAATATTACAATTAAAATTAAATTTGATAAAGATTTTCATCCAAGCCCATCTTAACTTGTGGGCCCGTTGCTGCATCACTGATTTAACGGGGAAGACTTTATGTGAAGCATCCGTTTAGAAATGTTGACGAATGTGTATGCATGGTTTCTTGGTTCTGAACCTAATGTTTTCAGAGGAGATGAGCCGTGGTATCCACATCAAATCATTTTCTTTACCACAATTATTGCTATATAGCAAGAACTCATAGTTTTGGAGGGGATTGACATGTTGTACCACATCTAATTGTTTTTCTATGTAACACGTATGATTGTAGGAGTTTGGACATACGATATATACGTCTTCTTTATCAACATATGAATTATTTACTAATTGCATGTGTAACAAATAGAAAATAAGAGAAGATGGAGAGAATCAATGTGTATTCCTCTCCTCTTAGCAGTCATTATTTATAGACAAAATAAAAAGGGTAAGGTGATAGGTATAAAACTTCATAAGATTAGGACCAAGTTTAAAGTAAATAGGAGTTCCACTTGTCAACATGACAAAGACTTATGACTAAAAGGATAAAGAAAAGCAGTCCTATTCTAATAAAGAGAAATAGTCTTATTTTAATGAAAGAGAAGAGAACTCCATAGGAGGGGTTGGAGTTCCAATTACATTAGGAGAGTAAAAGAGAATAAGAGATAAAAAACTAATTATCTGTTGCCACCTGTCCAATGAGTCGGTATCTGTTGGTTTGACCAAGTCAAACCCATGACCACTTATCTTCTGACGCATCTAGAATGGGTCTACGAATGGGCCCATATTCTTCTCTTTCAGATGCTGTTTAACACCTCCCTCAAGCTAGAATATGCTCCATCTTGGAATGATAAGAATATATATGAATTGCAACACCTGTCTTTAGGTAGTAACACCAACTCACGAACACCAAGTAGCATTGGTTCTTCCCAAGTAATGCAGGTAGTAGTAGTAGTAGTAGCAACCGATGTAGCAGTAGCAATAGTAGCAATAACAATAGTAGCAATAGCAGTAGTAGCAGTAGTACTAGCGCAATATAGGTCACTACGAACCAAGTAGTACTATAGTTGTAGTAGTAGCACAGTATAGGTCACTGAGAACCAAGTTGTAGTAGCATAATATAGGTCACCGCGAATTAAGTAGTAGCATAGTTAGTTAAAACAAGTACGATAAAAAAAAAGGGGGGATGGAACAGGTTTTAACGAAGCAAAACAAGGATGGTACGGTAAAAAAAAAAGGTCAGACGTTCCGAGAATGGAAAAAAACTAAAATGGACGGTATGCTAAAATGGACGGTTTTTTAAACAGATCAGATATAATACAGTATGGTGAAAAAGGCAATATATTCCCATAAATTGAAGAATTATACCTAAATCAATGGGAACAGATGACATTTATGATGTGTCTAGCCATAAAACGGTGAGAATTATCATCTTTAGTCAAGTAGTTAATTGATGTTTTATGTTTGTTTAAGACTCCAAGCATGAATCCATATTGAGAGAGAGAGAGAGAGAGAGAGAGAGAGAGAGAGAGAGCTCTATGGTGGTCTACAATATACATTTGTTATGACCCATAACCCATCCTAACGAGTAATAAAGTAATAAGTTTATAAGCAATTATGAGGAAATGACAGCCTTTAACCTCACATCGGTTACATGTAGAAAGGTAGTAAGAATATTAAACGATATGGATTAATCGACTCATTACTCATTGAAGATGCAGTTAAAATATGGATGCGGTACGTTACATGTATTAAACACCTTTCAAACGATAAGGCTTAGAGTATGGAGTATTTTAAAGTATTTTTGAGGTTAATACGGCCATACGAGTACTAAACGGTTGAGTACGGTAAGGCTGTACGGTACACGTTTAAAACAAATTTTAACAAACATAGTGTATTAGTAGCAGCACAATATGGGTCATTGCGAACCAAGTAGTAGCAGCACAATATGGGTCATTGCGAACCAAGTAGTAGCAGCACAATATGGGTCATTGCGAACCAAGTAATAGCAACAATAGTAGGAGCAGCAATAGTGGTGGCTACACACTTAAGGGAGAACCTTAAACATCTTTCAAAATGGCAACCCAGGCTCTGATACCATGTAACAATAAAAAAAAGAAGATGGAGAGAATCGATGTGTATTCCTCTCCTCTTAGCAATCATTATTTGTAGACAAAATAAAAGCAGACTCCACACGATAAGGAGTCCTAGTTACAAAGTAAATATGAGTCTGCATATCAACATGACAATGATTTTCATGACTATAAGGATAAAGAAAAGTAGTCCTATTATAATAAAGAAAAATAGTCCTATTCTAATGAAGGAAAAGGGAACTCCACAGGAGACGGTGGTTTGCCAATTACATTAAGAGAGTAAAAGATGATAAGAGATAATAAATCAATTCTCTGATGCCACCTGTCCAATGAGTCAATATCAAACCAGTAACCGCTTATTTTCTGACGCATTTGGAATGAGCCTACGAATGGGCCCATATTCTTCTATTTTGTCGTTATTATGTCCGAGTTTCCTTCAAAGAAAAGGAGGGGTAAAAAAAAGCAAGGATTCTTTTTATGAATTACAACCTCTTTTATACTGACAATTCTTGAGTCTTGATTTATCATGATTTTGTTGTTTGGAACAGTTCTTATTACTGAATGCATATTTTCTTGTCTATTAGCTAACCCAACCATTCTTCTGCATTGTTTGTTTGCATGGAAAATATTATTTCGGAAACGTATGATATAATATGGTGGTCTACGACTATGTATATTTGCTGCGTCTACCTTATAGCTACCCAATTTTTGTAAGAGTCAATATACAGAATTTATCAAAACATGAAAAAAAAAAAAAATGTCGTAGGAGATGTAGCTAGATTTCGCCTGATGCTTTAGATGTTGCTACTTGTAACAGGAGATCAACAGCACACAGTGAGGTGGTTGGGTTTTAACCCCGTGACCACTCCGATGCCTAAGTTAGTATAGAACCAAGACAAGCAGATGGAATTCAGACCTCTGAGACTTAAATTCCTTGTAGAGTAGAGACTGAGGTGTTCCGTAATGAAGATCACCTTCTAAACAGAGAATTCTAGATTGAAGGCAAAATAGTAAAAATGACTTAGATTGAGTGTTCCTTTCTCCTCGTTTCTTCCTTTTATTTATAGTTAGGGAGAGAAGGCCCAACATGGCTTCTATCCTAGCTTTTCGAGCTTTGAGTGGTGTTCAGTCACCACTACCAGCATGTCCGATCCCTGGTAGTAGGTAATGCCTATGTATGCAGTCGTGCGGGTAGGTAGTTAGTCTACGACACTGTAGTGAGGCTCCGCTCTAACGTACAACCCTAGAGTCTCATAGATGGTCCTACCACCTTGCCTGATTAATGGAGATGACTCGATCATATCGTCGAGCCGATCGGACGTGTCACCCTGATGGAGAGGTTATCTTGACTAAGTGATACGAGTCACCCCTTTTAGCATGTCTTGCATTTAACATGCATGGCTAGCATTTATTATGCTTGCTTTGCATTTATTGCGTTTTAATTGCTTCCACATCTACAGCATTTGATGACACCTTTTTGGTGATCCTGTTACAGTTAGCGAGTAGGTGTCTCCTACTAAATACCCCTCAAGCGCAGGAAGAGATGACTCTATTCTCTGTTGCGGGCCATGTGGACGATCCCACACCGATTGACCCTTGATCTCATCATGTGGACTAGATCAACCTCTGTCACATATGTCCTCATTCACCATCATTCTGTGGGAGTAGGGGTGATTGGCATGGTCGTCCTTGTCAGGGATAGTAAGTTCCACTGAATTGGGGATCATAAAAAGTTTTTTGAGCATACCCGTTCGGGCTATGTTCACTGTGGACTCGCAGTAAGAAGCCACACAATGAGGACCGAATTCACCAGGGACAGGTGAAAATGGAGGGCAAGTGCTGGGCTTAGGGTTTTCTTCTAGATTGGCCAGAGGGTCTTGGGGCTCCCGACCACTCGTTAGCCTGGTACGTCGTGAGATTACCATTTTACAAGGCATTTTTGCCTAGGTTTAGTGGGAAGAGCAATACGAAGGGAAGTCGAGAACTAAAAACTTACTCGAACAAAGAAGGTTGACGAGAATGAAGGCTTGCAAGACTTGCGGGATCTGATGCTCTAGGCGGAGAACTTGGAGTCACGATCGAGAGAATGCGAGCAGAAGAAGAAAGAGCAGAGAGGAAGAACGGTAAAGAAAAGAATTGAATAGAGAGGGGAGAAACTTATAAACCTACCGACTCTTGAGGACTGTCACGAAGAGTCCGAAGAGACCGATGTGACGGTTGGCAGGTCCCCTTCCACGTAGATGACGAGTAGTGGCTGACCAGAAGCATGAGGATCAGGGCATTTAATGCTTAGCGGTTCGAGTGACTGGGAGACAGACGGGTGGTGACACGTGGCCGTCGTGACGGTAAGAAATCCGAGGGAATCAAGGAATGCTATCATTAAGGGCTCTTATTACAATCACCTTTTTCGACACTGGTGAATAAGTTCGGAACGACATATCTTCCTGAGACAGTTGGTCATGAATCATGATAAATCAAAAGGGATAGCGCCCCTTCGGATAACGCAAAGAGGCCGACTCAGACCATTACCATTTCGGATAAACACCAAGATATTTTGGGAAGAAGAAAGAGTGACCAATCGGTCTACAAATACGACCCTATGAGAAATGAACCCACTGAAGGATAGTGGTTGGCTCCTCAAGTCGGAACAACTTGGAGGAACCAAGGGCATCTGATAAGGGGAAAATGTGACAGAGGTTGATCCAGTATACACGATGAGATCAAGGGTCAATCGGTGTGGGATCGTTTATGTAGCCTTGATCATAAGGGAACACGTGGCCCACAACAGAGAACAAAGTCATCTCTTCCTGCGCTCGAGGGGCATCTTGTAGGAGGACCCACTCGCCAACTGTAATAGGATCACCAAAAATGTGTCCTCAAATCCTGTAGACGTGGAAGCCATTAAAGTGTAATAAATGCAGAGCATGCATAATAAATGCTAGCCATGCATGTTAAATGCGAGCCATGCTGAAAGGGGCGACTCGTATCAATCAATCAAGATAAACTCTCCATCAGGGTGATGTCTGATTGGCTTGACGATCTGATCGAGTCATCTCCATTAATCAGGCAAGGTGGTAGGATTGTCCATGAGACTCTAGGGTTGTACGTTGGAGTGACGTCTCACACTACAGTGTCGTAAACTGACTACCTACCTCCACGACTGCACACGTAGGCTTTACCTACTACCAGGGATTGGACATGCTGGCAGTGGTGACTGAGCACCACTCAGAGCTCGAAAAGCTAGGAGAGAGGCCATGCTGGGCCTTCCCTCCCTGACCATAAATAGAAGGAAGCTATTTTTGCTATTTTGCCTTCAATCTAGAACTCTCTCTTTGGAAGGTGATCTTCTTCATTACGAAGCACCTCAGTCCCTACTCTACAAGGAATTTGGGTCTCATAGGGCCAGAATTCCATCTGCTTGTCCTAGTTCTATACTGACTTAGGCATCGGAGTGGCCATGGGTTTAAAACCCGACCACCTCATTGCGTGTTGTTGATCTCCTATTACAGGTGGCAACATCTAAAGCATCGGGCAAAATCTAGCGACAATAGGAGATGTTATGTACTGTATAGAAAGTGTTGATGTTTAGTTTCTGATTTCAAGGTTTCCATGTCTAGATCAGATAGAGGATGTCATTTAATGGCAGATGTAGAGAAAATTCACTCAAATCAATTGATAGACTTCAAGAATTAAATAGTTTAAGCAAATGAAAATACAAGTAAATGGCAATAAATGTAATCTGAGGTACATAAAACACATCATATAGTTCTATTTACCTATTTTATAGAACTTGTAGTTGCCTATCAAAAACACCAGGGATTCTTACCAGGGTGTTATCTTGACTGATGCATGCTTGGATCCATTATTTTGAGCACTTGAAATCTCTCTTTATTACATTTTCTGAATTCATGGAAAGCTCTACATATGCTGAATCTGTTACACAATACAGATAGGGATCAATGCAAATTTATGGATGAGATGGAGCAGATTGCCTTTTCCCTGCCAATTTCGCAAGCACATTGATACCAACCTCAACTATCCAGTATGCTAATGAGATTGGTCTGATCTAGCTTCGTTATCCCTGTCATTATGTTTTGGCTTCTCAACCTTTCACTGATTTCTGGATTCTTTCTTGCATTAATGAAATGTGTGTTGGACCTCTAATTCCTAGAAATAAAAGCTCCTTATAATTTGACTAAGGGAACAAAGAGCTTTGAGTAGCCATTGGTACTTTTACTACCTAGAGTCGATGGAATTGAGCAAGAAATACGTCAGTGGAAAACAAGAAGTTTCATTCAACAAAAGTAAATGCAGGGAGAGTTTTGGGAACGTGTACTTATTGTTGATCCAATTTTCATATGAGATTGCGTATTTTCTCTAGAACGAAATAAGTGCTCTCTAAGTCATAAATAGGGAAATGATATAGCTTGAAGAACAACACAAAAGCTTATTATGCCATAGTTGTCAAGGTGTCGCCTAGGCACCACCTAGGTGCCCAGGCAGCCTTGTGATGCCTTGGAAAATCGGATGACTTGGTCGCCTAGGCGGGTGGCTTGGTCTCTTAGGCGCCCTGTCAGGCCTCCAATGCCTTGGTTTGCCTTGGCGCCTTGACAACTATGGTGGTAAACCCCTCCATACCTGGGAGACATGCTAGAAACTCCATAGTCATTCCAAAGGAGCCGTGGTGGCGAACAGGGTTCTACCCTACATTAGGGCCATCTCACTGAGACCATTGATACTTTTGAGCTTGGTTCTGCTCCTCCTGCATCTACGCCTACAGCACCCTTCTCTTCGTATCAACTCCTGGAACTATAGTGCATGATGTCTCAGTCAAGGTTTAAAATCTCGTGTCTCGGAGGAGTCTCGGCCTCTTCCGAAACCGAGAACTTGGCGAGATCTCGCTGAGACAATATAAAAAGGCTGTCTCGGTGGCCAAAACTCATTTTTTAGGCCTTAAACTTCAGGGGAACCTCATTTTTGCATACATGAACACATTTAGAGCCTAAAATTGTAAAAATAATGACTCTTTGTGGTTGTTTGGGTTTACACCCATGTTTTGACAGTAAACGCTGAAGTCTGTTGTAAACTTAAGTTAATATTGGTTATTATACTCAATCAAATATGACATATGAGACAATAACATAATGCATTAGGGGAATGAGAAACAAAATAACACTTCATTATAAATCATTACATCATAGTTCAAATGTTCAATAATGGATTATCCCATAGTCCCCATGAGCCCATAGTCTACAACTCCACAATCCACATACAATGTCTAATAATACGTAGAGTATCGTAGTCCGTAGATGATCCATCCTACTATCATCATGCATTCTACAAACTTTTTTTTTCTCTCTCATAACCTCATGTAAAAATCTTATTTTTGAGCAAGAATCTTACCTTCAACGGTTGATACAAAGCTCCCACAGCAATCCCCGCAGTCCGAAGCACCACCGAAAGCAAATTCAAAGATCAAACCGAGAAAAAATGAGGAAAAAATCAAGTTTTCTTCAAAAAAGTAGAGAAAACACCAATTTATCTATTCTCGTTGAGTTCTCTACCGAGATCAGGGCATAGGCCATTTAATTCATTTTGAAAAAAGGTAAAAAAACAATTTCTCTTTGAGATCTCACGAGAAATTGACGAAATTAGTCGAAAACACCGAGATCTCTCCGAGATGAGTTATTGACCTCAATTTCGTCTTGGCTAGTGTCAAGATTAGCGAGATTACCGAGATCCCATGGTCTCAGCCCGGGACTACTACTTCTGTGTCTAGCCCTGCCTCTGCTTCTCATCTTGCATAGTCAGGTATTTTCCATGTTTCCTCTGGTTCTAGTCCTTCCTGACTCCTAGATTCTGGAGCTCCAGATCATATGACTAGCTCCTCAAATCTTTTTTGTTCCTTCCTCCCTTGTTCGGGTAAGTACAAAGTTCGGGTAGTAGATGGATCTTTATCTTCGATCTCTGGTAAATGTTCAATCGTGTGTTCTCCCACAGTCCCACTATATCCTTATCATCTGTATTCCATGTTCCTACCCTGTGGCTTAATAGTTTTCCATTCAATTCTCATAGCTGAACCTAATTGTTGTCTCTTTTTATTCCACCCACTGCCTTTCTCAAGATCTAGTGATGGGAGCAACAATTGGATATGGTAGGGTGCAGGATGGCCTTTACTATCTGTATCTTGGTTTTCTTACTATGCCTCCTTGGATTTCTGCTCATACTCTTCAGGCTGATATGTTCTCCAACAAGTGCACTGCTGGCACTAGCGTCTTGGTCATCTTTCTTACCGTACTTTGAGTCCTATGTTTTCTGCTTTAATAAAGGGATATAGTCCGGAAAACTTTTGCTGGATATTTGTGAGTTTGCTAAACGTACCCGTATTTCTTATCCTCCAAGTTTGAATAAAAGTGAAATTCCTTTTTTTGTTATTCATTCTTCTATTTGGGGGCCCTCTCGTATTGCCACTAGAAATGGTTTCAAATGATTTATTTTCTTTATTGACAACTGTACTCGCCTAACATGCATTTATCTTCTTCGTAATAAATTTGAGGCCTTTACCTGCTTCCATTCCTTTCACACCATGATTCAGACTCAGTTTGACACTCAAGTCCGGATTCTTCATAGTGATAATGGTACAGAGTACGTTGACACTCACTTCTGTCCCTATCTGGATGATCATGACATCATATACCAGACTTCTGTGTTCGTTCCCCGGAACAGAATGGGAATCCTGAGCATCACCTTGTTGACATTACTCGTTCCCTTCTCTTCACCATGAATGTTCCCAGTTTTATTGGGGGGATGCTGTCCTTACTGCACCCTATCTCACTAATAGGGTTTCTTCCAATGTTCTGGACTTGAAAACCCTGTGATCTGTATTCCAGATCCTTCCCTCGCCTCTCACCTCCCTCCTCGGGTTTTTGGGTGTGTTTGTTTTGTTCACAACTCCACGCCCTCCTGCTTAAAACTTGACTTCTGAGCTTTCCTTTGGATATTCCTAGGCTACTCTTGCCTTCCAAAAGGGCTACAAATATTACCATCCTCCCTTCTGCCTACCATGGATGTTACCTTCCATGAATCTGAATCGGACTACCAGTCATCTCTTGAGGGGGGAGAGTGTCTTACCAGAGACTCCTTCACATCCTTTTGTTATTGACACTGTTCATATTGAGGGGGAAAACTTTCCAAATCTGGAGTTACCAAAACTGGACTTGCTCACATACTCAAGACGGAAGGATCAAACTAAGCAATATGTGACCGATCTACCATTTCCATTGGTACTCCCGGATCCACTTCCTTTACCTCAGTTAGGTAATATGGATCATCCCATTCATACGGATGATATTGATATCCCTATTTCCATTAGGAAAGAACTTATCTTTGTTTCCTCTGAGTCCTTGTTTCAGCCCTATCGAGCCTTTGTTTCCTCTATATATTGTGTTTCTATTCCACAAGGCTGGAAAGATGCTATGGCTAACCCTAAGTGGAAGGACGCTATGGTAGAGGAAATGCAAGCTCTAAGGAAGCTAGTGGGATGTAAGTGGGTTGACACTATGAGCATAGGGAATACAGAACCGTTGATAGGTATAAAGCGAGGTTGGTTGCCAAGGGCTTTACCCAACCTATGGCATCGACTATCAGGACACCTTTGCTCCTGTTGCTAAAATGAACTCAGTTTGTGCCCTACTATCGTTTGTTGCGAATCTAGGATGGAGCCTCTAGCAGTTAGATGTCAAGAATGCCTTCTTGAATGGCAATTTGGAAGAGAAAATTTACATGGATGTTCTCAAGGTTGTCACGCCGACAAGGCAACCGAAGGCGTTGGAGGGTCTCTGAACGCCCAAGGCAACCGCCTAGGCGACTAAGCCACTCAAGGTGGCCTAATTTCCAAGGTGCTTGGATGCCTAGGAGATGCCTTGACAACACTTGTTCCTCCCAGTTTTTACACTTTATTTACAACTGGAAAAATGTGCCGGTTAAGGATATCCCTCTATGTCTGAAACAATCTTCCCGAGCTTGGTTCAGTTGGTTCTTGAAGGCCATGCATAAATTTGGCTACAAACAAAGCCTAGCCGATCACACCGTATTCTTTAAATATGGGGATGGAAAGGTCACTGCTTTTGTTGTATATGTTGATGATATAGTCGTGACAGGCAATGACGACATATAAATCTTCAAGATAAAAACCCCATTAGCAATGGAGTTCAAGGTCAAGGATTTGGGACCTCTCAGATACTTCCTTGGGATAGAAGTTGCCCATTCCAGCAGGGGTATCTTTATTTCCCAAAGGAAGTATGTCCTAGATATTCTCAGTGACACAGGTATGCTCGGATGTAAATCAACTGACTCTCCTTTTGAAGTCAATCATCAGATCGGCAGCAGTAGTAGTGGTGATCCAGTAGATAGGGAGAGTTATCAGAGATTGATTAGAAGGTTGATGTACCTATCTCATACCCAGCTAGATATTGCATATGCCGTAGGAATTGTTAGCCAATTCTTACATGCTCCTCAGACTGTACATCTCGAGGCAGTTTGTCAGATTCTGAGATACTTAAATTCAGTCCCTGGGAAAGGCCTCTTATTTTCCACCAACCACTTCAGGATATTGCGCGTTTCTCGGAGGGAATCTAGTTACCTGGCGAACCTAGAAACATAACAAATATAATCAAAAAGGAGGGAAAAAAAAAAACTCTCCAAAAAAAAGAAAGCCCCATATTCTATCCACCCCCCACTCTTTTAAAAAAAATTTTATTATAATAAATTTAAAAAAAAAAAAAAAAAAAAAAAAATTTTTTTTTTTTTTTTTTTTTTTTAAAAAAAAAAAAAATTTTTTTTTTAAAAAAAAAATAAAATTTTTAAATTTTTTAATTTTTTTTTTTAAAATTTAAAAAAAAAAAAAAAAAAAATTTTTTTTAAATAAATTAAAATATTTTTTTATTTTAAAAATTTTTAAAAAAAAAAAAAAAAAATTTTTTTTTAAAAATATTAAAATATAATTTTTTTAAAAAAAAAAAAAAAATTTTTATTTTTTAAAAATTTTAAATAAAAAAAAAAAAAAAAAAAAAAAAGAAAAAAAATATAAAATATAAAAAAAAAAAAATAAAAATTTTATTTTTTTTTTTTTTTTTTTATATTTTATTAAAAAAAATAAAAAAATAATTTTTTTTAAATTTTTTTTTTATTAAAATAATTTTTTATTTTTTTTTTAAAAAAATAAATAAAAAAAATATAAATAAAAATTTTAATAAAAAAAATTTTTTGATAAAAAAAAAAAAAAAAAAAAAAAAATAATTATAAAAAAAAAAAATTTTTTTTTTAAAAAAAATAATAAAAAAAAAAAAAAAAATATATATTAATTATAAAAAATATTAAAATTTTAAAAAAAATATAACAACCGGTGGTGTCTAAATCAAGTGTAGAAGCCGAGTACCGTGCAATGGAACAGCGTGTCTGTGAGCTGGTATGGCTTAAGGTGTTACTCAGTGATCTGGGTCTCTTGAAGAACCCATAAGGCTTACTGTGATAACAAGGCTGCTATCAGTAATCAGAATAGTTCACAACCCTATGCAACATGATAGAACCAAGCACATTGAGATTGACCGACACTTCATCAAGGAAAACTCAAGCAAAGCTCTATCTGTATTCCTTTTGTTACTACTGAAAATCAGTTGGCTGATGTGTTCACAAAAGGCTTACATTATAGGGTGTTTCATCCTATTGTATGCAAGTTGGGCATGAAAGACATGTGTGCCAACTTGAAGGGGAGTATTAAAGTGGTTAGATAACTTAGATTCAATGTATCACATGTATCACATTTGTGTTAAAGTGTCTAGATTTAATGTATCACATGTATCATGTGTGTGTGTCTGTTAGGATAAGGACGATGATTCATCTCCTACCTATCATACCTCATTTGTAACCGTTTGCATATCTATAAATAAATGAGCCTCTGTCAGTCAATAACAAGCAAAACCCATTTTGATATTCAACTTGATCCTATTTGAATTATTAAGGGATCTAACTTTACAAATAGCAGTAAGGGAAGGGTGGATGGTTGTAGATCAGGTGGAAGAGCTACAAATAAATATTAGGGAAAATATCTGCCACACCCCTTGTAGTTTATCTTAATATTACCCACCCGCCATTGTTTGCGATAATATCCTTAACACCCCCTACTTTTGAAAAACTGTATCCATCAAACCCCCTCCTTTATGATATGTCCCTCAATTGATGACGTGGCATCATTTCAATTTAATAAATGATAGAACTAGCCCTCTATTTTAATTTTATGAAACTTAAAAATTTATTTTACTTTTTTATTTTATTTTAAAAAAACATAAAAATAAACAAAGCTTTATTCTCCTTCCAAATGCTTGAAACGGAGAAGAAGAAGAAGGGCAGCAGCAGCAACCACCACCGCCATAAGAGAAGAAGAAAAAGGAAGAGGGCTGCAGCAGCAACCGCCACTGCCATAGGAGAAGAAAAAGGATGAGGAGGAGGGTGGCAGCACCTAGCGCCTCCATCCAGGACGAGCTGGATGGCAACACACCTGCAAACCCACTTCAGTCTTTTAGAAATCCGCCGAACGTCTTCCGATATCGCGATTCATTTTTTCTGATCAAGATGGCAGCATTTCTGCAATTTGGTTTCAGTTCTTCCTGCTACAGTGATGAGAAGCTTGAAAAGAAGAAAAGATTTGAGGAAACAAAAATTTGTTCGGTTTCCAGATCTATGCTGTTGTTTCACCAGCGGCAACTGATCTGACTTAATTGATTTGTTTCTCTGTCGGTTAGAGAAGAAGATAAGTAATATGAAAAAAACTAGGTTACGTCCTAAATGAAGTGTTGAAGTTAAAATCCAACTGAATACTACTCTTCAATCTGTATTCATAAAAACAAATTTCAAATCTGAAGTCTCGAATTAGTAAAATTTGCAGAGGGTTTAATTCTCTGCATACTCAAAAACTTCAATATGAAATCCTTTGTAATTTTTTTTTATTCCGTGAATTTCTTTTTAGAACCAGAAGACTTCTTGGGTTCTTTTGGAAACAGATAATCTGCAAGTGCTCCTCGCTCTCTTTCTTTTGAGTACAGATTTGTTTTGAATTGTTTCGATCTCTGTTAGTTGTGAGTTTTGTATATCGAAGCCGGGTTGTTATATTTGGACTCTAAATTTTCTGAATGGGGTATTTTTCTGGTACTAATTTTTCTTTTGATTACTCTATCGATCCCAGCTGATTAGGGAAACCAATAGACGCACCAATAAACAAGGTAAAGTTGAAAAAAGAAAATAAAAAAAATCTTAAAAAGAAAATACAAAAATGAAATTGAAAAGTATTGAGTGTAAAAAAGTCTTTTTAGCATCTAAACAAGGTTTGGGTGTCTTCAGGGGGTATTAGGGATATTATCGCAAATGATGGTGAGTGGGTGATATTAAGATAAACTACAGGGGGTGTGACAGATATTTTCCCTAAATATTAATAGAGGCTTTATCAAGAAGTATGAGTCATGTAAGTATGAGTCATTACATGACTCGGGAAGTAAGAATTATCACTGAAGGATAGTCAAATCATGAGTTTTATAATGGATGAACAAAGTTGGGGGAACCTGTGCATGCAAGAGATGTGCCATGGCGAAGAAAAAAATAAGTTAACGACTAAGGAGCGTCTTAGCAAAACAGAACTACGATTCTTTGGCTGAAGAGATAATGCTCACAAAGAATGTGATGCAACTGTTGCATCAGATAGATGAGACAGAGTGGTTTGACGGCGAGAGCTCAACAAGGTTGAGGTCTGAAACCTGAAGTCAAGTGGAGGGATGGGGTATAGGAAGACTTAAGGGTAGACCCTGTTGGTTATAGTAGGCGCCAGTGCAGGGACATATGAAGAAACATAAAGTTGGTGGCCTCCTAGCAGGAAGATTTGTTTTCTAGTCTCCTCATTTGCACTGTGCCTTGGCTCTCTTCCTGCGTGGCTGCCTGTCTGGTTTTTCCCTAGCTGAGTTTGCCAGGTGGCATATTTTGTGTTATATTATTATATATCTTTTTATTTTTCCCCTCTTGTTATTAATGTATCTCTTCCTTTTTTTGCTTATAAAATTTCCTTAGTGACAAAAGAAGGAAAAAAATAAAATCAGTATTAGTATGTCCTAAAATAAAAGAAACATGAGGTTTGGAAAGTTATTATATCGGCTGCTTCCAGAATTAATAAATAATTATGGGAATGAGGGCTCCGAGACAAGAACGGCTCCAATATCATACAGGAAAAAACACCTAGCTGTTTTTTTGTTATACTAATCCCATGCATTGCAATGAATACGAACTCTTTTATTCACCTGGGTGTGTTCTCCAATAAATGAAATAAAATAAAAGAAGCAAGTTGTATTAACTGTTACTTATTTTTTCTGAGGTTCTGGCAGATCTAAATTATTTCAGAATCAGGCATGTCAACTGTTTTTCTCTTTTGCAAGATGATTATTGTTGACTCTGGAGCTGTAGTTGACTTCCTGGGCTGATCATAGAACCAATGTGATCTAGCTGCTGATAGTATTTTTGGTTGCATTTCTAAATTTTTTTCTGCTTCTAACTGTATTTATCCAGTTGCATTCGGACTCAAACACTGAGAATATGCATGCAGTTCATGAATAAGGTGCTCTATGCGAGAGAAGGTGCGAAGAATATCATGGATAGGACGTTTGCAGACTTCCCCTGGCAAGTTCATGTAGAGGTTGATGGGGTTGAGATAGAGGTTCCTGAGGTGCGTACTTGAAGGGTTTTAAGATGTTAAACTGATCCAGAATTTATCAATCTTTTTCACCGCCTCAAAATCGATGGAAGTGAGGATATGTGGAATTAATGAGACCTATTTTATTGTAAAAGAGTGTCTGTCAGATATGTTCAGCATCTCTCTGTCTCTCTCTCTCTCTGGAAATATGAAATGGAGAACCATATACTTAAATTAACAATTGGCCATGAAACTGTTTCAAACTAATGCAGGATGCAGAAGGCGTACTTGTAGCCAACATTGGAAGCTACATGGGTGGAGTAGATCTTTGGCAAAATGAGGACGAGAATTATGATAATTTTGATCCACAATCTATGCATGACAAGGTGCTAGAGGTTGTCAGCATATCTGGAATGTGGCATCTTGGAAAACTTCAGGTAAGGTAGACTGATGTATCTATGGTATAATGTGTTGATCAGTGATTTTTTGCTTTCATGTGATTGATTCCCCCCCCCTTTTATTATTTTTTTTATTTTTGTGGAGAGAAAAGGTAAGATTATATTCGTATATGCGAACAAGAAACCTGTACACTCAGGTCCTGTACAAGCTGTATCGATTTACCATAGGACCTTCATCAAGAAAAAAATCCCCCCTCGGGTTTAGAATTGTGAACCAAAGACTCCTTACCCCTGTACAACCTCATCCCAGCTGGAGGTGGTGGTTGCAAAAATGTTTCCTACATGCCTGTGGTAGGGAATCCATTCCAACATGCCCACTATTCTTTTGCCATGCGGACAGCTGATGTGGCTATTCCGACCATTGGATAAAGGAGTCATGTTCTGGATTAGCCAATGCCCACATGTCAAATTCTAGAACCAAATTCAGTCAAATACCCTTCTGTATATTGGCATGCATCCTATGTATTTTGATACACACCTACAGTCCAACTATTTCCGTGCACTCTCCCATAGCCCTGGATTTTTAGATCTTTGTTTTGTCATATGGCAAATTCCAATAGGCCATGCACTCTCCCATAGCCATAAATTTTTAGATCTTTGTTTTGTCACATGGCAAATTCCAATAGGCCTGAAACTTGATATGTGAGTAGGAAACCTAAGGGAAACATCTGTCCATAGAATTTGTTTTCTATCTGATTTTCCACATGGCATTCGCTGGCATATATTACAGTTATGTGCTTTTACAAGAATGAAAAATAAGAGAAGATGGAGAGAATGGAGAAAAGGATTGAGAGTTTGAGAGTAGTGCTCTCTCCTCACAGTTTTATTTATAATGGTAAAAGTTAAACAACTTAAGGTGATAGGACTGCCACATGTCAACATTTCAAAGCAATCCTAGTTACATACTAACACTAGAAGAAGTAAAATAGAAAGTTATAGCTACATAGGATATTAAGAAGTAAAATAGAAAGTAAAGTAAACTGAGAATCTCAACACTCCCCCTCAAGTTGGAACGTGCTTCAGCTTGGAACAACAAGAATAGATATCAACCGCAACACAGTCTTCAAGTGGTAACACAAATTGACGAACACCAAGTAGCATAGGTTCTTTCCATGGAAAGCATAGTAGTAGTAGCAATTGCAGTACTGCAGTTGTAGTGGTAACAGCAGCAGTAGTAGTAGCCCCAGGAGTAACAGTAGTAGTAGCCAAGGTTCAAAATCTTGAGTCTCGAGGGTGTCTCGACCCTTTGAGAAACCAAGATCTCGGCAAGACATGGCCGCGAAGGCTTAAAAAGTGTCTTTGCGACCCTAAAATGGTCAATTTAAGGCTTGATACTCTAGGGAAACCTATTTTAGCATATATAAAGTTTATAAACACATTTAAACCATAAAATTGTAAAAATAATCACACATGGTGGTTGTTTGGGTTTATACCCATGTTTGGTAGTGTCCGTTTGAAGTTTTGTTGTAGATCTGGGTAATATTAGTTATTCTACATAATGTTACGCTAGTAGAAAATCAAAGAAGACCAAATGAGCAGTAAAATTATATTTTGAGAGAAGAATAAACATAATAGCACTTAATTAATTAATTGTCATAGTCAAAAAACCCAAAGTAGTTAAGTAGACAACATAATCATAATTCATACATTATGTCGAGACCAGTCGAGAAATGGTTGAAAACTGGTAAAAAATATCGAGACCAGTCAAAAATCTCGTGTGAGATCTCGTCTCGACCTGTTCGAGAATCTCAAGATCTTGGTGTGATCTCGCTGAGATTTTGAAATTTGAACCATGGTAGTAGAACAGTATAAGTCATTGCAAACCAAGTAGTAATAGTGTAGTAGGTTCACAATATAGATCATTGCTAACCAAATAGTAGTAGTAGATAGCAGCGCAATAAATCCCATAAGTAAGAGCGGCCGCAAATAAGATCAAAATTTGAAGACGGTTGGTTCCAAAGTCATGAGGTATGTCGAACTATTTGGGACATAGAGGAAAGACAAACGGACCTTTAATGGCAGAATGGTAATTCTAGTAGCAAAACATGTTGCTTTTGGGTAAGGGTAGGTAATAGGACTCATGAGGAAATAAGATTTATTGTTGAAGGATATTCTAAGTAAACGTTAAGGTAACATGGCTTAATAAAAGGATATAAGTGGGGGTAAAGATGGAAAGAAGGAATAAAACAACTCACGGGTTGAATAGGGTATGTCTTCTTCAACCTTCAACTGAGAGGGAGACCAGGTTCACTCTCAATTGAGAAAACTCAGTCGATAGGTCTCGGATTGAGCTGAATTTGAAGGGAAGGTCAATAACACATAGGCTCATGGAATAGGACCACCAGCTTCTGATAATATGAAGGGAAAAGTAATATTTAATGTCTGAAACAGATTTTGGGCGGAAGTCACTGTAGCAGCCAAGTTGCAGACTTGATTTCTCTCGGTGGGAATGGTTTTTTGGGCCAAGATTCTAGGGTTCTAGTCGCCCTAGGGTAAGGTTAAACCCCAAAGTTTCAGCCCAAACGGATTAAGCATGAGAGGACTGTAGCTCAATCGGGACGGTTCTGCTTAAAGCCAACAGCAAGGATGAACAGTAACCAAAAATAAAAGAGAGGAAACAGAGGAATAATTAGAACAGAAGGAAAATAGCATCAGATGTGTACGATAGCAAACAAGCAGTAGCAAAAAAATTTCAGAGTAGCAGACTCAATCAATCAGGTATTATTCTTCGTACAAAATTAGATCTGCATAGGGACAATACCAGAAATTGCAGAGAATAGAAAATGAAGAAAGTAGAAGCAGCAATGGTGGCTGCACCACAACGAAACAGTTTAGACGACTCTCAAAACGGGCTCTGATCAAGGTTTAAAATCTCGGGTTTCGGAGGAGTCTCGGCCTCCTCCGAAACCGAGATCTCGGCGGACCGAGATCTCGCCGAGACACTGTATTTTTCGGAGCTTAAAAGGCTGTCTCGGTGGCCAAAATATATTTTTAGGTCTCCAACTTCGGGGGGAACATCATTTCTACATACATAAACACATTTAGAGCATAAAATTGTAAAAATAATGACTCTTTGTGGTTGTTTGGGTTTACAGCCATGTTTTGGCAGTCAATACTGAAGTCTATTGTAAACTTAGACTAATATTGTCTATTATATTCAATCAAATATGGCAAATGAGACAATAACATAATGCATTGGGGGAAAGAGAAACAAAATAACACTTCATTATAAATCATTACATCATAGTTCAAATGTTCAATACTGAATGATCCCATAGTTTCGTAGATCGGGCTCACATATATAAAAATTTCATCAGATTCTACCAATTTTTTTCTCTCATAGTTTCATTTAAAAATTTCATTTTTGGGCAAGAATCTAACCTTCAACAGTTCATATGAAACTCCCACAGCAATCCCCATAGTCCGAAGCACCACCCGTTGCAAGTTGAAAGTCCAAACAAAGAAAAAATGAGGAAGAAATAAGAAAATTTTCAAAAAACTAACAAAAAAGAGGAAACAGCAGTTCTCGGTCGAGTTCTCGACCGAGAACAGTGAGTTCTCTCTTTTATAAAGAGAAAAAAAAAAGAAGCAATTTCTTGGCGAGATTTACCGAGATCTCGCAGAGAAATTGCGAGATTTACCGAGATCTCGGCGAGATTATGCATCTGCCGAGACGAAAAGGGTTATCGACCCTGTTTTCGTCTCGGCTAATGCCGAGAAGGGCGAGATCTCGAGATTTTATTCCATGACTCTGATACACCATGTAACAAGATAGAAAAATAAGATAAGATGGAGAGAATGGAGAAAAGGAATGAGAGTAGTGCTCTCTCCCTCCTTACGATCTTATTTATAATGGTAAAAGTTGAACAACTTAAGGAGATAGGACTGCCACATGTCAACATGACAGGGCAGTCCTATTTACATACCAACACTAGAAGAAGTAAAATAGAAAGTCTTAGTTGTGTAAGGATACTAAGAAGTTAAATAGAAAGTAAATTAGACTAAGAATCTCAACATGCGCAAAAGGGTTTTTACCAGGGTCATGTACAAACCGGGCTTTGGGGTTGTTATGAGAAGTAACAAAATGTTTCATTGAAAAACAAAGAGAGTACGAGCATAGAATAAAACAAAACATTAGGGGCCGAGGGCTGAGGAAACAATCTGAGGACTAATCGATGGGGTATAAACCCACATACAAAAAGTTTCCTATCCCACCCCCACCCCCAAACACCCATCCTGACCCAAAAAAGAAAAAGAAAAGAAAAAAGCTAGTTCATTACCTAGGATTGGTTGATGGCAAACTCCAATACAGAAAAATTTCCCTGTAAGCACAATGACCTGGCTTTCCTAATCAAATGAAGGTATCTCCATCACAATCGTTGCTGTTGGCTGTTACATTCAATCTTGATGTTCAACCACCCTTGGAGACATATTTCCATGTCTTGAAAACATCACAAATACCTGCTGGGCCTGGATTGCCCATAGAGCTGCCATCAATATTCAGCTTGAGAATGTTGGGAGGAGGCAGAGTCCACACATGCTGATTCTGCATGGAACCACAGATGAATTACCAAAACTGAGTTTCTGAAGTCCTCGACATATATATTAGCTTTAACCTCTAGGTAGATCTCTCTCCCAACCTCTAAAAAAAAAAAATCCTATTATTGGTCATGGTTATTCAAAACTGTTCCTACTCTGATAGTAAATATTTTTCTTTTTTGTTTGCCTTTTTTTTTTTTTTTTTTTTTTTTTGGGGGGGGGGGGGGGGGGGGGAGGGGTTTGTTGTAAACTTCAAACGATAAATGAATTAGTATGTATTCTGGCTGGAATTGATTGCTTCATAACAGCCGGTTTGTTTAGCAGTTTTTAGAATGAAAAGTTAATTTAGTTTTAGATACTAGTTAGCAGATTCATGTACTTTGTTTGAACCTTTTGTTTTTTTTTTTTTTTTTTTTTTTTGGGTGTGGGGGTAGCGTGGATATGCATGAAGAAACTAATAAAAAAAGTGTTATGACAAACATGCAAATTTGTGCCAGGTTTTTATGATTCTTTGTTTATATAATGGCTCTGTGGAAGTGCCTTTTTTTTATTGAATTGAATTATGCCCAAGCTTTTCTGTATATTTTCGGTGAAGAAAAGAACTAGAAAATATTTTCATACCCAGTCCCTGCCCCCCAGCAACCTCCCCAAAAGAAAGGGTGAGGGGTTCTAACATATTGTGAAACTGTCATTTTGTATTAGGTTAGGCAGTTTTACTTGTGAGTTGTGCCTTTATTTGCCTGGTTACTTTGTCAAATGAACATGCTGGGAAGCATTGTCAGAATGGATAGCGATGATATCTTGGTCAATCGTAGAATTGGCACCTATGGGAGACACTATCCCATCATACGGTTGGATTCTTTTTTGGGAAAATTTCTGAAACTCCCCTATACTTTCCGTATAATTACTAAAACTTTTCTACTCTGAACTTTCTTTCAGTTTTCCCCCCCTCGTTACTCTAGAATACCTGAATTGCCCTTCTGTTAACAAAAAACTGGTCTTTATTTTTCCAATTGAATTTGGTCAATATATGGTAATGGTTCATTTGGATCGAACCACTCCCAATACAAACCAATTCATTAATTACTATTTCTAAATTACCCCTTGCAACAGGTCTTCCCCCTTGCAACTGTTGTCACCATTCCCCTGCCCTGCATCTCCTTCACCCCCTGTGCTTGCATCTGCCCTCCTTTTTTTTCTCTTTCTAGTATTCTCTCAGAAAGAAACATAACACTCTTGGGCTAATTACCATCTCTAAATTGCTTGAAGCTTTGACTGATCAGGCATAACTTAGAGATTATCTACTTATCTCTGCCTACTGCAGTTAGAAGGTGGGTAGGTGGCATGGATACAAGTTGTTCGTACTTGAAAGTTTTGGGTTTGTGAATTGCGTTTGGGTGGGTGGAGTCAGGGATTAAATAATGCTTCTTAAAAGTTGTGCCCAGAATGGAACTAGTTTAGGAATTCTGGGCCTAGTTTAGGATTTTCTCTGTAGAAGTAGTTAACTAAAATGATTAGATCCTATTTTGACTTCATGAAACTGGAATAATGGGACTCTCTAACCATGAATGGAGGGGATAAAAATTTGGCTTATCCTATATATTGGATGCTCATCAATTAATTCTTTGATTTTCCGAAACTATAATGACCTACTAACCACGAGGGTGAAATTTCTTTGTGAGAGAATACTAGGGAGAGAAAACAAGGAGGGCAGAGGCGAGCAGAGGGGGTGAATGAGATGCAGGGCAGGGTAGGGGGTGAGAACGGTTGTGAAGGGGAAGACAGATTTTAAGGGGTAATTTAGAGATAAGAATTAGCCCTTAATGAATTCATTAGTATTGAGGGGAGAAATTGAGGTGAAAGCTTTACTTTTCTGGAGGAATCTTAAAGAAAGTTCTGAGTAAGGAAGTTTTAGTAATTATAGGGTAAGTATGGGGAAGTTTTAGAAAATTTCTTTTCTTTTTTCAATTAATCATCCCAAATATGTTTCCCACGTAAAATTAAAAAAAATAAAAACACCTGAAGAGAAATACAAAATAAGTTCTATATTAGAAATTGGTTTCCATCGAAACAGCACAGCCTTGGTTCAACTTACTGAAATTCTGAAGTCTAGTATGTTGAGATTCGAGGGGGTTGTATGTACCGTATGGTTGGTGGTATACATGGGGGTATCAATAACGTTTTGATGGCCAGTAAACTCTATACGGTTCATTAACTATCTCAGTTTTGGTGGGCCCATGTTATGGAGAATCTCTGACCCATTTCATTGGTCAAATTTCAATAAAAAAAGAACCATGTGATATGGGTAAATTGTGTCCAAAGCTGTTGAAAATTACCAAAAGGCTACAGACCTGTATTGATTTCCACCATTATTTTTTGGAGGAACAATGTTTAACCTCTATTACATTCTTGCATAGCTTTCCGACTTGGGAATCGGTCTAGTCAACTTGATTCCGGGGCATCAGGAGTCAAGTCATTATGTTGCCTCCAACTGCATGACTCCGCCGAGTCAACCTTGCTACTCATGAATGAGGCCTGAGTTTTTTAGGTCTTGTCGATTGAAGGCTCCAATACTTTTTCAACAGTACAAGGTAGTGGGAGTTGAATCCTTGACATAAAAGTAAATCAAGTGAACCACAAAGTCACCAACCATCATGCCAAATCCTTTTTTTTTATTTAATAATATTTATGCATAAACGTGTTCAAAATTCACCGCATGCGATGTGTCTCAAACCTCAGATCAACATATTTTAGAAAGTTAAAAAAAAAAAAAAAAAAAAAACTATGCCAACCATAACTCTAGTTGCAAGTTTCATACATTTATTTATATGTCATTATTTCCCTTATTTTTACTACAACAAACAGCAAACAGTTATCCCAACTAAAGGGGGTCACATTTCCTTGCTCTCCATTCATCTCTGTTCAAAGTCATACTTGGAACAAGACCTAAACTATGCATATTTTTCCTCACCACCTTACCTAAAGTCATATTAGGTCTGCCCCTAGCTCTTTGAGGTTTTTCGATCTGAATCAAATCATTCATCTGTACCCGAGCATCTAAAGGCCTCAGTTGAACATGGTCATGCCATCTCAAATAACTTTCTCATAGGTTATTATGTATTGGCACTACTCCCAAATGGGCTCTAATACGCTCATTTCTTACCTTATCCTTCCTTGTTTGCCACACATCCATTTCAACGTTCTGATATCAGTTGCATTGAACTGTTAAAGATGACTTGGCTCCGGAGGGTCCAAGTAAAAGTCCAATTGGGCATGCTATGCATACTTTTATTGGCTGAAACATTACCACTGAGATGGTTGGGGAATCCTCTATAACATGGACCCATTCATATTAACCATTTCTCAAATGAACTTTAGAATGATCACTGATCTTTTGTAAATGCTTTTAACTACCTATAAAGCATATGTACGTAAATTGTTGAAGTGTTGTGAATGTGAATGGAACTGTAATAACTAATGATTTGGTAATGCGTAAAAATAGATACTAGTTTGTAGGTATTTGGAGGTTATTAGTATGTACTGTGGAAAACAAGTTGGTTCCTTGAAATAATCTCTATTTTAGTGGCCAATACGTTATTGAACATTTGTCTTCAGAGAGGTTAAGCAACTTGAGCCTTTTTAGGTTAAGCAACTGATAAGTTTTGAGTAGCATTGAGCCTGAGGGACAATCTTACGTAGTTCAAAGCTGAGACTGAAGTTAGCCTAAGTTACACTTGCAACTAACTGTATTGTTTAGGCTAAACTGGACTTTGATTTCATCAAGTCCAGGTTGAGCCCAGTGTTTTCGTGTAGATTTAATGTTCTGGATATTGAGTGAAATGTTGATTAAAGCTAGTGGTGTGTCTTGGGTAGGTGGGGCTTGCTCGAGCTCGAAGACTTGCACAAGGGCAATCAATCAAGATCAAGCTATTCGCTGCCTTACCAGTCCAAGTAGATGGAGAGCCCTGGTTTCAAGAGCCATGCACATTAGCCATATCGCATCATGGCCAGGTCTCTCTCTCTCTCTCTCTCTCTCTCTCTCTCTCTCTCTCTCTCTCTCTCCCTCCCTCACATGAGCATCAGTGCCTGCTAAGAATTTTTGTGACATGGTCATTCCTGGGAGGACTCTTCTAGGTTAACATGTTAAGTTTTTGACACGTGGGAAGAAAGGAAAGAGAGGTGGATGATCGTCTTGCTTATATATCTTGTCCTTTTTCTTCTTCCCTCACCCTCAATGGGAATTCTTAATACCTACAATTCTCTTTTTCCAAAAGCCATGAGAATCTGACCATAAAGAGATGGATGTGATGAAAATTGTATGCTGCAATTTGTTACTGGGATTGGTCGTTTATCACGTTCTTTGGGCCATCACAATGGTATGGTACACTGTGGGTGGTTCCCCAATTTAATGGGTGATCGGATAGGCCACATTTATGCTACGCGGCTGGAATCATTAGTTCATTGGAGGTTCTCCCATTCTTGGCACATGAAGTGATGATGTGCCTGACTTGTAGCATTCATGAGATTGGTAACCTCTGGATTGGTAATGTATCAATTTTTTGGGGCCACTTCAATTGTTGTCCACTGTGATGGTCAAGATAGACCACATTGGCACTCTGTGTGACCAAAATTGGGATTTCAGCCTGTGGTTCTCTTATATTTGACCACATGGGATGATGTTATGCCTGACTAGTGGCATCCATTAGATTTGTAGCCTCTGAAGTGATCACTTATCAAGTTTTTTAGGCTGTTTCAGTGTTATCTCCACTGTGTATTACATTCTGTAATAAACGAAGAAAATGGATTTTATTCTCCACATGCCATGATGCTTTGGGGTTGATATTTACCTCGAGTACAAGGTAAAAATCGCAACTGAACTACCATGGAGAATTCGTTTATCACCTGGATTTGTTTTCTGTGTAACCTCTCCATAAGGACCATCGCCATCGGCCGCTGTCAAGTTTCCTAATTCAGCTTTCAAGAGCTACAAAATTAGACTGTTCTTTTGTAAATTCAGCTTTCAAGAGCTACAAAAAATTAATTAAAATATTGCTCAAAAGTACTCTTTTGTGCAATATGTGCTAGTGCTTTTGGATTTAAATTTATCTTACAAATAGAGGGTCAAATGGCCAACATATGGAGCCCTTTTGGCTGCCAACTAAGTTGCTGCGCCGGAGAAGTCTATGGCCTCTTTGATTTCTTTGGCAAGTGACTCGTAGCTAGCTGGTCATAAGCACAGACACCCTCACAGCAGTTCATGCACACACACACATAAACTCATAATTGTTAATGGTTTCTGAATTCAGAAAGTATATTTGAGGATTGAAGTTGTTGATTAAAACAGCAGCTTCATCTGCACTGCTGTATTTTTTAAGACCAAGAAGGATAAAGACTGTATCCTCCCATATGGTATCACTTTGTTTTCTTAATACAGATCAGAATATCTATCACAGTTTACAACTAAATCTTTACCTAGTATGACTTTAAGAATTTAAATTTCAGAACCTTAGCCATGCCTCCTTAGTACCCATGCACACATTGACCCATTGATCCATGTAGCCTCCCCATAACTCAATAACTGATTCTGGATAATGATGGATTTGCTGCTGATGCAGGCATTTATGTTGAGAAGGGCTTCTGAGGAACCTCTTGGTCATGCTGCTGCCATAATCACTGATGTGCTTGAGAATGCTGAAACCAACCACATAATCACTGCCTCCCAGAAACGAGCCCTTCTTCAGGAAATGGCATTGAGGCTCTCCTAGATTAGATGGCATGTTTCATACTGTAGAATCATATACCTCTCCATAGCATGAGTGTCGGTGTTCAGATGTGGTTTCGATTTTGCCAAAATTTATTCGTTTCAATATTCCTGCATGCCTCTGCTTCGAATGGAAAATCGACCAAATGGAATTTGTTGCTTTATAGTTGAAGCATGAAGCATGTATGTATATGCATACATCTGTACATATAAAATGAAAGTAAATACATATTTGAAGAATATATATATATATATATATATATATATATATATATATATATATATATATATTCTGATGGTAAATCTTTCTTAATGCATGCATCTTCTGTGGCTATGGCATCCAATGTTTTTAACTCTGTAAGCTCTTTTGTGGCCACATCTTAGTACGAAGCCACTGCACCTTGCTTTGTTGAAAACAGCATAACAGTTAACAAGCATCACCTTGTTATTTTAGCATGATTCCCTCTTGAGACTAAGCATCTTGGTTATCACAAGTGAATAGATCAACAGAATGAGGGACTGTAAAGAAACTATTTAGAAGGCTGCATGATATTGAATGGTTTTATGGTGAACCATTGAAGATGGCTTTATTTCTAGCACTCATAAGGTGGTAGAAATTCACAATGCTCAGGATAATTTTCTTTCATACATATTCGTATTTTTATTTTTTGAACATTTGTCAGGTACATGTCATTCATAGTTCAGCCAATAGAAAACTGTATTAACCCCTTTGCCTGACCATTTTTTGTTAGGTTCTTTAAAAAATATTTAAACCTTTGCTTGGGATCTTGGTTCAAGGTATTGATATCAGATTGTCTGATCTGGTCAATTTGTATTGGTTTTGGATCTGGTCGATTTCCAATCCGATTCTAGATTTGAGCCTGTTTTAATACTATTTTAATAATAACTGGACATGTGTTGATTTTCCATTAAATCCGAACATCGATCCAGATTGGTTTTGAACATGGCCGACACCGTGTCCGATACCTGAATTTGTAACCATGCCTGGGTCTAACTTTAAGGAGGTCAGAGCCTTGTAGGGCCATGTTTGGCTCTCTCCCTTGTTTCCTTAAGAGGGTAATACTTCTGTTTGGAAAATTTTCCATGGTGGAATTTGATTGATACTCAAGGGCTTATATTCTTGCCTAGGCAAGGTTTTAAAATCTGAAACACTGGATTGGCCTTCACCGATTGCAATTTGAATCGGATCGGAATCTGTCAGAATCAGCCTGGATCGGTCAAAACCAGGAAGAAGAAACAGTGATTGTCACAAATCTTTGATTTATTTGGAGTTTTTCATTCAGAGGTTTTATAGATCTAGCTACAAGAGGTGAGCTTAACTGTTTTTCTGTTATTTTACTGACTAAAGAAGGAAAAATGATTAAAAATAAATAATCCCTAAATAATAAATATTAAAGAACATTCATGGTCGATTCCAAAATAAGTTGTGGGAATCTGTAATAATCAATTCCGATCCAAATCGGTTGATTCCGATCAGATTCTTTAAGCCATGTGCTTATGTTCTACTTCTTCCACACCTATCCTGATTGGAATCGAGTGTAGTGATATTTTATTGGTGTGGTCTTCCATCACTAGGTTCTATTCACTGTAATCCTAACTAGGGGTGTCAATTTTGAGACCGAATCGATAGTATAGATCGAATCTGATCATATTAACTTGAAACCAACCTGGACCGAATTGATAGTGGACAAGTTTCAGGCTAGCTTGTTATAATACTTCTTGATCTTGGTTCCAACTCGGCCTAGGCTAGCTTGAAATTGAACCAGCCCGAAGTCAACTTGATAAGTTTAGCCCAATAATAAACCGACATCGGATCGGTTCATTAGTTAATATGCACAGTACAACCCACCTATCCCAAACCTCTTAATGAAAATGTTTTGATCAAACCCTATCAAGCCTGACACCAATTTAACCCAGACCGCAACCAGCCCAGACCAATATCCATAATCTCAACTAACAGAACATGCTGAAAGAGGGATAGCCAAGATTGTCAGGTTCACATATAAACCTATAAACCTTAAGCTTATGTATTCTCAGCTCAAGCCCCTGTTAGTTGAGATCCTAGGGCACCCTGTCATACAGGATTCAGTGTAGGATAACCAAGTTAAAGTTCCTTAAATGAATATAGGTCTGCATATGCTCATGAAAGTGGGGAAAAAAAAAAATACAATATTATGGATATTTGCTAATAAATAAAAATTCTTAGAGTTGGTGATAAATTTTCTTTGGTTAAAAATCACATCTGGAATTTTATTTGAGTATGCAAATAATAATTACATATTACCAAGAAACAGCTCACCAAATTCTAAAAAAGAAAAAAAAATTTAACCACCACAAGTAGTGCCAACAAGGCAACAACTGTCCTGTTGTGACTTGTGCGGACAACCTTTTTTTTCCCCTTTAATTAAAAACATCAGATTTGTGTGGGCTGAGACTTTTTATTTTTAATATGAAAACCAAATCATTGAAATTAAGAATAAATAAGATTCATAAATGATCATTGTAATTGGTTTCCTTTAATTCAACTAGTCTTATTGACACCTAATTTATTCTATAAAAGATGATGGCATAGTAGAGCCCTTTGACATTCTCTCTCTTTAGATGTTGTCGTTGGATTTTGTCTGATGCTTTAGATGATGTCATTTGTGGTAGGAGATCAACAGCACGCAGTGAAGTGGTCGGATTTTAATCCCGTGGTTACTCCGATACTTAAGTTAGCATTGAATAAGGACAAGCAGATGGAATCCGAAGACAAAATATCCAAATTCCTTATAGAGAGGGGACCGAAGTGCTTGGTTAAGAAAATCTTAATCGTGCCAATTGTGAGTTTGAAGATGCAGAGTAAGTTCAAGAGTGGTGAAATCTTGAACTTATAAAGTCATTCCTTCTATTTATAGCTAAGGAAGAAGGACACAGTATGACCTCTCTTCTAGTTTTTCGGGCTATGGATGATGCTCAGTCACCACCGTCAGCATGTCCAATCCAGAGTGGTAGGTAAGATCTGCTTGTGTAGTCGTGAAGGTTAGTGGTCAGTTTGTGACACTGTAAGATGGGACGCCACTCTAGCGTATCACCTCAAAGTCCCATGAAAGTCCCCGTTACCATGCCT
This sequence comes from Protea cynaroides, assembly GCA_028583415.1. NCBI lineage: Eukaryota > Viridiplantae > Streptophyta > Magnoliopsida > Proteales > Proteaceae > Protea > Protea cynaroides. The sequence continues at coordinate 61,881,358 of CM053268.1, read as the reverse complement.
GATTAATATGAATGACTTTATAAGCTGTTGAGCAGAGCTGACATGTCACTTTGACGGAGATGCACTCTCATGATAGGTTAGTGTGGCTTGTCCCTCCAGCATGATTCACATTTAATGCATATTGCCGGCATTTATTGTTATACATGCATTTATTGCATATGGCTCGCATTTATTGCATTTTATTCCCTCCACGTCAAAGTGATTTGGAGACATCTCTTAGGCAATCATGTCACAATCGGTGAGTGTGGGTCTCTCTCACTAGATGCCCAGTAAACGCCGGAAGGGATCACTAGATCTGCTCTCTATTGAGAGCCATGCGTACCTTTCTGATTGAGGCCACGTGATCCACCTCATATCAATCAACCCTTCATCTCATCGTGTAGACTGGATCGTCTAAGGGTGTTAAACGGTTCGGTTTCAGATTCACGGTTCAGTTTTAGTTTGGTTCGGTGCGCAAAGGCTAATATTGAAATCGAATCGTTTAATAAACTGTTTGAAAATCCTTACCGAAACCTTTTATTAATCTATTTTGATTTACCGGTTTTTAAACGGTTTTTCAATTTAATGGATTAAACGGCTTTGGTTGACAGTTTTTAAACAGTTTTTGGGTTAAACGGTTTAAATGGTTTTGAGAGAGAGAGAGAGAGAGAGAGAGAGAGAGAGAGAGATGATGTAAGGGTTTGATTTAATATATTTAAGTTTTAACTACACTATTAGTTGTTTTTTTTTACTATCTTTAGGTTTTATATTTAATCTTTTAGTCTAAGGAAATGATAACTTTTTAAATTAAAAAATGAGATTAATTCAAAACTTCAAAAGAGGGATTGTGGTACTGTGTGTAATTTTACTCCAATCTTAGAAAATGGAAAAGTTAAATGTCAATGTATTACATGCTTCTAAATGTTAGCAAGTTATGAAGAATAAACTCCACATTTTTCAAATAATGGGAGCTTTAAAAAGAGAATTGTGTAAATTAAGACAAGGCTAATTGGTTTTAATAAGGATAATTGGTTTATAAACGGTTTGATTAGACGGTTTGGTTACGTAATTTTTAATCAGGTTCACATCATCGGTTTAATTGGTTTAACCGGTTCAGTTTGATTTCGGTATGTGGTGTCAAATTGAAAATCAAAATCAAACCGTTTAATAAACGGTTTATCGATTACGATTTAAATGGTTCGATTTGATTTCGATATATGATTCGGTTTCACTTTTGACACCCTTAGGATCGTCTATATCACATTTTCTCCTTTATCACATACCTTGGCCGGCCGCCCTCTACCACACCTCCATGGGCTGGATGTAGCGATTTCATTACATGTCAGTGGTGTGGCGTGACAATCCCTTCCTCTTATTTTATTTTCATTCTCGGACTTCTTCGTTCATAATACAAATCTGTGTGTCTCCTTACAAGGTATTCTGTAATCTAACAATACAAGTTGTAAATCTTGGGTTGGCTCCAACAGCCATTCACTTCAATTAAATGGAATAAATCTCCAACACTAGCAAATCTTGAATTGTGGTTATTGTTATAAATGAAGTTGCATACATGGGAATACACTTTTATAAAATGATGAACCTGAATCACCTGGTCTCAAGCTGACCAAGAACCATAATGTGGTATCAAGTCATGCACCATGATCATCTAATGAAGCCTTTGATGAAAATTAGTAACTACATGCAATAAAAAGTGAGGCTGTCACCATATATTGTTAGCAGTTGGTCAAGTCAGGTAAGAGGGTCTTGGTTCTTGTCAAGCTTACAATACATTATTAAATTCTACATCTATGGATTGACTTTGATGGTGACTACATGCTTTAGCCTATTGTCTGTTTCTTTAAGAAACTTCCCTTGATTTTCTTCTACAATTAAGGTACAAAGCTACTAGCAGCTTGAGACTGAGTCTTAATTGAGAATAGTCCCACATGTTAAAGTTTGGGATCTTAAATGTCTTCATATACTGCTCTTAAATGTTTTCTTATACTGCTTGGCTATCTCTTCTTAATAACTTAAACTTTTGGGATTAGATAATTCAATAGCCTTAGTCTCAAAGACCCCGTTTGTATGTTTGCTGTAAATTTTTTTCATGTATGTAACATTTTACATAAAAAAAATCCTTCATTAGAATTTTTTTTATATTTTTCAATGTCTTTCTTTGCATTTTATGTTAAAACTCACATGGAAACCGGGTTATTGAGTCTCACTAACAGTAGTTAACCTAGCATCATAGCCACCAGCGGCTAAATCTAGTCTGGTCCTAGACCTCGAACCTGAGGCATCTGTGGCAAAGGAAGCATATGGGAGCATCTGATCCACCTTTACTCGAAACAAATGATGAAAAATCCTATTTTATAGGAAAATTTTCCTTTTCTATCGTTTAACATGGAAACAAACATAACTTATGGGAATTTTTTTTATAATGATTACACAAAACAATTATGTAACAAACCCAAGAATGTAATAAAAATAGAAACTAAATTATACCATGTTACTAAATTTTTTTAGTAATATTAGTTACACAATTTTTTATTTTAGCCACAGAAAAAGGAAGGTGTGTACTTCGCTCTCACATTCAGAAAAAAAAGAAAAAGAAAAAAAAGACCTCTCATTTTGGCCAGTTCCTCCGGCCATGATCCAACAGCTAGAGGTCATTTGACGCACATACTAATGTATTTGTGCACGTGCTAAATGACTCCAAATGTTGGATCGCGACAGGAGGAACGCTAACGACAGGATAGGACTACAGTCCCTCGTATACATTGATAGAGTATAGATCTCTCTCCCATTAAGTAATTATCAAAATTTTCCATTTGCTCTTATTCTAGTTTGTTTCTCCGCTTCATTTCACTTCCATTTTAACCGAACGGGGCTATCTCATTGTGACCTTGTCACTCTCTTTAATTGGTGTCTTTTCCTTGAACACACAATCTAAATGTGCTTAAGCATGCCAAGGACTAATTCTCCTTGACCACCTTGTCATATTAAGAGAAGGTGGTGAGTCAGGTTTGGTGCAAGTGGGAGGTTGAAGTGTTATTGTGGGAATTTTTTATTTTTATTTTTTATTTTTTTATATCTTCTTATACTCTTTCATACGCTTCTTTTCATGTGCTTAAGCATGCCAAAGGACTAATTCACCTTCTTTTATTGGGTGGGGAGAGTTGACAATGGGTTTTCTTTATTGACACTTGATATCGGATGTTGGTGTTTGTCCGAATGATGCAAACTCTTTCTTCTATTTACGAAGTTTTTATCTTACCCCTATTTATGGGTTTCTTATAATACTTTTTATTTTCGACGCCTTCAATCCCTGCCCGTCTTTTGGAATCGGGGTCAATGCTTCTTGGAGTAAGACCTTTGCCCATGAATCATGGATCCGACCTTTTAACATGGACATGACTTCAAAGAGTTTAAAGTTAAAAAGTGATTTTTTTAGGCACTAAAATTAAAAAAAAAAAATTGAAGGGAAATTATACTTGTAACAATGCTCTTAAGCAAGACCCTTTGACAATGAATCATTGATCTGACCTTTCAAGATGGTCATGACTTCTAAGAGTTTACAGTTAAAAAGTGATTTATAATTTAAAGCACTCAAACTAGAAAAACTGAAGGGAAGTTTTACTTCTAACAAACCCTTAGTTTCAAGTAGAATTGTAACAAGGGTGCAAGACAGTCTCATATCCCTTTAATAGAAGATGGGTGTGAACTATATTATTAATATTTTTTTATTAGGGTATGTAATGCCATTGTCTCTCCTTACACGTGTGAAAAAGAAAAATTAAATCAGTTCTAATGCTACTGTGTTAGGTATGTATTCTTGAAATGAATTCGTAGAATGGAAAATGCATTCCTATCAAAGAATGGGCGTGGGTTAAAGAACAAGACACGAGCCCAAAATATAGGCTCGATGGACAAAAAAAATTGTTTCAAATTGGTTCGCATTCTCATAACGCATTCTATGATTCAATAATAAAAATGCAAACCAAACACTATTTTTGTCATTTCAGAATGTGTTCTTGACTCAGAATGCATACAAAAGGCAGCTCGCATTCTTGGTTGATAACACATTTGAGATGACAAAAACAATGTTTAGTATGCATTCTCATTCTTAGATCATGAAATACATTAAATAACAAAACCCATCTAGCCATTCTGCATTCTAAGCCTAGAATGGAAATACTCGCTCTTTAGGCTATACGATTTTTTTTGTGCCGGCTGCTGATCCAATGCACCAACCTTCTCCCTTTATCTAGACTTGGGTTTGGCAGCAGAACATTGGTAGAGTATTTAAATTGCAACACCCTCAGCCCCTTAATTGACCACTAGTTTTGGTGGCAGAGCTCATTCACTCGGAAAACATAAGATCTTGGAATATTTAACTCTTGAATGCTTTTACTCTTTTATGTTATGGATTGTATTTTCATTTTTGTTCCAAAAAATCATTAATAGCATTATTAACTCTCTAGTTAAGAAGACTAGTCGATGAGATGTAAGACAATTATGCCACACTTCACTCATTGGCTTCATGAGTTTTGTGCCTCAGAAGCCTAGACTTGTAATCACAAAACTGTTTGAATAATATATATATTTTACAAACCCTAAAAAAAAAGTATGCTCAGGACAGTTATAGATGCCACAACCAGCAACGATCCATCGTACTATTGGAGAATCAACATCAAAATTACTACTACAAAATAGAAATCCCTAATATCATGGTATTTTCCATATGCCAATGAGTTAAGCTAAAGCTTTAGATTACAATGATAAATTAGGGATTTTTTATTGACACCTTTAAGGTGTCAAATAATTTATATTTATTTCTTCTAATATTATACTTTTTTCTTTCGAATCCTATCATTTCACATGTGTACTTGAAAAATGTAAGGGTGTTAAACGGTGTTGTTTCAGTTTAACAGTACGGTTCAGTTTCGGTTCGATATATAATGAGTAAAATCAAAACCGAACCATTCATCAAACAGTTTAAAAAATGCTTACCAAAACCATTATTAATCGATTTTGTCTTTTTGGTTTTTAAACGGTTTCATTGTTGGTAGGGAGAGGAAGAGAGTTAGGACCAAATGAGAGGGAAAGCCAAGGAAAACATTAAAATAATTTTAATTATATATTAAAGTGGACTTACGATTTAGAAATAAAATTACAACTACCTCCCCTGTTGTTTGTCCCGAATTCCAACTTCCTCCCAAAATTTTCAAACAACTACAACTACCTCCCCTACATTTATTATATATTACACATAAACTCACTTTGTTAGGCATTTTCTGTTAGATGATGACAGTTAATGGCCATTAATTTTATAATGGCCAAACTACCTCCATTAAGGGGTGAAGTATCTGATCAGAACAAAAAACAAAGTGAGAAGCAGAGTGAACGCCTCGGCGAGACCGGGGAATTGAGGGGAATGGATGGTGTGGAGAGGGCGAATCTGGTCAGGAATGATGGAGAGGATGCCTGGGAGGTGGCGAATCTGGGCTGCCTAATAGTGGGTGAAGTGGACGGAGAGAGGGGAGAGAATAAGGGAGCAGAAGCGCTCGTATGACGCAGAGAGTGAGAAGAGGGCAGAGGGTGACACGAGACCGCAGATGAATCAAAGGTGGCGAAGATAGCGGCAATTGGAGGCTACTGCAAGGAGGAGGTGATTGGACACCAAAGAAGAATGGGTTTCTACTTTATCAAAATAGTCGGTAGCAATAGCTTGCTTGTAATTTTTACGTCATGACTTTCTAGATTTGATATTTGCGATGTCTCCGACATGCATATATGCAGTCTCTCTCTCTCTCTCTCTCTCTCTCTCTCTCTCTCTCTCTCTCTCTCTCTCAGGTTTCAAACCTATTAAGTAAACGGTATCATATTTCAAACCATAACCGTTTAAACCGTTTAAACAGGTAGGTTACACAGGCTAGACACCGATTAAACCGAATAGAATGAACCGTTTAATTCCTTAAAAGCTAAACCCTAATCTCAATAATTTAATATGTTATTTTTCACAAGACCCCAACCCCAATCCCAATTAATATATTATTTCCCCAAGACCCCAAGTTCCCAATGCCCAACCCCAACCCCAATCCCAATTAAGATATTATTTTCTTAAAACCCCAACCCCAATTTCCAAAAGCTTAAACCGTAAAATCAAAACAGAAAAACATCATATGTATCCGAAAGATGTAGGAAAAACACCTAGATTTAGAACCATTAAGTCATGTAGGATTCAAATCCTCTCATACCCCTCATATCGGCATGAAGAAATCTAGTGGCTGTCATCTACTGTGTGCGTATACCAATACATCGATATGTGCACACAGTAAATTACAGCCACTGGATTTTCTCATACCAACATGAGGGGCATGAAAGGATTAAAACCGATGATTTTAATATCTAACACAATGGAAATATGAGATCAACACAATTGAAAACTAATCTAGTTTTATATGTAAAAATTTCAGGCGAACAAAAATTCCTCTCCTTTATCCATGATTCTTTCCCACTTTTTGCACAATTAGTTAATATTTTGGAATGCTTCAAAGCTTATGTTTATTTCATTTCATTTTATAATTACATAATTTAATATCCTTCTATGAATGCACTGGCATTTGCATTTTCAAGAAGCTACATTAATGTCTAAAACTGACCTATATTGGCCATTTGTCCATGAGTCAAGAGATTCCAAATAATGGGCATGATAATGCAATTGAAGGGAAAAATGAAAAAACTTCAATGTTTGAAAATTTGAAAAAGACAGAAAGAAAATACTAATGAAGACTACACATTGATCTCTGACTTGTGCTTAACAAAGGGTTTCTAACCAATGCATTAAACTGTTTATAAACCGCAATCAAAACTGATTAATGAAAATCGTTTAAAAACCAAAAATGGAACCCATTAATTTTGACACCGTTTAGTTAATCGTTTGGGCTTCCCCCCCATACCGAACGATTAAACCGATTATAAACCATTTAACACCCTTCCGGGGGGGGGGGGGGTGGAGGTGGTTTTCAAATGGATGCTGATTTGTTAATGGTTAATCCCTTATTTCTTGATAGTTTTCCTTATTTCTTGATAGTTTTGTCGTTTAGACCACTTATCAAGTAGGCTTATTTAGGGTTTCAAAATTTTTGATGAAGTGTTTGTTGGGTGAAAGTTTCAAAGCTGAATCAACGGCGGAAGCAGGTTCAGAGAGGGGTTGTATGGGATTGATTACCATGGATTCGTCCGAATTGAGATGGCATTTTCAGGATGAAGATGACAAAGATACAGAAGACGGCGAGAATTTACCTCAACAGATGGGCTTGGATTCCAAAGATGAAGAGAATGCAGAGCAGAGGCTAGTCAGGACATTGGCATATCCTGGGGTAGATTTGTCTATTGCATATTAAGTTCAACACCGTTACTAAAAAAGGAATAGTTATAATTGTTTGAAATCATTGGGAGGAAATTGGAATTCAGCAAACAACAGGGAAGGTAGTTGTAATTTTCTCAAATAAAATTTATTTCTACAACTATAAACGTTTAACACTAAGGAATTAAAGTAAATGTTTAATCAGTTTTACCGGTTCTAAATAGTCAATTTAAATAGTTTCATTTTTGAAACCAGAATCGAACCATTTAATAATCATTTCATGGTTTTGGTTTAAATGATTCGGTTCATTTTCGATACACGATTTGGTTTCATTTTTGACACTACGAGATGATGACACTATTGGCTCTAACATAATGGTGGCTACCCTCTTAAATTATTTGAAAAATCACTAATTTAAAAAACTTTTGATAATAAAACAAAAAATAATTTAAAAAATTTATATGTTCAAGATCTAAATGAACCTATAAAAATACATAGTTTCAATTTTAATATCATGGAAAAATTCCGTATACACTCCAACAACAATTGCTATTATCATCTACGCCCACAAGATTGTAAAAACATCACTTACCACCCAAAAATTTTACTCTGCTAATCAAAAAAGTCCACTCCGTCAAAAGATTCCTGTTAGATGCTGATGTTAGCTGCAATGGAAAATTTGATGGATGATACTACCCTTTTAGCCAGGTTAAAAGACCATTATACCTTTTATTTGATTTGTTATCCTACCCCCAAATCTCTTCCTCCAACACCTTCATCACTTGCATCAATGTCTCTTCTTTCACGGAAAACCCAGCCAACAACAGCTCCCCTTCGTCCTCGTCCTCTGTCTCAGGCGTTCTTGGTCTTTTTCCGACGACTAAAAAGAGATCTTTAGACTCAGGCCGTTTTCGGAGCTCTTTCTTCTTCTTCCTTTTTGTCTTTCTTTCCAAGGAAGAAAGGAAAAATTGGATGGGGATTCCGGAAGAGGAAATCGAAAAGAAAAAAAGAGAAAAACAAGGAAACAAAGAGTGAGGAATTCCACTACAGGAGCTATGGGGATTGACGAAGAGTCCAGTTTCCATTAGACCTTTGGTTTTTTGAATTTTTTGAACTCATGAGTAGACCTCTAGCCCACCATTAGAGCTCTAGTTTTGACCTTCTAAAGAGCTAAATTTCATGAAATTTAAAGAAAAGCAAGAACTGAGAGGCTGAAGCCCTAAAAAAATCAGGAAAGTTGAAGAAGAGTATCTATCAATCACAGTAGTGAAATTTGTGAACAAAATCTTGTCTTCTTCTTCCCCGACCACCCTGTAAGATATTTTATGGGTTAAATTAATTATAAGGTTAGTTGGTTCAGTGGGAGTCCGATTACAGGTAGACCAGTTTAAATATGATTAGAGGTGGACCAACCTGATTCACTGTGAGACTGGTCCAGGGTTAGGGGTGGTATTATAAATACCAATGGTTAGGGTCCCCACAGCCACAGTGTTATTTTCTTCTCCTGTTTCCATACGCAGAGACAAATCAAGGGATCCATGGCAGGTTGTGAAAGACTCTGATCCAAGCATTCAAAGCGAAATAACGGTCCAAAATCAATCTACAGCAAGAGGTATGTCTCTTATCATCTCTTTTTAATGTCCATTGTATTCTAGTAATCTGTATGGTGTGTTCGTTAAGGTTCATAGAAAATCCCATGAAAAAAATCCAAAGGAGATCTAAAAAATTCTTACAGTGGTATCAGAGCCTTCTACACAGATCTAGGATCGATGGGAAAACATTATAAAGAATGTATGTTTGATTGAATTAGAAAAAAGAGAGATTTTTCTCCTATTTTTTCATAAGAACCTGTCTAGGGTTTGTACCATGGAATTTTTTTTTTTTGGACTAGTGAAAAGTAAAATAGTTTATATTAGATTGTAGGTCTCAAAGAAACAAAATCGACGATATAAAAATAGTCGTCGGAGGTAGCCTGACGCAGTCTCACGTGTTGCCTGAAAAAGCGCATGAGATCCACGCCCCGACGGCTATTTAAAAAAAAAGGGGGGGAAAAGAGAAGGGTGCAGTCACCGGTTCAACTCGACTAAACCAGAAACCCTAGCGAGTCAACCCAGGTGCAGGACCGATCCAGAACCAAACCCCGAAACCTTAGATCTGGCCTGAACCGAGCTTGGGCCCAAGCATGAAGACTAGGATCCCTATGGCACACGTGTGGGTTAGCATGTGTGATCCGTTAGCCCAGTTAAGGATCCGTTTGCCTTAACATGTAGCCCTACCAGTTAACCCAAATGACTGATCCAAGAACCCGACCCATATACCCAAGATTTAGGCCCGAAAACCCAGATGGGTGGATCAATTGGACCGGTGATCGGTTCATGATTTAGACCGCGGTTTAGTTTAAAACATACCGTTTGGTTCGGTCTAGGCCAAAGTATTTAAAAAAAATATTTAGCAATGGGTTCGGTCTGTCCATAACCGAACCCGACCAGATCAAATCAAACCAGGATGAACCAGCTAGAACCGGTTTAGGATGCAATAATGCATGTGTCGACTTTGATCGACGTTGTGTTCGTATTTTCGTACTCTACAATTTGGTACATAGTTTGACATATTTTAGTGATTTGAGAAATTTGTTTTTTACTAAAAGAAGTCTCAAATTAATCCGATTTGTAGTTTTTCTGTTTGTTTGTCAGTTATTTTTTGTACCAGATGCATGTAGAAAGTTATGTGTGCATGCGATTTTGTTTACTAACCCACATGGTACTGCAAAGTAGAGTTTGGGGATATTATTGTGGAATTAGGTCAATCTCATCAAAGTGGTACAATTAGTTTCATCATGATGTCTTCAAATTTAAAGTTCATGTATTTGTAAATGCTTGTGTAAGGACGATATACACCTAAAGGTGGTATTGTCAAGTTTTGTTCAAATTAAAGTTTGTGGGTGTCATGTGAAGATTGGATGAAATCCACCAAAGTGGTATATTTAAATCCAACATGGTGTTCTCAAACCCCAAATTTATACATTTACATATACAATAAATGATACATTATTTAATACACTGTTCTCCATGGTGCGAAAAACAGCTAAGAAAGGCAGTGTTAATTCAAATGTGGCATTGTCAAAGTTTAAAGGTATGTTCATGCACATGAGTTGAAAGAGTTTTGACTTTAGGAGTCTCATTAACCCAAATGTGGTGGAATTTTCGAGAGTCATCATTCTTTCGCAGTTACTGCACAGGAACTGAGAAGATCACTGCATGTCTCCTAAAGGAGAATGTGTAGTTGGTTAACTCTTGGAAAAAAGATATTTATTTGCTTGAATCGTTGAAATGGTTAATGCAAGTAAATGATGTGCATATCAGACTTCTATTGTTTGAGATGTGTTTGAACTCATGTATTGATGTTTTCATCTAAGTATGACTGTCCCAAATAGTGTTTGATGTCTATTTCTTTCTATTTGGGGTAAAGTATAAGTAAATATAATTGCATGTGCTTCTATAAGTTTCGTATGGTTTTTCTATTACTTGATATTTTTGTTTGAACTCATATGCTGATAATGGTTTGTATCTCCTAAGATGTCCATCTCTGCGACTATGCTAGGTGGTTTGGTAGTTACTATTCCTTCTCCATCTGGGATGAATTTTAAAAGGTGGTATGAACAGCTAGAAACGAATTTAGGTTTAATTAACTTAGATATAACGCTTAAAGAGGATAAACCTATTGCCATCACTGATACTAGTACCCCAGATGAGAAGGAGCAAATGGTAAAGTGGATGGTAGCAAATAAAAAGTCTATGCTGCTCATGAGGTAGGTCATTTCTGAAACCATGCGTGATGGTGTTCAAGCAAAGAAAATGGCTAAAGAATATTTAAAAGACATAAAAGGGAAGTTTGAGCTTTCTGATAAAGGACAGAGAAGTATCTTAATAAACAAGCTTACTAATACAAAGTTTGACAATAATAAAAGTATCAGAGATCATTTCTTGGAGCTTGCTGCTGCTGCTGAAAAGATTAAAATCATGGGAATTAACGTTGATGATGAATTTGTGATCCATTGTGCGTTATTCTCGTTACCTGAAGAGTATTACCCGATTCAACTGGCTTATAATACTCAGGAAGAAGAATGAGATATGAACAAATTAATCTCTATTTACACTAAAGAAGAAATGAGACTGAAGAAAAGATTTGAAAGTGTCAATGTCACAAGTCATCATTCCAAAGAAGATAAGGGTAAAGGAAATGTTAGGGTAAGACCTTATAGAAAAGATAGACACTCCTTTAAGAAAGAAAAACTTAGTGATAGGGATATGAGTGATGTTGAATGTTTCTGGTACTATAAGAAAGGGCACATGAAGAGAGAATGCAAGGCAAGAGAAGCTTGGTTGGAGAAGAAGAAGAAGGAAATTGAGACACCAGAGAAAGATGACGCCAAGTGATGATGTCGTTTGATACAGTTAAAGCCATAGATTTAGTTAGTTTTCTTTATTATTACCAGTTGTCTTGAGGTTGTTTTGGATATTTGTTTATTGACTTACAGTTCAGTTATTTATTTATTTTGAAAGATTTTATTTGACATGTTTTGATAAAATTAAATTCCATATTAAATTTAAATGAAGGTATTTTATTGGTTCATATATTTTTTTAGAATTTGTAATATTTGTGAGAATCTTTAAATTCTCTTAATCAGTGGGAGATCTGGTAATTAATAGTTTTTCTGTGATGATTTGTGTTGTCTATGGTTAATGGATTGGATTATTGGTGAGCATTCATTTCATTGCTTGTATGTATTTTTGATTATTTAAGACATGTCAAAGTTGCAAGGTGATATTTAACCAAAGAAGACGGTAAACCAAAATATGATATTAGTCCAAGCTTAAGGCGATTTGCTTATAAGTTGGATAATATCAAAGTGCGTTGATCTATAAAGATTTTAAGGTAACGAGATTGTGGTAATTCGATCATTGGACTCAAGTATTCATCTCAAAGTGATTTATATCATTAAGTAGACCTCTGTATGTTACTGACAAAAGGGGGTACACCGGATGTGTAGGAATACTTTTCGATGTTGTTCTACATTGATAGGCTTAATGACTGGATCAAAGTAAAAGATGATTTTTTATGTAATTAGATTCCATGGTCACACTGGGTCAATGGTGACTTTATAATTAATGTAGCTCAAGTGAGAGATTGTAAGATATTTTATGGGCTAAATTAATTATAAGGTTAGTTGGTTCAGTAAGAGTCTGGTTACAGATAGACTAGTTTAAGTATGATAAAATGTGGACCAACCTGTCCACTGTAGGACTGGTCCAAGATTGGGGGTGGTATTATAAATATCAATGGTTAAGGTCCCTACAGTCACGGTATTATTTTCTTCTCCTGTTCCCATACGCAGAGAAAACTCAAAGGATCCCCGACAGGCTGTGGAAGACTCTGATCCAAGCATTCAAAGGGAAAGAAACGATCGAAAATCAATTAACAGCAAGAGGTATGTCTCTTATCATCTCTTTTTAATTTCCATTATATTCTAGTAATCTATGTGGTGTGTTCGTTAGGGTTCATAGAAAATCCCATAAGAAAAACCTAAAGGAGATCTAAAAAAATTCTTACACACCCCACTTCGTTCAGTCCTTTGGGTTCGATTTCTCTCTTTCAATTCTGGTTTCTTCTTCTTTCCTCCTGTTCTAACGGTACTACCTGCAACCCCTCTTGTTGACATCAATCTCTCTCATCTCTCATATTTCTTCCCAAGGTTTGGTGTGAGAGTACCTCTAATATAGGCAACTCAGGCCCTTAAATCCCAGCTCCTACGTCCTTTCCTACAACAAGTTATAAACTTGTCCCATATTCAAGTATAGTAACTTCCGCTTGATTCAATTTCAAGCCTTTAATATTCCTCATCCACTTGCTGATTCGACGGGTCATTAGGTAGATTTCATAGATCAGTTGGCAACCAACATTGAGCAAGTTTGATTGATTTTTTTCATGCTAGTTACCGCTGAGTTCAGTTTAGATCAAGAAGACATAAGGTTAAAGACAACCCTAACCCCCCATGTCAACTTCCTTTATTTGTTTATTTTATTTCATATTTCCCTTTTACCATTAGTTTCCTAAAATATCCTGCCCTTATAAAAATTTGTCTTGTCCTAATGGTGGAGTTAGGATGCCGGAGTTGGGATGCCGGAGATGGGATGTCGCCGTGGACGCACAACGCAGAGGGGAATCCAACGTTAGGGGTTAGGGCTTGGGTAAATAGAAGTTTCATTAAAAAGTCAAATTAGTCATTCAATATAATTTTTTAATTTTTCAATTTATAATATAAAGGGTAAAACTGTATATCAATAATTTTAGTGATTTTCGTTACTTAAATGGGTGCGGTTGATGTTTTTACAATCTTGTGGAAGCAGATAATGTTAGCAATCCTTGTTGGAGCGTATATGAAATTTTTCCTAATATCATTTACTATCAAATATTAAAAGCAATGTATGCATCTTTTGATAGCCCCTGATAATTAAATATAGGGAAATTTTCAGCTACCCCCAAAAAGAATTAACCAAATCACCTACCACCCAAGTTGTTTAAAAAAATACCTATCACCCAAGTTAGACAAACGTTAGTTAATGGACTGACAGGAAAAAATTGAAATTGTGTGTAGACATTTATACCCCTTTCTTCTTCCTCTCTGTTTCGCTGCAATATTTTATCAAAAAAAAAGAAGAAAAAAAAAAGGAAAAAAGAGATACCCTAACTCCAGATTATAGTTTTGATAACAATGACGACGACGAAGAGGAAGGCTCCAGAGAAGCTCTCCTTGAGGTTACAGTAACCGATTGGGAATCGATTGAGCTAAGAAGGAGCGGAAAATTGAGTAGAGCTCGAGCACCGGGCATCTTGTAAGCAGCTCGGTCGTAAAAACAACAATAGAAACCGCTAGTAACAGAATCTTCGTTCTCTTCTCCTTGAAAGTCTTCACAATTTTACCCCTTTCCTTCTTCTTCATCACCAAACCCTAGTCAAAATTCAAGAACGAAGCGCGTTTTAGCAAGAGAGAAGAAGAGAAAAGGGGAATTACAGGGTCGATGCCTCGAGCAACACATTAGCCACCATTTGGGTGGGGATGTGGGATCTACTACAATGAGACTGTAGCAACAACCAAAGGGTTAAAGTCGATCTACCCGAAATAGAAACAACGAAAATTTCGGTAGATAAAAGTCAAGTTAATCAGCAATTAAGGGCTTTAGGCAAGAAGTAATAGAGTTTGAGACAGTTTAGAATTGTGTTTTGTGTCTGATTATTTGATTCAGTTGAGTAGCTTGATTAGGAAACCTGATGAGAGTTAAATTTGGAAATTTAAGTTTATATATAGACATTTAATCACCTCCCTCCAGATCAGTAGTGTTGTGCATGCTACGTGATTTTCTCATTTCATCTCTGTTATTCTTTAGTTCCATAACACGTGATCGAATAAATGTGATTCTCTCACAATTCTTTTGATTGCAATAGAGAGATGTTAGGAATCAGGAGAGGGGTCAGGGTTTACATAGGGAAGACCAGTACATGCACTTCTCTTTTAAATTTTTTTCCCTTACAAAAAGGGTATTATTGTCATTCAAATATTTTCTAACGGCTGACACCAACAACTAATGACTCTGTTAGTTACTTTTGGATCTTTTTGATAAACGTTTGTCTAACTTTGGTGATAAGTGATTTTTATAAACAACTTGGGTGTAAGTGATTTGATCAATTCTTTTTAAATGGTAATTAAAAATTTTCCTTAAATATATTTAAAGAAAAATATCATCACAACGAACATCTCATATATAATGAGCCATGGAGTCCCCTAATGATACTCTCTCCTCCAATAAATATAAGTGAGTCTTAAATACATATAGCACGTCCAAAACCCTATGCATAAAATTTTGCCAAATTTCATAGAAGGAGACATGACAAAGGCATAAAAGTCCAAAAGGATTATTTAAATTATTTTTTAAGTGCGAACTATGACATCCTAATGTATTAACTTAGGACAACCTAACATTACGAAGGGCCACTAATGGACAAAACAGCTTGACCTTTTCTATTTCAGGCTTGGATCTTCTCTCATCATTCTGTCTGTCTAATCAGGGATCCAATGGTCAAAAATCATTCGGTGTACATATTCATACATTGGTATAAGTGTTAGGTGATCCTCGACATTGGATTTGGACTAGAGGGGCAAGTCTATTGGAGATGATCATTTTTCCATCTATTTCGGAGCCCCTGGTTATTATCAAGGAAACTATTGTATTACTTGGAAGTGACTTATCCGATCAATTTAGATCATGGAATGCTTTGGGAAAGCATAGTCCATTTTAGGAACATGCTTCTTTTACCCATTCTGTGTTTTGAATCTATAATTAGGGATGTAAATCGATCGAATTTGAATCGAATACACCGCTATCTAAACTCAAATCCGTTTACCAACTACCCTATTCGAATCCGATCCGAAATCTGACGGATGTATAAAAATCAAATCCGAATTCAAAATTTAACTGAGATATCCGATTCGAATCCGCAAAATGGAATTAGAATACAAATTGTTTGGAAAATGAATGAAAACCCTGGTTTAAAACAAATATATAGTCTACCCTAAGAAAATAAGAGACGAAACCCTTAAATGGCTATATAAACATTAACGTTATATTGTCTTAACACTTTAAAACCTAATGTTAGATTCGTCTTAACACTAGGCTAATTGGAGCAGATATAATCCTCGTCATTTGACTGATATTAGAATCCGAATCTGATTATTCAAATTCGGATTACTCTAAACGGATGTGAATTTGAATCGAATCTAGATTTTCAATTATTAATTTACATCCTTACCCGGAACAGACATTCCTTGTTCTTTAGCCCATTTTCATTTATTAATAGTAATGTATTCTCCATTTTGAGAATGATTCATTCCAAAAATACATACCGACTGACACAAAATGGTATGTAAGGATTTTTTATTTTTTTTAATCATATACACAAACACTGGCATTCAAAATATCTTGACCGTCGACAGGACTTGTCCTTCTAGACAGTCTTCTCTTCCAAGTGATTGAAAACCGGCCAACCGGCCAAGTGCCGAACCCACCCAACCACCAAAGGTATTTCACTGATTTTCAGTTTTTGTGGGCCATTGTCTGATTGGAAGCAAACTTTTTTAAACTCCACACTGGCATGGGATTATGAGGATCTTACCCACCCTCTTGATGCCAATCATACGGTTGATAACCCCAATCTCCGATGAAACGAAGAGCCAATTATTTTTAGCATCGTTTGTTTCCATGGAAAATGATAGAATTAGAAAATTTTCTTATATAATAAATTTTCATATTCTGATTTGATCTAAAAAGTAAAGATACGCAATGATTAATTAGGAAAATTTTAGGAGAAACTTTGAATGGTCTCCCTTCAGTTGAGGTAGGACATGTCCACAGCATCTCACCTTAAAAAAGGTATTAAATCTTCAATCTCTTATATTTGAAGTTCCCATGATACCCAAAATTTTATATAGAAAAAATTTGTCGTGTTATTTATAAAGAAATTTTATATAGAAAAAATTTGTCGTGCTATTTACCAAGAAATTTTACATCTAAACAAAGCTTAAAGGAGAAAAAAAAAATAGAGAAAAGATTGCAACATTTTATTTTAACCACACTACTCTTTTTTTTTCAAAAGATTTCAATTCTCTCCGGTGGTGACTGGGCAGTTAGTGAATGAACCAACGGCCAAGGATCACTCACTGGGTTGCCCAACCACTCGAGTGGATCAAAGGCTTTTCAAAAACTTCGAGAACGAAAGGAACGTTTTTTCTACAAAGTTTGGGGCGTTCATCTAGTAGTAGAAAGCTTAGGTCCAAAATCGTACCTTTACTTGTATGGTTGAGTTTTATTTTAGTGATAATTTGAGGTATACTTAGGCATATGCAAGTGATTGCATGTTGGGAACGTTTGTGTGTTTAGCGTCGTGTCTACGGATAAGCAAGGATCACTTATGTAGGTTATGATCATAAGTCGTGAATTGATGTGTCGAGTCCTTATTGGGCGGTATGGTCTGAGCCATGTAGTTCGGCAAAGGAAGAAGCAAACACAATTAATATAAGTCACTCGAGCTGTTGTCAGCGTATTAAATGTAGCCACTCAAGCTTAGCAGCCCATTAAATGTTGTGTCATCGGATTTACGTATCAAATGTTGTATACTGTGTACAAGGAATGTGCATTAAATGCTCCATACTCTGTATACAGTATATGCATTAAATGTTTCAAGCTTGATATAGCATTCGTAGATAGGCCGAGACGCTCGACTTTAGGTCTTATATGCTTAGGTTGGTCGACGTGTCGCATTCCAATTCGATGACGCTATGTTGACGCGGTGCAATGTTATTGGCCGGTATTATTAGTACTCAACTGTTACGTTTGTTGGCATAATTGTTTATTTATTTAATTTTATTTTTGGTAATATATAAATTCTATTCAAGAAAGCAAAAATGAATAGAAACTACCTACTTTACCCTGGTTTTTATTATATATATAAATGGAAAATTTAATTAAAGGCTAACCTTCCATAATGAATTATTCCATTTTGTCCCCAAAAAAATCCATTAATAATATAATTAATCAAGATTAATATTCAGAGGTAGTTTGAGAGGAAATGACATGAAATTAATAAAATAAAAGCTTCCCCAAGTACCATGGTTTTGGATTACGGTGGGATTCAATTTCAATTCGATGTGTAATGAATAAAATTAAAAATCAAATCATTTATTAAACTGTTTTATTGATTTGAGAGAGAGGAAGAAAATTAAGAACAAATTGAAGAAAACATTAAAACAATTTTTATTTTTTAAACAAAAATCAAACCATTAATAATCAATTTAAATGGTTTGATTCTGTTCAGTTCACGGTTTAGGAATCCCTTAAAAATCTGGAAATCAAAGTAGACAGATCCAGTAACGGGCCCATCAAAGAAACACCATACCAACAAGAAGAAAAAAAAGTAATTTATTCTCTTCCTCTTTATGTCTTCTTCACGATTTCTTCATTCTACTTTTTCCTTTCTAATTAATTTTTGGGAAAGTTTTTAATTTTTTTTGCTGATTTTGAGGATGCATTTATTTAAGGCATCGACACGTTGATTGAATTTGGTTTTGCTTATAATAAGCATTAGGTTTTCGATCTGTCGCTTTTTTTTTTTTTTTAATTGATGACTTCTATCTTACTCAACGCCACTTGAACCCCATTAATGATCAATCACGCTCTTTCTGAGTTTCTAAGTTTTCTTCTCGATGATTTTTACCAGAATGGGTCAAATTTCCTGCCAGTTAAAACTCTAATAACTCACTTCAGAAGGATCTCTCACAGATAGGTACTGATTGAAATGCAGACTTTCTAGGATCTGATTTTCAATTTAGAAGTAAGCTTCGTAAATTTTTATATGAAATTGGTTTTTTATTTGTCGAAATAAAAAATTCAGTTTTTTTTTTTTTTCCCACAGTTTAGTTGAAGGGTTTGTGTCTGAGTTGTTAATCATTTAGAATATGGGGATCTATTTAAAAAAAAATTTATGTAGGGATCAATAATTTATATTATTTAATCTTCTTCTCCTGAATTTTTTTTTTATTTTTCCTTTTTACCTATATATTCCAGTTCTGTGACACTGATTTATTGTTTTATGATCTGGGTTCTGCTGGATCATTGATATTGATATTTTTCTTCATTTTCCTGAAAATGTCTTTTTTTATGGATTTTTCTTATATGATTGAATAATTGGATTTTAAAAAAAAAAATATATTGAAAACGTGTTGAACATTCCAGTTCAGCGGTTAAATTTGACTTTGCTTCATTTGCTAAATCTGAGGGGGGGTAGATCTTAGATGGGGTTTTGGGTATTTAAGGGGGCTCTTGGTCTCTTTATTTTCCTGTAGAAGAAACTGAGGTTTTTCTTCGTCTTTAGAGATCTTCGGTTTCCTTCTCCTTTCTCTTCTACGGTTATTCTATTTCCTTTGGAAGAAATTGAGGTCTCTCTCCCTCTTTAGAGATCTACCTTTTACATCTCTCTATCTTCGGTTATTCCAAGAAAGAAAAGGAGCGTTTTCAGTAGGTATGCTGATCTGAACTTAAGAATTCAAATTAACATTACAGTTCTTATGTAGTTTTGCATTGTTGGTATGGGTAGTGGCTTCTGCTATCTTCGTGATTTGTACTGTCAATGTTCCAGTTTGATGGGAATTCGTTTGTTGGTGATTATTTGGTTTTCTGCTTTGCTTTGGAGGCTTCATTTGATCTATCTAGTGTCTTTCCCATGTGCTGGTTTTTCGTGGCTCTCATGATTTGAAATTGGGTTCTGTTGGAATGCAAAGATTGGTTGGTAGTGTTACATTTTGTTGTGGATCTGAAAGCTGCTACCATTACTGGGAATTCTACTTTTCCGTATGTGTGCTCTCTTTGGTTTAACAACTTGCCAGGGTTTGGTGTAAAAATCATTCTTTTTTGCTTCTCCCTCCTTCTATGCCACATGCTTTGTCATGGGTTCTGCAAGTTCTGTCCCCCTCCCTCCTGGACCTATTTTCTTTTGTGGATACTCTGTTTGAAATCAAATTAATTTTCCGGCTTTGCATGATATTTTTTTTGGTAAATTATCTGTTGAATTTTAACAATTTTGGGGGGAAGGATTTTGTGTTTTTTTTTACCAGGGTCAGGGTTAACAGTATCCTGTTTTTGGATCTGTTACTGGTCTGAATCTGATCAGAAACTAGCTTTCTATCCAAGTTGCTGGGCTGTGTTTTTCATTTTCCTTTTCTTTTCCAACTGTTACACTGAGAGCTGGAAATGGTAATATTTTGCAATCCTTTCTTTATCCTGAATTATAAGTTTTCAATCTTTCAGGTTATCCATAACAAGGGAAAATGGTGAAGATTTGTTGCATTGGAGCCGGGTATGTCGGTGGACCTACCATGGCTATGATTGCTCTCAAGTGTCCGTCAATTGAAGTGGCTGTTGTGGATATCTCTGTTCCTCGCATCAATGCCTGGAACAGCGACCAGCTCCCCATCTATGAGCCAGGTCTCGATGAAGTGGTGAAGCAGTGCAGAGGGAAGAACCTCTTCTTCAGCACCGACGTAGAGAAACATGTCGCAGAGGCCGATATAGTCTTTGTTTCGGTTAACACCCCGACTAAAACTCGGGGCCTCGGAGCAGGCAAGGCTGCAGACTTGACATACTGGGAGAGTGCAGCTCGCATGATTGCGGATGTATCCAAATCTGACAAGATTGTTGTTGAGAAATCAACCGTTCCAGTGAAAACAGCTGAGGCAATTGAGAAGATTCTGAGCCACAACAGCAAGGGCATCAACTTCCAAATTCTCTCAAACCCAGAATTTCTTGCAGAGGGGACTGCAATCCAAGACCTCATAAGCCCTGACAGGGTGCTTATTGGTGGCCGGGAAACTCCCGGAGGCCAGAAGGCAATCCAAGCTTTGAAGGAAGTGTATGCCCATTGGGTGCCCGAAGACAGAATCCTAGCAACCAACCTCTGGTCTGCAGAGCTGTCCAAGCTCGCTGCCAATGCTTTCTTGGCCCAAAGGATTTCATCTGTCAACGCAATGTCAGCTCTTTGTGAAGCAACTGGAGCTGATGTTTACCAGGTGTCTCATGCTGTTGGTATGGATACAAGAATAGGCCCCAAGTTCCTCAATGCCAGTGTTGGTTTTGGTGGTTCTTGCTTCCAGAAGGATATCCTCAACCTGGTGTACATCTGTGAGTGCAATGGTCTCCCTGAGGTAGCAAATTACTGGAAGCAGGTCATCAGCATGAATGACTACCAGAAGAACCGTTTCGTGAATCGGGTGGTCGCCTCCATGTTCAACACAGTCTCAGGCAAGAAGATTGCAGTGCTTGGGTTTGCATTCAAGAAGGACACTGGCGACACACGGGAGACCCCTGCTATTGATGTGTGCAAGGGACTTTTGGGTGATAAGGCCTGCTTGAGCATCTACGATCCCCAAGTGAACGAAGATCAGATTCAGAGGGATCTCTCAATGAACAAATTTGACTGGGATCACCCTCTTCACCTGCAGCCAATGAGCCCTACCTCAGTGAAGCAAGTTAGTGTGACTTGGAATGCCTATGAGGCAACAAAGGATGCCCACGGTATCTGTATCTTGACAGAATGGGATGAATTCAAGACACTTGATTACCAGAAGATCTATGATAACATGCAGAAACCTGCCTTCGTATTTGATGGGAGGAACGTTCTGAATGCGGCAAAACTGAGGGAGATTGGTTTCATCGTCTACTCCATCGGTAAGCCTCTGGATCCATGGCTCAAGGACATGCCTGCTGTGGCATAGAAAGGTTGCTTATATGGATTGCCTTGTGGTGGGACCGTGCAGTTGGAAGTTCAAGTTGATTCTTTAAATTCTTTGCCCCCCTTTATATTGCTTCAGTATGGATTCAAATGTTTCTTTTTCCTAGTAGCCAGTGTTCCCTATTCCTCCATCCTGGGGAGGTAAAAGACTTATGTTTTTGCCTTTACAATTTACTCCATCTTGTCAGTTAGTCTGTAGTGAATGCCTGGATCAATGTGATTTCTCCATTTTGCTTAATCTGCTATATTATAAATGGATTCAGGTAATTTATGAACCATTTTTTTACTTAAATTTTAAATCGCCTTCAGATCTACTGAGTAGCTGTATATTGCCAAAAGGATCGTTGATGAGATCAAAACTTGTCAAATAACAATAACTAGAGAGGAATGATTTTTGCCATAGATGGTACTCCATGAGGTCATTTAAGAACTATTTGAGTTTCTGGCCTAATTGCGGTGCAGTTTTTGTTTGTCTATATCACCAACAATTAGTAGGTGACCAAGTGGGGCATGCAACAAACCAAAGAGGTACTAAAGCAGCAGGCTATATATGGGTCCTGTGGGAGTAATCGTGTCGGTGTGGTTTAGCTGAATCCTATCTTCTCTTCGCTGTTAACCTCAAACCCAGTTGTTTCTGTTTCTCTTGCTGCTAATGTTAATAAAATGGACCATGCCTGCCTCGGTCATGTGCTTTGATCATCATTTTAATTGTATTGGTTATATGCAGAAGAAGAACCCTTTTTTTGGGGATTTTTTTTTATTTTTTTTATTGGGGTGGGGGTCGGTTTGAGGCAGCTATGAACAGGGGAAGTGTGTTGGAAAGCTGTGAGCTGTAATTCTGAAAGGGCTGGAAATCAAAATGGTGATGCCAGGTTTGCCAGAAGAAAGAACAGAAGTAGGGAGAGGAACAGAACCATTTGGTTTGAGACCTTGATGGATGGTTTTATTTGGGTGGTTTAATTTGATATCAGATTAAGAGTTCCTCAGGACTTGACCAAGCTTTGGTTCGCCGCCCACCTGTCCGGCATAGATTATGGTTTCTTAATTGGCAGGAAGGAAGGATGGGGCTCTCAGTACAGATGAAAGATCAATTACATACTTGTTGGCTGCTAGTTAACAAACCTATTCACCAGCCCTTGACAATGACATCAACTTACCAAACTCCCAACTGATTCAAAAGAGTTAGGGTGTGAGGATCCATCACTACTTCTTGTCCATGTATTATTTTTGACTCATTCGGCTGCTGAGAAAGAGTAAGCAAAATAGTGACCGAGTCATTAGTACAGTTTGAATCTCACAATCACAAAGGCCGGTCTAGCAAAGCCATCACTGTTGAAGTGACTGCTGAGAACTGAGTCAAATTTTCCCAGTTTAGCAGTTTCCCAATTACAATGGAAAAAACCAAAATTTGGGAGAAATGAAAAGAATTTTACCCTCTTGAATCATGAATCTTGACTTGGTTTCTGGTTGGCCAAATGCAACTTAATAGATGGAAATATCACCACCAGTCCACCACCACATTATGTTTGGCTACTTCCCACACACCCAAGAGTCAGTCAAGGTTTGGCTGGGAATAGTCACCCAAGCCATTTGTCTCTCTTTTGGATCCGTCTACTTGACACCCGTTTGTGTCAATGGCTCATTGACATCGATCCCTTTCATGGGATATCATTGTTCTATCACGGAAATCTCAATATACAAGAGAATTTTGGTGTTGGAGATGGAAAGAGTGAAGAGTTTTTGCGCCATTCACGGAAGCTTCCCATCCACCCAGTGGAACACAGATAGGCCTTAGTGGGTGCCATAGACTTTTCAAGCATCATCTGCAACTTTTATGGCTCAGTCTGGAGTACTCTACCTGAATCGGTTGAAAATCAGTCATCCATACCGTTCCAAATCGGCAGGAATCAGGATCAGCCGGCCTGATATGATTCCTCAAACCGTGGTCTGGTTGCAAGTAAAAGGAAGGAAAGTTAAATAAAATTTTAGAAGAAAATGGAAAGTTTTTATAATTAGAATTATGTAAATACCTTAAAATTCATATTAATTATGTTAATTAAATTTTTCAATGTAATTTTTTTTCTTTCTTTAATCAAATTTTAGAAAAAATGGAAAGTTTTATAATTAGAATTATATAAATACCTTAAAATTCATATTAATTATGTTAATTAAATTTTTCAATGTAATTTTTTTTTCTTTCTTTAATCCAAGGAATTTGACTGTAAAAGATAATAAAATTTAGGGAAAGTATCCCACCACAATGTTAGTGTGGGAATCCTTTCTCACTCACACCTTTTCACATTCTAGGATTTTCTCTCTCGTCTTCATATTCTTTCTTTCCCTCTCCCTCCCCCCTATTGACGATAATATTGTTTCTCTCTTCCCCATTAGTATTGTGTGGGAGATTCCCGGTACACTGATGTTGTGGAAAATCCTTTTTTTTAAATTTAATTATTAAATTTGGGATGTTTTGGAGTCAGTTACACAATTATATTAGATAATAATTAAAAAATAATTGTAAATTGATTTAATTTCACTTCCTTTCCATTTATTTTCCTTACAACCACTGGGGCTTCGGCAAATGCGTCATTTTACTGCAACGCCTTGCCATCTCTGCTGGAGTATTAGGACTTAAAGATGTGCATGGTTTTTTTTTTTTTTTTTTGGTAGAAAAAGATGTGCATGGTTTACCTTCAGTTAAACTTGGCCCCTTACTATGGTCCGGTCGACCCAAGCAAGCTTTGAATTTGGTTGAGGCCAGTCTGGTCAACCCAAGCAAACTTTGGACTTGGTTGAGGCCTCCAGAGTCCAAAAGATGGTGATGGTTCAACTGGCTGAATCAGGCAAATGGGAAGCTTCAATATCTTTTTTTTTTTTTTTTTTTTTGGAAAGGTAGGGATGCTTCAAAATCGACCATAACCTTAGAACCACACCAACAAAATTTGTCTCAATTAAAAGGTTCATCTATTGTCATGGTTGGTGTGCCACCAAATTCCTATCACCAAAGAGTTTTGCAGGGTCTAATCATGATACCTTGCTACTCTTTAGTGAAGTATTAGGGTTGAAGTCAGTAGTGGCTCTGGCCCACCCAGACCCAAACCCTAATTTTAACGAAAGTAGGAAAAATAGAGAAAAGAGTACAAACAGTAGAGAGATAAATGGATCAAATATTGATAAGATGTGAACGGATTCATATACCCCTAAATAGATATGGATGTGAATCGAATCCTGATTTTTAATTATTTGTCTTCATTGTTGACTTGTGTAAACCAGACCTTCCTCCCCCAGATTGATATAGTTCACTCTCAATCCATGTCTTTCAAATGTCTTAAGTCTCGGTGATTCTCTTTTGCTCATTCTCTAAGGCCTGTCGAAACTTCAAGAATTCTAAAGATCATTAGCTACTTAACTTTTTATTATTAGTTACATATCTATTCGAATTTGATAGATGATGTTCGAATTATCTGAATTCTGATATGGATGTGAATCAAATCCAGATTTTGAACTATCTATTTAGATCTAACGAAACAAGGAATAGTAACCTCAAAAGATAGATAGGGCAAGGATTGTTAGCGCAACCAGAAAAACTACCCACACCTTGTTTAGATCTTGGCAAATCTGGTCCATTAGGGACTGTTGGGTATGGATAACATCAGCCAATACAAAATAGTAATGTGATACATTGACAAAATATTATTACTCAATTGGACCTTACAAGACCAAATGAGTGGGGGACTACTGTAGGGTATGGATTACACCAACCAATAGCAATGTGACATCTGCCTGTCCGCGGGCAAGGGATCAAATACTCGCACTTGTTCCGCATTCAACCGCTTACACAAGCCTAAGTCCATCCAAAGCCAATACTATAAATAGAACTAGATCGCACTGAGTTACAAGTACAATAACATTCAAGAGCTTATGCTTACTCCTACAGCCTCCCACTTCTCAACCTCGGCTTCTACTCTGAAGATCCGACCTTATCTATTATTTGCTGTTCAAAATCCTGACTTCGGCATTGGAGAAGACCCGGGCCCCAAGCCCGGCCCCTCTTGTGCTTACTTTGTCCATATCTTCTACAGATTATCTCATCTCAAAACACAACGTGCGGATCCAAGCCGTAACAGGGACCAAGCAGCTTACCCATCTATCCTTCTCTCTCTCTCTCTCTCTCTAGGAACTACAATACAGATAAAGAAAGTATCTTCTGTAATTTGTTGATAAACCCAGTACCTATGTAATAACTTCTGTTGACTAACAAATGAAACTGATTTAAGAACATTAACCACCTATGAGAATGATTTAAAACAAAAAAACTTGGGGTAATGTCCAACAAAACTGGGTCAAGTTCAATTTAGTCTCTCATGAAATTGAAATGGTCACTAGCCCTGCTTAACTACCTATATAATAACTTCCATTGATTCTTAAGGTTCTGTTTGTTTTCATGTAAAATGGTAAAAATGAGAAATTTTCTAACAAAGTAGAATTTTCCACAATTTGTTTTAATATCAAATAGAAAAGTGGCATTAGAAAAATTAAAAAAAAAATCATTTAAAATATTATCTGCATGAAAATTTTTACAACGAAATAAACATGACCTAAATGATCATATAACACCCAAGACTCCCATCAATCAAACAAAATAAGGTTAATTAAAAAAAAAAAAATTGGTGGAATTAAAAATGAGTTCACACATTAAAAAGTCATGCCCTCTTGAAGTTATTAAAAAAAAAAAAATTTTGCTCACCTTTTCCAACGCGGTGAGTTTCTTGTCCACTTGGAATTAATATCTGTATATCCATGGCAATTTTTCAGGTTGTTAGGGCATGGGAATTCAAACAGGCATGCATCACCTTCTTCCAAGTTGTTGTCCCACTCGAAATTCACCCATCCTCAACTCAGTCTTGGAACATGCTTTCTCACAAATTCCTGAGGAATCCTCTAAACATAGAAAGCAAGAGAAAGATATGATTTATCTACCTTGTCACAGTACAGTACATAGCTTCCTTTCACATGAATCTCAGATTACCATAAAAAGAAGGCATGCATCTCCTGCAAACTAACCCATTATACAAAGTCAGTCTGGCCTATCAAATCATACATTTCATACACCAGAATGTTCAAGCCTTTAAGGGTTGGGCTGGGCCCACCTTAGCATGCCCTGAGACCAGCCCACTTATATTTCTTTTTGGTATTTTTTATTTGTACATATTAGTAAGAAAAGGGAGAGGGTAACATATGCCCCCACCTACCCCTTCACAAAGATTATTCTCTTCATTTCTTTTCCTAAAAAAACTTCATGTTGCTTAAAAAAAATTAATCTAAATGTCACTATGTCAGAGTGACTTCTGTGCTTTGATTAATACAAGCTGATTCATGAATAGATCTATAGAGGATCTCACAACCAGTTAATTGGTAAATTCCAGTCTATATTGTACAGGGGAAGTGTCTCAAAATTTTAAAGATGCCATTTGATTTTTTTTTTTTTTTTTTTTACACAGATCATGTACATATAAGGACACCCCAGATACTTCATCTAATAACGAATGGGCAGATTTGGTATCACACTCTCCTGTTCTCCCCATCGGACGGCAGAAACCATGATCGTATACGTGACACTGCCATGCAGAAAAGAAAACTATGACAAAGAGGGTGAAATGTATTATTTTCTATATTTTTGGAGGAAAAAGTTTATGTATACGGCCATGCATGTGCAGGGTCATATTAAATGTGATCAAATGGGCAAAATATAAATTTTATATCATCCAAAGAGAGATCAAACTGGTAAGAAGCAATTTTATGCATAGACAATGTAATAAAACTAGGATTTGGGGTGACAAAAGATGCGTTAAGTAAAGGTATTTCAAGGGAGAAATACTTTTAAAACAAGTGTATCTAATCCCCATCAAACACAGAGAGGAACCAAAGCTGTATCTTAAAGTCTGTTCCTTTAGCAGTACAATCAAATATTTCCCATGTGTGAAATTATAGAGATACTTAACAAGAAGGTAAGCATGAATAGTAAGAGTCCGGCTCCTCTCTCCACATGGGTACTTTTTCTAAGACCCATTACCATCCATGGGGTGTCAGATCTACCTTTCGAGTGTGGGGGATCCCTTGGGAGTTGGACTCGAATAATAATAACTAAAAATAGTAGCTTTATTTATCTAACTTGTATACAAAATAATATCAAATCAAATGAATACAATACAATTTCTTCATTAAAGAAAATCTATTAACGGGAAGATAAAAACCATGAGACTCTAGCCCAAAAAAATCTTCATTATGTTAAAAATTATAGGAATACATTTTCTCAAGATTTACAGACATCAAGAGCAATAACCATTCTTGGATAATACAATAATGCACCAAAATATGTGGACTTACAAGAATACAATTTTTCTCACTTGGCGTGAGAAATATAGAACAAACACATGGGTACTTCCTGAGGGAAAAAAACTCAATACTGTGACCTCATCTCCTCACACACGCAGAGCCTCACCTCTTCACTCATGCAAAACCTCACCTACAGAGAAGATCCAACCCCTACACTCTGTTCTCACAAGGTCGAAAACCACCAAGAAATACCATCATCTCAGCTCCAAGAAACCCTCTTGCCTCTCCCTCCATCCGGCAAGCAGCCCCTCTATGAGACCATGGGAAAATCCCTCACCAGAAAAACTCACGTAGTCCATAGTCAAAGGCAACCAGAAGAATGTCATCAACATCATCTTGACCATCTCCTCTGTACCCTATTAAGAATTAAACCTCTTCTTTTCATCATTAGTTAACGGAAAATCACTAATGGAATAGACGTTTTTATAACTTTTTTTGAATTTTAAGGAGATACCCATCATTGTTTGAAAGGTTTGAGGTATACCTAGGTTTCAGGGAAACTACGGGGGGAATACCTATAATTTACTCTTTTTTAAATACTCTCTGATAAATTCCTTAATACAATGAAGTGGATCAATAGTGAGGATAATCGGCCGATTCTACTCAGAATCAGCAGGTCCATCTCCCATCAGTAATATTAACCAAATAATATTGCAATTTGACGTACAGATCTTAGTCACAATCAGAAAGCTTAAAATTAATTTACATTCAATGATTAGTGAATTGAAATTATATACAATGGTTAGGGAATTGAATTTACATTCAATGGTTAGTGAATTTACCCTGTTCGATGTTGTCCCGCTATACTTAGTATACAAAATTGTATTTACAATCTTTGCCTCTTAGCACCATCCTAAGATCCTCCTGTCCTCTAAGAATTCTAAAGGTCAATCCCTAACTATGTGCCCACGAGGCATTTTTTTACGATCCAGCTGCATAAATAATAAACAAAAGTAAATACGTCAATAGGAACATAAAAAAATAAAAAAAATAAAAAAATGTGACTTATATGCGTTTTCTTTCACATACTAGTTACCTATGGAAATTGTCCCTGATGCCAACAATACCATCACAGAACATTACCATCAGCCATCCGCTCTGCCTGTGTCGTGTGTGCGTGTGCGTGTGCGTGTGCGTGTGCGTGTGCGTGTGCGTGTGCGTGTGCGTGTGCGTGTGCGTGTGCGTGTGCGTGTGCGTATGCGTGTGCGTGTGCGTGTGCGTGTGCGTGTGCATGTGCATGTGCGAGAGAGAGAGAGAGAGAGAGAGAGAGCATACGGTCATCCACATCCTTCAGCTGGTAATAATGAGGTGGAATTTCCACCAACCAATTCAGGTTCTAATTCAGTGACCTGCATCCAACCCCACTGAGGTATTAATTCATGACTAAACTTGATTTCTAACACACATTACAAAAAAGAAAAAGAAAAAAAACTGTCGCATGTATTCCTTTGATGTAATTAGAAGCTCATGACAAACAACCCACCTAGGGACCTAAGGAGACGAGGAAAAAAAAATGAGAAAAATAACCATAATTGTAAATCACATTATGAACTTGGAGTTCCTTTTCCCTAAAATCACCAGCACACCAATACCTCAGACATTTTTCCTCGCCCTAAAATTAAAAGAAAAAAAAATTGCTGTACTTAGTATAGATTTACATTTTTTACCTCTTAACAGCATCCTAAGATCCTCGTCCTCTAAGAATTCTAGCGGTCAATCCATATCTGCACGTCCTTTTCCACGAGGCATTTTCTTCGACCCAGCTGCATAAATAACATACTTTAGTAAATAAATCATAAGCATAAGCACATTAGAATATATTAAAAATGGGACTTATATGCGCTTTCTTTCAATCACTAGTTAGCTATGGAAATGATCCCTGATGACAACAATACCATCACAGAACAAAACCACAAGTTTCAGCCATCCACTCTGCATGTGAGTTGTGTGCGTGTATGTGCATGCATGTGTGTGTGTGTGTGTGTGTGTGTGTGTGTGTGTGTGTGTGTGTGTTGAGAGAGAGAGAGAGAGAGAGAGAGAGTACGGTCTTCCACATCCTTCAGCTGGTAATAGTGAGGTGCAATTTCCACCAACCACTCAGGTTTTAATTCAGTGACCTGCATCAAACCCCACATTTAGTCATAATCTTCCACATTTGCTCAGAAATGACTATACTTGAATTCCAACACAAATTACAAATTAAAAAAAATAATAATAATAAAAAATAAAATAAAAACCTGTCGCATGTATTCCTTTGTTGTAAGTACAAGCTCATGATAGACAACCCACCTAGGGAGAACCTGAGGAGACGAGGAAGAAAAATCAGAAAAGGAATGGAAGAAATGGTGATCACCATAATTGTAAATCACATTATGAACTAGGAATTCCTTTTCTCTAAAATCATCAGCACACCAATACCTTAGCCTATACTTCTTTGCTTTTTTCAGCATTCATAATTTAGAATATTGTTTCACCGTAAGAAGCAAGAAATATGATTTTCATTAGTTCTGGATATTACATGGTACTTGGGAAATTAAGGACTTAGACAAGACTCCTATGAAAAAACATATTATTGAGCTCTCTTTATAATTTAAAAGTAACTTTAATATATATTAATTATATCTCACCAGCAGATTGATCAGTTGAAAATTGTCATTCAGGATACGGCAGTTTTAATTGTAGCTTTCCACCAAAAAGTCAGAGCCACTTTCCCAACATACTATTTCACTGGATTCTACATCTATGTTTTCGGAGCAACTTTTGCCCAAATGGTGTTCTCTTCTATCGAGAGTCCTATTTCTCTTCTATCAAGTCCTATAAAGAATGCCTCGACATTGGACTTGCATTTTTGGGGTTTTGTTCCATTCATGTTTGGCAGCAAAGCTCAGAATTGGATGTCGTCATGTTTTATCGCTTTTGAATGAGAAAAATAGCACAACATGATGGGTAAAGAAACTGTTATCGTGCTTCTCCATGAGATAGAAATGCCCATAGCAATATCAACAGGTAACTTCCAAATTGAAAATTCCAGTTTCTCTTAAAGAGGTAAGCTTTAAAGATTTTAAACATGAAGATGTCACAAGGAAAATGAGTAATGATCATCTATCATAACTGCCAGCAGAATATATGCTAAAAAAATATGCAGCATATTGTTTCTCAAAGCTTGATTGTCTAATAGACACATCAAGGAAACCTTTCGCACTGGTTGGATTAGAGGATTCTGTTGTCTATGCCTATGCCTGCCCTGTGCCAGTGAGCATATGTTATTTGTTTGATACAATGCAGGAGGGATTAACTAATTAATTATTTCAACAATCAGTTTGCATGATAATTCAACTTGAGAGATAAATTAGTCATTTTCAAGAAATAAAAGAGTTAAAAATTGAAATTATTCAGTTTACCCTCTGGGTTAACTGTATTTACCACCCCAATCCTTCTCATAACCATTAGCAAATTCTATAGACACAGTAGAATGTAAAGAAATAACCACCCAACGTCTCTTACTATAATAGCAACCAAAAGATTGTATACCTGTGCAAGACCAGAACTTGGATGTATATGAACAGTCTGAGGATTTTTGACAGTGCGATAGGATCCACTCTTTTGCAGCCTGGCAGAATGGTGGAAAAAGCCTGAGAAGAAAATATGACCAACATTAATACTGAGTAAAAATGGAATAAAGGCACCCTGAGCTTGATGAAGAGGATTACGGACTAACCCGAAGTTATTGCCTTCTTTATGACTTCTAAATCATTGGGATTGGATACCAGTTCAATCTCAACCCTCTCTAATAGACCCTCCAATTGGTCCCTAATATCTCGAGCACGTTTCATACTCCTGACCTGGCATTTAAGAAGTACAATACATAAGAATGCCAGGATTTAGAACTCGCCAACAAACTTCCAAAATTTGAACAAAGAAATTCTTCAAGATGATGGAGAAGCCTATAAGTTAGTCGATGGTTATTCCAAAATTTGAACAAAGAAATTCTTCAAGATGCTACCTGAATATAGTTTTCATAGCACCACTGAGTTGAGAAATTAGTTTCTTTCCAAGAACTGTAAACCTGAAGAGAAATCATATAGGATAGGTTTAGTGAATTCATTTGAGATACAAAACAAGCAATCTCATCATTGAGGCTCAAGCAAAATTAAATGAAGAATCGATTAAATTACCTTAAGCAATGCAATATGGTCCCCAACATTCCCGGTATGAAAATTCATCCTTGCATTGTCAGCATGGACTTGCTTGTCCTTTGGACGGTAGAAAATTGAATTACCAACTGAAAGCATAGCAGCAATTGAAATAATCTCTTCAGAGCACTTGTATTTATCTGACGCAACAATCATTTTGGAAACCATTGGATCAAGAGGAAACTCTGCCATCCTTCTGCCCGCCTTTGTGAGCTCCCCTCGGTTATTCAGCGCATTAAGTGCAAAAAGAAGCTCTAGGGCTTTGAGTAACGCTTCAGACGGAGGAGGGTCCATGAAATCAAAATGCAGTAAATCATGGATTCCTAAACTCTTAAGTGTAAGAACAACATTCGCAAGGTTAGTTCTCTGAATCTCTGGCACAGTGTTATCATCCAAATCGTGATGATAATTATAAGATGTATATAACCGAAAGCATTTTCCTGGACCTGTTCGTCCAGATCGACCAGCCCTCTGCATTGCTGATGCTTTAGAGATGGGAGTGATCAGTAGTGATTCCATGCCA
Organism: Protea cynaroides; assembly: GCA_028583415.1. Taxonomy (NCBI): domain Eukaryota; kingdom Viridiplantae; phylum Streptophyta; class Magnoliopsida; order Proteales; family Proteaceae; genus Protea; species Protea cynaroides. Next base: position 61,848,501 of record CM053268.1, on the reverse strand, counting down.
GTTCTTGGGTTATAAGACTTCATCTTACAAAATCCAGGATCAATGACATATTTAATCCCGTCAATCGTCAGTGAGGTCTCTGCTATGTTAGTCGCCAAGACAACTTTCCGAGCATATTCCGGAGTGGGTTCAAAAATTTTAGCTTGCAAGTCGGTTGGAAGGTTAGCATATATGGGGCAGATTATAAGTTCAGCAATTTTTGATCCTAGGCCTTGGGTCCGGTGTTTCAAAATCTCTTCTGCTGTTTCAATTTCCTCCTGTCCTGTGAAGAACACCAGAATATCACCTGGTGGCTGAGTCACGTGAATTTGAAGGATAGTGACAACAGCAGCATCTAGGTAGTCAGCTTCAGGTGCTTTTGTGTAGTGTATCTCAACAGGAAATCGTCTTCCTGGTATTTTAAATATCGGTGCTGAATCAAAATAATCGCTGAATTTCTCAGCATCAAGAGTAGCACTTGAAATGAGCAACTTAAGATCACTTCGAAACCGGACAATATCCTAAAAAAACATGAACTACGTGTTAGAAAATTAAAATCAGAAAAAGAATACCAAAGTATCTGGCTAATAGCAAGCTTGTTAAGGCGTCGCCTAGGCGTCCAGACGCTTTTTAAAGCCCTGGGCGCTGGGGCGCCTTACTGGGTTCAGAAAGGCGGTCGCCCAACTCCTCTGGGCGACGCCCCAGGGCGCCTTGGACGCCCAGGGTCTCTGGGCGACCGCCTAATTTCCTTTCTTTTTTTTTCTTTTTTTTTTTCCTTTTTAAAATTGTTTTGGTAAAGCCTAAATGTTTATGTTTATGATGATAAATTTTAAAACATTAATAAAATGGTTATGAGGATAAGGCTGTCCCCTTAATAGTTTCGTTTATTTGCAATTAAATTTTAAGTTTTTAACCATCCACTTTTATCGCCCAGAGGCCCACACCATATTAAGTTCGCTAATAAAATATATTTCGTTACATAATTTGCATCGCATGAGATTCAAGCTTGTGGGGTTGGCATAACTTTAAATAATTGTACTACTCATATATATAAGTATATAATATATATATATCTAGTGCGTTGGGAGGGTGGAAGCCGGAGCACTATCATAAATAATAATAATACAATGAGGCAATGACATGATCTAGGTTTACCTTAATCAAATTCACATTCAATTTTTTTTTTAATTCCAAGTTCCAATACATATGGCGATAATTGATCTAATCCAGCAACAATAAAAATGATAGATACAAAGGGAAATACATCTATAACCATGGAGGCCTTTATTCGCAATAACATTTTTCGTTACCTAATTTACATCGCGTAAGATTCAAGCACGTGGGATTGGCATGACCTTAAGGCTTAAATGAATGTACTCATATAATGTCTAATACTCTAATGGCATAACCATACCTTAAATAAATATACTCACTACTCACATTAAATTATTAATTCATTAGTAATAGGCTAATAGCATAGACAATTAGACAACATATACTCTCTTTTTTTGAAAAAACATAGATGATTATATTATTAATTTATTATTATTAAACTCATGTAACAATAATTATATAATAATCAAAAAATAAATCAAAATTACTTATTTTTATAACTATACTTATATAACAATACTTATATAATAATAAAAAATTAATTCTAAATTATTTATTTTTATAACTATACTTATGTAATAATACTTATATAATAATCAAAAGTTATATAAGAGTGACCTTGTTTACTTATATATATATATATATATATATAAGTAAACAATTCACTCATCAGCCTTTAGTGAGAGACTAATAATGGTTTGCTACGTGTTGCTTATCTTTTAGGGATGCGATGCGTCGGTTATAATCGCGTCTACAGCGAACAACACAGCGGAGAAGGATAATCCAATTAATCCAAATCATTAAAGAATAGTTAGATTTCGGCATGGTTCGATTTTGGATTTTTATCATATTAGCATAATGGGCTCTTATTAGTTCACTATTAGTCCTAAATCAGTTTAAAAAAAAAACTTGTAGGTTTTAAAAAACTTAACTCTTTTTTACCCAATTATATAACTTTGAATTGATTACTTATATATATATATATATATATATATATATATATATATATATATATATATATATATATAAAAACCAACTTCACATTTGATTTTAAAAGATATAAAAAAAAAAAAAAAAAAAAGGATGACATTGGAAATAAGCACAAAAAAAAAAAAAAAAAACAAATAAAATAAAACCAACCGTCACATTTGGTTTTAAAGAGAAAAAAAAAAAAAAAAGGCGTAACAGATGGATTAAGCACCAAAAAAAAAAGGGGAATATAGGGCAGTATTCTCAGATCGAGAATACTACCCTGTTCAAAGACCGCTAGGGCAAAATCTGAGTTCTTCCGATTCTCCAGCGAGTAGCGACGGTTTTCTTCTCCAACTCATCCTCTTCCGATTCTCCGGCGAGTCAGATACTGCTCATTTCCGATTCTCCGACGGTATTATTCCTATTCCGGCGGTCGTATTTGAGGTAAGAAATGTTATTTAAGCTTTTTTTTTATCGATTCTCAAGCTTGAATACTTGAATGTCTTTTTTTTTTTTCATTCTTCTTTCTCCTTCTTCTTCTCCTTCTCCTTCTTCTTCTTCTTCTCTTCTGTCGAGACTACTGATTGACTCAGAAAAAAGAATGTCGTTTTTTTTTTTTTTGAATGTCGAGTGTGAAGACGAAGTCTCAGAAGACTCCCTTCTTCTTCTTCTTCCTCTTCTTCTTCTCTGTCGAAGAATGTCGACTGTTTCTTTTTGTTCGCAGGTTTCGACTTTCGAATGTCTGAAATTTTTTTTTTTTTGAATCCTTCTGTTTCATCTTCTTCTTCTTCTTCTTCTTCTTCTTCTTCTCTGCTCACCTTCCTTTCTTCTGCAACCTATTTATTGTTTGAATGTCGATTTCCCCCCCCCTCCCCGAATGTCGACCGTCGAGTTTTCGAATGTCTGAATTTTTTTTTTTTAATCCTTCATTCTTCTTCTTCTTCTTCTTCTTCTCTGCTCACCTTCGTTTCTTCTGCAACCTATTTTTGTTTGAATGTTTTTTTTTCCCGAAGGTCGACTGTAGAGTTTCGAATGTCGACTGTAGAGTTTCGAATGTCTGAATTTTTTTTTTTTTTTGTATCCTTCTTCCTCTTCTTCTCTGCTCACCTTCGTTTCTTTTACAACTTATTTATCATTTGAATGTCGTCTTTTTTTTTCCCAAATGTCGATTGTGGATTTCTTGACTGTCTGAATTCCCCCCGAATGTCAACTGTTGGAGTTTTCGGATGTCTGAATTTTTTTTTTTTTTTGGAATCCTTCTTCTCTGCTCACCTTGGTTTTTTCTGCAACTTATTTTTTTTGTTTGAATGTCGACTTTTTTTTTTCTTTTTCCCCGAATGTTGACTGTCTAGTGTCTGACAGTCTGAGTCGCATGCTGATTGCTGAGTCGACAGACTCTATTTTAGTTGGGTCATTATGTTTTGTTAATGCTATTAAATTTTATTAAATTCTGATTCATATTGTTGACATGTTGTATCTTCAATGTCTATGTTGTATATTTCTTTTTGTGCATTGTATAGCATTAGTGTGAATATGGATCCTCCCACTGGTAGTAATTCTACACCAAGTGTTGCAAATGATCCTAGTAAAGATCCAGCTAGGAAGGCTAAATCAAAAGATCCTGGCTGGAAGTATGGATATTGGCCAGATTTGGCAAATAAAAATATTGTTCGATGTACTCTATGTGGTAGAGACTTGAACCAGGGGATCAAAAGATTAAAGCAACACTTGGCAGGTGGTTTTGGTGATGCAGCTAAGTGTAGTAAGGTATCTGCTGAGATATCAAGAGAGATGCAACAATACATAGCAAAGAATCAGAAGAGGAGGATAGAGGATTTAGATGATTCATAATGATGATTTGGATATATGTGTTGAGGGTCTTGAGGCTACAGAAGGGAATTTGCCTCCCCCCCTCCCCCTCCCTCTCAAGAATCTAGAACTATCACAATTCCAAGCTCTGGAACAGCTTCTAAAAGAAAGCAAGTTTTTCTACAACAATCAAGAGGTCCAATGGATACTTATGTGAGGAAAGCTCCTGAAGAAATTGTTAGTGAGAGACATAAAAAAAGAAGGAGCCCATGCAAACTACATTGCACAATCGGTTTCTATCACCTGAGCAGAAAAAGAAAACTGATAGTCACATTGCTGCTTGGATGTATGAGTGTGGGATTCCATTTAATGTTGTTAAGTCTAGGAGCTTTGAGATAATGGTATCCATTGCTCAGGCTGGGTCAGGGTACAGGCCTCCAAGCTATCATGAGGTGAGAGTACCTTTATTGATGTCTGAAAAAGAAAAAATTACAGAAATGAAAAAACAGCATGAAGTGTACTGGAAACAGTATGGTTGCACCCTGATGTCTGATGGATGGACAGATAAAAGAGGAAGACATTTGATTAACTTTCTAGTTAACTGTCCAGAAGGGACATTCTTTCTTGGATCTGTTGATGCATCTCAGCATATTCAGGATGCTGACATGTTGTTCAAATTGTTAGATGATAAAATTCAAGAGATTGGAGAAGAAAATGTGATCCAAGTGATTACAGACAATGCATCCAATTATAAATCAGCCGGTAAAAGACTCATAAAGAAGAGGACTACCCTATATTGGACACCTTGTGCGGCTCACTGTCTTGACCTTATGTTGGAAGAAGTGGGAAATATGAATGAATTTAAGAGTTCAATAAGCAAGGGTAGAAAAGTGACAACTTTTATTAATAGACACACCCGTTTACTTGAAGCTATGAGGGCTAAAACTGGTGGTCAAGATCTTATTAGAGCTGGAGTAACCAGATTTGCAACAGAATTTCTGACACTTCAGAGTTTATTGAAACATAGTCATGCTTTGAAGCAATTATTTGTTTCAGATGATTGGACAAGAAGCAATTTAGCAAAGACAGAGGCAGGAAAACAAGTGGTTGATACATTGCTTTCTGTCCAGTTTTGGAATCGTGTACAAGATTGCTTAAAAGCATCGAAGCCTATTGTAGCTGTATTGAGGATTGTAAACGGGGATGAGAAGCCTGCTATGCCAGAAATATACTTGGCAATAGAAGAGGCCAAAAAAAAAATAAAAGAACATTTTGGTGGTCAAGGAAGATTATGGAAGAAAGTGGTCGACATCATTAATAGCCGTTGGGAATGTCAAATGGGGTGGCCTCTATATCTTGCGGCATTATTTCTTAATCCTGGAAAATTCTATAAGTATATTAATGATGAACTTGATGCGATAAAGAAAAGGGAAATCCTAGGGAAATTTCAGCATGCATTCAATCAAGTAGTTGAAAGAATGGTGTCTGATGTAAATGTGCAAGACAAAATTATGGATCAGGCAACTTCTTATACACTTGTTCAAGGCATATTTGCAAGTGCACCCGCAATTAGACAACGGACTATCTTTAGTCCTTGTAAGTATTTTTTTTTTAATTTAAACAGTTCAGTTCAGTGATTATTGTTGAAGTTTTAGCTTTATAATTTATTGTATGTTATACTTTGTACATGTAGTGAAATGGTGGACTAGTCATGGATGTGACACCCCTGAACTTACGAATATTGCATGCCGCATTCTAGGCTTGTGTTGCTCTTCTTCTGGTTGTGAACGCAACTGGAGTACATTTGAGTTTGTAAGTACTAACTAACTACAATTTGTATTTTGTAAATATTATATTTTTTTGTTATGTACTAATTTTATTCTTTTAGAGAAGAATGACATAATCTGTCTTGTTTATAAATTCAGATACACACCAAGAAGAGGAACAGGCTAGAGCATCAACGCCTCAATGATCTAGTATACATCCAATATAATAGACGCCTTCAAGCAAGATTTAATGAAAGGCGTGAACAAAACCAGAATTATGATCCCCTCCTCTTAGATGAATTGGATTGGAGTTGTGAGTGGATGATCGGCCAAGAAGAGGAGGATATCGTCCATGATGATCTCACATGGGCTGATGTAGATAGAGCAGTTGGGGCGTCAGCATCTATTGAGGGACGCAATAGAGTCACAAGAGCCCAAGCTTCTGGAAGCAATATCCACTACACACGCCGTGTGAGGAGGAGGGGTTCAATTGAACATGAGTCAGACAATGAAGATCAAGAAGTGGAAGATGTTACTATTAATGATGATGAGGATGTTGATGATGATTTTGGACAGAGGCATGATGATCATAGTGGAGGGGAGGAGCAAGAACGTGCAATAGACAGTAGTTTATTTGATGATTGATTTAACTTATAGAATTTTATGAATTTGGATGTGGATTTTTATTGAGTTATTATTTCTTATTGCATTGTCTAGTGCCTAGGATAATTTTAGATATATGAGAATTTCTTTCTTGCAATCTTGTTGTATATATTTTTATTGCAGGATTTATTACTTTTAGAGGAATAGAAGCAGAAGCATTTATTTTGGCATCATAAAGGTAAGTAATATTATAGTCTTCCTCTTTACAGTCTTGCTTCTTACTTATATGCTACGATGTTCTAAGTTCTAAGTTCTTACTTTATTGATTTGTGATTTTTTGTTTATTGTAAATATGTTTCTTTATGTCATATACTTTATTCTTTATTTGTTGCCTTATTGGTTTTCCTATACTTTATTCTTTATTTGTTGTCTTGTTGGTTTTCTCATATTAATGAAGTTATATTTTAAATGTTGATTATTTATGTAGATCGTAGAATACTGCATATATATAAACATTAATATAGCATAAATATTTTAGAAATAAAAAAAATACACTGGGAACGCCTTGGTCACCTAGGCGGCGCCTAGGCGCCCAGGATGGCCTCGATCACCTTGGATTGCCTTGTCGCCTTGACAACTATGGCTAATAGTCATCATTCAACAAGGACATGATATCTGAGGCTCTCTTCGGTATCATTGTTCTTTTTTCTTTTTACCTATTTATCAAAAAATATTTTTGAAAATCATTTTTGATAAAAAATAAAATGTTGTTTGGTAGCTATTATGCATGATACATTGTAGAATGAGAAATAAGTTCGGTATTTTATTAAGAAAAAAAATGTGTTTTTGTTTATTCAAGTTGCAAAATTTTTAAGCCATGATATTTTGTAATCCCCTTATCCGATCGACATGAAAATTGGACACCCTTATTGTTTTTTCCTAGCATTGACATCCAACGAATCTGATCGGAGGTTGGACGGCCGAAAAAGTACAACTGAGGTGGCCGAAAGCAAGAACAAGAGTTGAATTTTTTTAAGTTACAGAATTTTCTGAGCAATGATATTTTGTGATCCCCTTATCCGATCGACCTAAAATTTGCAGATCCTTACCTTTTTTTCCTAGTCTTGACATCCAACAAATCGGATCAAAGGTTGAACGGCCAAAGAAGTAAAACCATGTTGCCAAATTTAAGAACAAGATTTGAATTTCTTGAACAAGATTTGAATTTCTTGAACAAGATTTGAATTTCTTCAAGTTCCAGAATTTTTCAAATCTTAATATCTAGTGATCTCTTTCTCCGATCGACTTAAAATTTGGAAACCCTTACCCTTTTTTTCTATGCTTGACATCCAATGGAATGGATCGAAAGTTGGACGACCAGTAAAAGTGTTTTATGGCAACCAAATCCTTGAAACAAAAAAGGAGAAAGAAAGACGAGTGGATGAGAAGCTAATGTTATAAAAAAAAATATTGGTTTTACCATTTTACCCTCACTTAAAACATATGCAAATTAAAGTCTAGCGCAAAAACAAGCAAAAACTTTTTTTGGCCAAAAATCGAAAAGAGGTGGACCTTTTTTAGTTTTGAGGGATATTTTTATTTTTTCTTTTCATAAATACCCAAAAATGATACCAAACACCTACAAAAACAAAAACAAGTAAGAAAAACAAAAAGAAAAATGATTACCAAAGAGAGCCTTAACCATAATTGTCAAGACGCCAAGACGAACCAAGGCATTGGAGGCCTGACGGAGCGCCTAGCCGACAAAGGCACTCACCTAGGCAACCAATGCGCCCAATTTTCCAAGGCGTCACAAGGCCGCCTGGGTGCCTAGGCATCGCCTTGACAAATATGACCTTAACATCCAATGCATCCCACCTTTAGACCACAAGTAACTTGTCTATTTGTAAGTTTCTTTGTATTATCTTCTCTATCATTGACATCCAAAAGAAAGTAACAGAAATAACAATCAGAATCCACAAGACATGATTTTGCTACACGAGATCACCTAAGTGGGGGAGCCATTGAACTTTGGGTCCCAAGTCACAACCCTCCTTGTGTGCAATGAGTAAAGGAATGCGCCGTATACTGGACAATACCGAGGATATCCTCATAAAGGTAAAAATCAAACAAAGTAATGCAAATTGAAGGTGTTTTGGCTTGCCTTAACTAAACCAAATAAAATATCCGTTGAAAGCGTTCTTTCATGAGCCTCATCTACCATCACCACACTGAGTAATTTGCAGAAGAAAATGTTAGCATCTTATATAGCAGAACTCAACTCAATTCAACTAAGCCTTATCCAAACTATTTTTTGGGGTTGAAACGTCTAACATATTTATTAAGGTTAAAACCTTAGCATACCTGTAACTTGCCAGATCAGGTTCACTAAGGAATTCTCTCAGCAACATTCCATCTGTCATATACTTGAGAACCGTCTTCTCAGACGTACAATCTTCAAAACGGATCGAGTATCCGACCTGAAAGCCACAAAAAATATGATTACTGTCAGCAAGAGACTTTTTACTTGAAAGTGTAAACATATACACTAAGAACTACATATTGTAATGACCATCTACAACATCTATTACATGTAAATAGCACACTGATCCAAAATATCAGTTTAGATCAATTACAGAAAAGCAAGATATATCAAACTAAAACAGCTAAAAGATCAGAGAAAGAAAAGCAAGGAAAGGGATATACCTCATGACCAAGCTTAACTCCCATCTCCTCAGAAACTCGTTTAGCAACACTCATGGCTGCAACACGGCGTGGCTGGGTACATCCTACCTACATTAATGTAGAGGAAAAAATTGAAAACCAAGCTAACCAGGCCAAGATAAGAGAATAAGAACCATAATCTATTCACACTAGACAAAAGTAATACTTCAGTAAATATGAAATGTGAAGTAATACAGAATGGAGATTTTGAAAAAAAAAATAATAATAATAATACAAAAAACCAGTCCATGTAAAGTACAAGGATGACATTCATGGCTGCTATTATATGAATAAACTATAAAGTACACCTCTTCTTCAAAAATTACATATAGCTCCATTTTTTTCATTAAACAATAAAGTCTCATGGGAAAAGAAAAAACCTCATCACTTTCTAGTCAATCAAGTGATGAAAATTTGTCAGTCAAAAAAATGTATTTCGATGTAATGAAGTGTAAAAATAAAAAAAAAATAAAAAAAGGAAAAGGAAAAGGAAAAGAAAGAAACAATAAGCCCCTACCTTCCCATGTTTTGTGTAGCCAGCTTCATGAAGATACTGGGGTATCTGAGTCGTCTTTCCAGATCCAGTCTCACCAACAATTACAAGAATCTACAGAAAAAGAGGCAGAAGAAGGGAGTTATAATGCAGATTGTGCAAAGAGCATTCTTCAGACAAGAAGACGTCAAAAAAGCGAATAGAACCCACTTTTTTTTCTTTTCTTTTCTTTTTTGAGTAAATTATAGGTACCTCCCTTGTAGTTTGCCCTTAAATCAGGTACACCCCAAACCTTTCAAACAATTTCAAAGACACCCCCTTAAATCAAAATAAATTTCAAAAAAACCCTCCATTAGTGAATTTCCGTTAACTAACGACAAAAGCTAAAATTTAGAATTTAAATACCTAAAATACCCTCCTGCATTAGTTAAAGGACCATTTTACCCCCATTTGAACCTCCCATTTACACAAAACCCACTCCCATAAGTTAACGAAAATTCACTAATGGAGTGGGTTTTAGGTAAATGGGAGGTTCAAATAAGGGTAAAATGGTCCTTTAACTTATGCATGAGGGTATTTTAGGTATTAAAATTCTAACTTTTAGATTTTGTCGTCAGTTAACGGAAATTCACTAACGGAGTGGGTTTTTTTAAATTTATTTTGATTTAAGGGGGTGTTTTTGAAATTGTTTGAAAAGTTTAGGGTGTACTTGATTTAAGGGCAAACTACAAGGGATGTACCTATAATTTACTCTTCTTTTTCTTTTTTTGATAATTGTGAACAAAACAACCTTTGTGATGGATAGATGGACCAAAAGTGCAAATCATAGTTTAATCAATGTTCGCTAACATCAAGCTTATCATGACATTTCAAGAAATTACACTTTGATAAGAATGGAGAAACCCAACTATTTATTATTCACAAACCTGATGATCACGGACAGCCTGAAGTAGCTCTTCTCGATATGTATAGATGGGCAGAGTTTTTCTCTCATCCTGAATAAGTGAATAGGCAAGGAAAAACATGGGCACGGCACCATTATATTAAAACCAAGCAAACAATGCTAACAGTACAAAAAACATATTCCAATTTTGCAATTTAAAGAGAAATCAGAAACATTAACAAGATAAGGCCACAAGTAATTAGTAAATGTGAAGAATGTGTAATAGCATGCAAAAGCATCACCTGGAAAACACCTAAGATTAACTTATGGAGTTTAGATCAGCCTAAAACCAAACTATTTACGAGGGAAAATAATTCAGGAGCATCTTGGAATACCTGAAGGAGGGTCCAGATCTTTTCTATTGTATTTGGTGATTAACTTTGAAAACAAGGGTATCTATGTAAACTTTTTTTTTACAGCAGTGATGGGGGCAGATTAGCTGGCTGCAGATTATTTTAGTGGATTCCATGCTAATATCCATAATGGTTATTAAAGTCGTTTTATTAATAATCAATTAGGAGTTAGGATATAAAATACCATACTTTATTGCCTGTAGTGGGCTGCAATAAGGTTAGTTTATGTAGTTGGAGTATATTATGTTAGCCTAAACTTATTAGAAATAAGATTCGTTAATGTAGTCTTTCTTTTTTCTTTCTTTTTTTCTGTTTTTTTTTTGGGGGGTTGGGTATATATATATATATATATATATATATATATATATATATATATATATATATATATATATATATATATATAAAACCAACCCCACCCCCCAAAAAAATATTTTGTGGAATAGAATGGATTTTTGTTTTGGTTAGTTACCAAACTTGCAAGCTGACTTTTATATCTCAATCTGGTAAGAGTCTCCCTCTCTCTTTCTTCCTATCTTTTCTCTTTCCTCCCCCACGGCTATTTATCTCTCTTCTTTTCTCTCCCTTGCATCTACTTTCATTCCTATTTTTGCTCTCCTTTATTCAATTCAAGAATCAGATCACAAGTATAAAAAAAAATTAAAAGGACATCCCAATGCACGAGGCTCCCGCTACAGAAGGGTCTGGGGAGGCCAGAATGTATGCAGCCTTACCCCCACAATGTGGAGAGACTGTTTCCGTGTTTTGAACCCGTGACCACCAGGTTGCGATATGACAACCTTACCGTCACACAAGGCTCGCCTTCTAAGAATCAGATCACAGGTAAGATCCCTAATTTCTTCTCTTTTTCTCTCCTCATTCTCTCACTTCTCTTTTATCCTCCATTGAATATTCTAGAAAGATTGGTTTTTAAATCTTCCATCTTCATCTACCATTGACCTCCTTTCTCTCTCACCTTTTCCACCTCATCAATTTCTATATTTTGGGATATTTTATCTCTAGTTTTATCCTGAAAATTAATTTCTGAAACCTGAACGTTAGATTTGACATCAGATTTGATCCAAATCTAGCCTTCAGATTAGAATCTTCTACCTCCAATTCTTAATGAGCCCATCACTTGCAGATCCATTTGATTGATCCGATCAGAAAATGTATACTGTTTCAGGAAAATAAGGGGAAAGCCATCCAAACAAAATCTAGAACAAATTACGAATGCGCACCTGAAGTTTCTGTAACGCTGATATCTCCATCTTCTGAAGCTGTTCTTCAGGCAGCTCATCTTCAAACTGTCCACAAACACATTTTTTTGTCACACCATGTATCTTCATGAAAAATGTGTGGGGAGGGGGATGAAATATTAAGGGCTTATGGCAGTCAGTTAACACACCTTGTCACCCTCTATCACAGATGCTTTGATGAACTCTATCTGGTCATCAAACACATACCTAAACAAGAGAGCAGTCCAAAGATGATTAAATGTGTATTCATGCATGATTGAACAAAAATGGTGATAATAACTACTTTTTTCCCCTTTATGATGTAAGTGACAAGAACTTTATACTGACTAGATCTATTTTTCCATCATCAATGGAAGTTTCACAAGATGACCAATCAAAGATAGGCCCTCACTTTGCATGCGAGAGGTACAGGGTTCGTTCCTCTGCATCTCTATTACACAAAGTGTTTACCCAAAAATAAAATGATAACTCAGAAATATTACATCACAAACATAAAAGGGACTTATATTACAACTTACTGATAATCATCTGATATTTGTTTTTTATCTTTCGATCCAAACTTCAAGGTTGCCTTCCCTGAACACGATGAAATCAGAGTTAAGATGGGATACAATGACCTTGACACAGTTACAAAACATAAAGAATGTTAGAATTATAAGTTACCAATCTGATGCTCCTCCCATGCCTCCTGCTCGGCAAATGGGTTCATCTTGTCACCCGAACCAGTGTCCCTATCACAGAAAAAAGAAACAAAGGAGGGCAGTGTTAAAATAGAACAAAGGGTATCTTGTAGAATATAAAGTCCATAACCTCATTGTTCCTAAGAGGACTCTAGATAAACCATGGTCTAGATAAGTGGTTAGATACAGTGTAACTTCTAAAGCCAACTGACCTATAACGTTGCGAAATTGCAGCAAATCTCTTCTCCTGATTTACAACCCCATCTTGATCATAGGCTTCAGGCATCCGGTACTGCCCTTTAAAACAGTCACAGAATAGAACAAACAATTTAATTGGAAACTTTGATAGAACCAAGAGAACAGAAACTGTTGAATGGCAAGAAAAATGCAAATATAAACAAAATCATCAACAAATACCCTTCATATAGTTTTGGATCCCTTCCCCCGTTAGAAGGAGAATCCCTTTTTTTTTTTTTTTAATGAAAAAGGTGATTTATTAAATATAGGGAAGCAGAGAAATCAAAACATAAAACAACTCAATTTGACACTCCTGAGGAACAAGATACTAAGTTTACTGGTATATATCCCTTTCGGCCTTTCCCATCCACCACTTTAAGTTAGGCTTGCAAAATCTCACAAATTTAATAAATACTATTCCAAATTCAAATGGTTAAGTAGAAAATGAATATCCAGGTTTAATCACTCATTCTCTAGTTGAACATCCAAAAGAACCACCTGATTGAGGGTGATACCCCTAAGTCTAATGGAATCATACCCTATATTACTCAATCCCCCCCCCCCAAAGAACTCATGTCAAGTCTCTCAATTTCAGATTGTTCCTCTTTTCATGTACCAATTGAGATTCTAAGAAGTGTCTCAATGGGAACATGTGAGATGGATTCATCCTCACAACAAAATTAAAAACATCACAAAATCCAAACTCAGACCAAAAGGTTGACAGTGGACATGCAAATATTGCATACTTGTAAAATTGTGAAAGCATTCTCATCAGATTGTCCAGTAAATTGGCAAAGGGCCATAACCCAGGATGATAACTGGGAAGTGTGAACTGGAGTTGATCTAAGCCCTTGGCTTTTTTTTTTTTCACTAAGTAGCCTCAAACCCAAATCCCACGTCTTCACCAGCAGCCTGAACTTGTACCATCATACCAAGCTACTGCCCCCCACCCCCCATGAAGTATTAATTTTAATAAATTGACAACATTTAATTTCCTCACTTTTGTTTGTAACTGGAGTCCCAGCCAGCACAGCTAGTAAGGGCAGTGGCTTGTTGTTGCAATGTCAAGGGATCAAATCTTGGAGGTGGGGGGGAAATGTTCTAACACCCAAATGGGGAAAAAAACAAAAAAAAAAGACCTTCTACAACTTAATAGGTACACAGTGAACTATTGGTTCATGCAAACAAACAGGGGAAGGGGAGAAGGCCTTAAGAAGGGCGAACATGAAAGGAAGGATGATAGCTATGATACAATGCTATTTGGAATCAAATGCATACTCAAATGTTTCAGAGAAGTTTCCTGTCTCCACACATGTAAACTCAAGAGTCACCCCCAACTATTGGCATTGTTTCAGATTTTTTGGAAAGCTAGCATAACTAGTTTTTCAACAAATCCGAGTTGCTTGAATTCGAGTTATATTGAAGAAGTTACGCTCCGGTCAAACCCTGTTTGGAATATGCGAATGCTATTTTAAGTCACCTAAACGAAAATAATTTATTGGGCATTAAAACAAATGATTATTTTGGAGCTATTCTGGTTTTTAGTGATGTTTTACTATAATAAGATTTATGAAATTTTTTTATTATAAAAAAACCCTAGCATTTGAAAGTTAAAAATCGCCCCCGCAACAGGAAATATGGTTTGTCAAACTAGAGGATTGACTTTTTATCCTTTCGAAATTTGAATTTTTGGACTGCTTTAATTAAATTCAAATAGGAGTTTTTTGCTTATTTATGACTAATATCATTTAAGTAAATGAAATATAACTTAAGATATTATTCAATAATAAGTGTTGAGTGCTATGTACTGTTCCCTGAACCAGTCTATGCAGGTCACAAAGTCTCAGTGCAGCACAAAACAAAACCAAACAAATCAGATTTCAGTCAAGAAAAACAGGTCTAGCTCAAAATTTCAACCGAAACTCATCGAGATGAACCAAAATCTCGAGATTTCAACCGAGCCGTTGTAGGTTTTGTGTCTTGCGTCTCATCTCGTCTTGAGCCGGTTGAGATCAACGAGATTTAGAAACATTAAGTATTGCTAAATAATTACTATAAGCTCAACAAAACATATAATTGCAAACGAATTATCAATGAATGATTGCCTATTTGAATGATTAGAAAGAGTCATCTAGATGTTTAAAGGAACAGATTCAAACTTCATCATAGTTGTCAAAGCACCAAGGCGAACCAAGGCATTGGAGGCCTGATGGATGCCCAAGGCGACCAAGGCAGCCTATTTTCCAAGGCGACGCCTTGACAACTATGGACTTCATAACAAACAAAAATGGTAACAAAAGTTCATTACCTCAGTATAACCATCTAGATCTTCCGACCGCTTCTTCACAAGCTCAAGAATTTCTTTCTTATACCTGCATATTAAAAATCCATGCAGGGTTATCGTTAAACCAAAACCTAAATATGCCAGTATAAGAGAATGGGCAAAGCCCTTGCAGCAACATGACAGCATAAGCTTAACTAATAAGCTTAACTATTTGTCTTTTAATCAGAAGCACAGGAACGGCTGGATGATTGGCTTTAGATTCCAACATACATTAAGTCATACTCTCTATGATCACCTTAAACCCTCTTAAAAAGTGCAGATACCTATAAGAGAAAAACTAATTACCTTAACTCATGATACTCTGTCTCTGTTAGTTTTACACCATCAAAGAGATACTGCTCATCTTCTATTTCATCACTGATATTGAGAATACATAGTAGGATATCAGAAAACAATGTGATCAATTTAATAATAAAATTTTGGGTCATATAGACATTACCGTAAGGCTGAATCCTCAGTAAACAGCCAACAACTAAGTTTCAAATGAATGCAACCATGAAATAAAGTATCCTTTTACCATACCTGATCTCCTCCAGTTTTTTTTGCTCTCTTTTCTTTAAGTATTCTTGTCTTGATACTTTTCTGCAATTGAAATAATTAAATTTAACTCAATACGATTGAAACAAACCAACCAGGGGAAAGTTAGTCAATGCAACAAGGAGAATTATACCAAATCAAACAGGGGAGGGAAATGAAAGATTTCCAGAACCTTTTTTAAGGTTTTTATTCCTGCGCCTCAGAGAAAGATGACAACTGGAACAACTGGCCATGGCAAGCAGTGGTTGGAAGAAAAGAGGTTTTTCTTTGCTCCCAAAATTTTAATTTCTTACCAAACTCCAAAAAAAGACGTCAAACTCACCCGCCACAAAAAGCTCATGGTCAAGTCAGCTTAGTTTTTTAGATGTTGGTAGATCTTATATTGCTTCTAGATACAAGCACTTTAAATTACTCAAGTCATGTGTGCAATGGAAACATAAAACCAATATCATATGTGAGCACAACAGGAGAAGAAAAAAGACAAGACCTTAGAGTCTCAGTATTGTCTTGCTCGTAAGCTGTAGATCTCCGAATTGCCTCCTCTGCAGATGCAACAGTATGCATTAGATCAAAGCATATAGATCTAAAGCAAACATTTGATTCAATATTGAAATTCATACCTTCCTCCTTCCGAGAAAGCTTTGGCTCTGCCAACTGTGAATACAAATTACAAGTCAATTCCACAAAAATTCTCAAATTGACGTACCACTTTAAGAATCTAAAAATCAACACACACACTGACATACCACTTTAAGAATCTTAAAAATTAAATACATACACGCACACACACACATGAAAACAAATGAGTCGAAAACAGAGGAGGCTGAAAAAGGGTGAAGTATTGAGGAAAAAGAAGTTTTGAATTTTGATCCTTAGTCAGAAAATGAATGGAGTAGAATAGCCCTACAGCTGAAAAAGAAAGAGGGGTTATCCCTTTTAAACTCTCATTCACGGATGGTTTTGCTAGACCAGCCATCTAGAAAGGCATGTGAACAACACCATAGTGTGACGGGCTCCCATAACATGGCAAAAAAATACATCGTCTATGGCATTTTTTAAACTGGGTTGTTCTGAGATGAGAGATCAAAGGCTGGTATTAAACTGAGTTGTTGTAAGACCAAAGGCTGGTATGACTAGGGAAGAATTCAGTGCAAGGTGGGATGTAAGTAGGATGTGGATAGGTCCACGGGACAATTTGCAAATCAAGATGTTGCCTGTCTGATTAATGGTGTGAACTCCCACAGCCCTCCAGCTCACAGAAAAAGAGGGAGTCATCTATACTCTTAAACGCAGAAAGGTACCCAACCCAAACCATCTCACCAACCTCAAATTGCCAACAGTACTTTAACAATTTTTACAACACCAATAATGAATCCAATCTCATACTTGAAACACAATCTTGACAATAAGATTATTTTGGTCATTTTGAATTGCCAACTAAATGCTATTACACTGAAGAAAAATGGCATATGGCCTATTGAATTCCACCACTGTGGCCAGAACAACATCAAATTTCACCATGTACCTTTCGTGTTGCAGCTGCATCTCTTTCTCTTATGTTCCTCTCTAATTGTTCCCGCTCTTCCTGATCACGTAACCTTGCTTCCTCTGACTGCATGAATGAAGAAGAGGCAAAACAGCATTAAGAATTGAAAATATAATTTTTCACTTCCCAGTAGAATCTGTAGAATGACCCGATACTTACAAATGAGATTTACATTATTTTATCGATAACAAGATGAAATTTCTAATAACAAGTGCAAAAATGATCAAAAAAACCAAATACAAAGAGTCCTCAAACTAAGGAAGAGAAAAGATCAAGGTATGCCCACAAAAAGTGAAAACATGCAACAGAAACCCTCAGCGGAATCACTGATTTGAAAATGGAATATAAGTATCGAAGAATCCCATCACCCATGGACACCCTGTTTGGCCAGCTGGTCTGCCACATCATTAGCAGATCAGCAGTTCATTTAGCCCTTTGGGAGGTCAAAGATTTGATGTTCCATATGATATGAGAACCTCAAACGGATCTGAGCATCAAGCCTCATCCAGACGAGATTTAAATTTACCAACCTAAGAAAATAAACAAGTAACCTACAATAAGAGCAAAAACAAAATGGCAAAGGAAACCAAATTCAAAGATTTTACTAGCAATGCAGGGGGACTTCTCCTCTTAGTTTTTTCTCTAAGCAAATGGAGTAAAAGATTAAAGAATAAAGCATTTAGTATTTTCCTATTCTCATCGTCCACACAGGATTTGGAAGGAGATAAATAGGAGGATATTCTTGTTGGTATAACAATGTCTACCAAGAATTCATGAAAAGGTGTCACTTACTGTTTAGAATTCATGAAAAGGTGTCAGTTACTGTTTCTTACACTGGACATTAGTCTTAGGCTCCCTTTGATTCGATTTCTATTTCGATTTCGCAAGACCATTACAACTTTAATGATCGTTTGGTTCAATTTTAGCACTCAATTTCATCAAAACAGAAATGGATTTCATATGAAATCATGAAATAGCTAGGAGGCTCTTTCACAATTTCATCTATTTCGTGCGGACATTTGATGAACACATGCTCATAACGGCTCTAATATCAGGGTAACATGGTAATTTCATTTGTAATAATGAAATGATAAGTCACAAACTCATTGAACAAGTTAGGGCTCCCTCGCATAGCCTGTCTCCTCCCTCGCAAACGAAGTCCTGCAAATCCAGGAAGTAAGTAATCTCTTCATTCCTCCTCCCTCCATTTCTCTCTCTATAAAAATTTCTCATCTCTGCAACTCTTTTCCTTGCGCCTTCTACAACCATATCCTTATGGATTTCAAACTTGCTCAGCAACTGCATGCTTTATCTTCCACACCCCAGTGACCCCACTAGACAATCCCTCATATCACCACCTTCTTGGTTTGTTCCCTATCCGGTTCGAAAAAGCTTCAGCTTCTGCAGAGGAGGGAAAGACAACTTAAGCTGGAGATACCAAGGATGCGAGTGAGATTGGGCGAATTGGAAAAAGAGCAGGTGTTCATGAAGCAAGGGATGATTGAAAAGTCGGGTCATGGGAAAACATTCCTCACTTTACTATCCAGATGGATTGAATGAATGGGGATCTTTAGTGGTCCAACTGCTGGGAACCGACAGAAGTCTAGGCGAAAGTTGCAGGGATCAGAAGGGAACAAGGGGAGGAGGCGGAGCCATTGTGTCTCATAGTCATAGTAGCGGCTGCACCTCCTGCTGCTGTTCAGAAACGAAATTTTGGGGAGAGAACGTAGCAGCTCATTACTTAATAACTCACAACTAGTTACAACCTCTTTGTTCTACTAAACTGCAAAAGATTGCGTGCTAAGTTGCAGATGAGAAGGGTGATCAGATTGGGGACAACGATCAGCAGTCACTCCACTCTACCATGATAGATGGGGAATCTTGTAGGCTTTGACATTGGATATAAACATCTAAAAGCATTCTCTTAGGGTTCAGGTGGATTTACACTTTCCATCAAGTTGTGTGCCCTGAATCCTGATGCCAAGGTTTTAGTTCCAATTATCAGACACTGTATCGGCCTAGCTGAGACCGATCCGATATCGATTTGGATCAGGTTGGGACCAATGATTGTGCAATATGTGGCCAATACCACTAAAAAAATAATCAATCTCGGAATGGGATTGATCATGGCCTAAACCGATACAAATTGGGCGACAAGGTTGCTGACAATTTGGGTGGTGAATTCTACTGTTACAGGTACCAACTCCAAAGAGTTGAATTGCTTGATGAATGATTGTCAATTCAGCAAAACAATTGAGAGCATTTGTAAGACTTGATAAAGGAGATGTGAATTTTTTTTCTTTTCTTCGTTTGAAATCATCAGTTCCAAAACTTGCAATTAGGTCAAGAAGAAGGGATATTCAGGAAACCAGGTTGCCTTGGTGTGCTCATTGGTAATAAATGGATCACCACAATAACTATTCATTATTGTGAAATCAGATAGTAATAACTTTTTTATGCAGGCATTTAGTCAAAATTTCCATCATATTTATCCTAATCTGAAACTTCCATCAATGGTACTCAAGACTTCTTCTTAAATAAATATATACAATAAAGAGGGAAAAACTATTCTCAAAAGTGAACTAACAACTAACAAACGTATATCTCATTCGTGGAAATGTTTTCAGTTGATGCAACCAAACAAACTTCAATTTCTTGACCAAAACTATTCTCAAATTTGTTTTCACAAAATCAATGTAAAATAAAAATAAAAATCGAACCAAAGGCAGTCTTAAAAGAGTTCAAAAATCTGGACCATCCAGCTTTTGAAATGATCAGGATACTACTTTGTGGGAAGGGAAAAATGATATTTGTTGTGTTAACCAACGACATAAATAGAAGAATATGGGCCCATTCTAGATGCGTCAGTAGGTAAGTAGTTGCCGGTTTGACTTGATCAAACCAGCAGAATGACCCATGGGAAAGGTGGCAGCAGAGAATTTGTTTCCCATCTCTTATCTTCTTTTGCACTCTTAATGGAATTTGAACTTCACCCTCTCTTGTAGGGTTCCCTTCTCCTTTATTAGTCATGAGAGTCATTGCCTTGTTGACATGTGGAACTCCTATTTACTTTGTAACTAGGACACCTTATCTTGTAAAGTCCTATACCTATCACTTTACCCTTTTTATTTTCTCCATAAATAGTGACTGCTAAGAGGAGAGGAATACACATTGATTCTCTCCATCGTCCCTTATTTTCTATTTTCTTACATGGTATCAGAGCAATCCCCTGGGTTGCCGTTTTGAGTCATTTAAGGTTCTCCGTCAGGTGTGCAGCCACCACTATTGTTGCTCCTGCCCCTACTGCTACTACTACTACTTGGTTCGCAGTGACCTATATTGTGTTGCTACTACTACTAGGTTCGCAGTGACCTATATTGTGCTGCTGCTGCTACTACTTGGCACGCAGTGACCTATACTGTGTTACTACTACTACTTGGTTTGCAGTTACCTATATTACACTACTATTGCTACTGCTACTACTGTTGTTGCTGCTACTGCCACTATTGCTACAGTTACTACCTGCTTTAATTGGGAAGAACCTATACAGCTTGGTGGTCATGAGTTGGTGTTACTACTTGAAGACCGGTGTTGCGATCATATTCAATCTTATTATTCCAAGCTGGAGCATGTTCCAACTTGAGGGTGGCATTAACCAACGACAGAAATAGAAGAATATGGGCCCATTCATAGGCTCATTCCAAATGCCTCAGAAGATAAGTGGTTGTTGGTTTGACTTGGTCAAATTAGCAGATATTGACTCATTGGACAGGTGGCAGCAGAGAATTAGTTTCTTATCTCTTATCCTCTTTTACTCTCCTAATGTAATTTGAACTCCACCTTCTCTTGTGGAGTTCCCTTCTCCTTAATTAGAATGGGACTGCTTTTCTTTATCATTTTAGTCATGAGAGTCCTTGTCATGCTGACATGTGGAACTTCTATTTACTTTGTAACTAGAAAACTCCTTATCTTGTGGGTGCTAGACCTAACACTTTATTCATTTTATTTTGTTTATAAATAGTGACTACTAAGAAGAGAGGAATACACATCAATGCTCTCCATCTTCTCTTATTTTTTATTTTCATACAGTTGAGTCACTGGAGCCGATGTTGTCATTGTTGGCAACTGTACAGGGTATTCAAGGGTAATAGGCACTTGCACAGGGGTTTTGGCAGAGTTGGCAAAGCGTTGGAAGAAATGCAGTGATAAATCAGCTTTTGAGTATATGTAAAAGTGATCTAAAGTGCAAAAGGGTGCTTGACAGTGTGTGGGAGCCTCGGGTGATGTGTGCACAAAGTTTCATGGCCGAATCTATAGGATCATTTTGAAATGTTGCCTTTGAGGCTATTTTTAGTGGGTCACCCACAGCAATTTTAGGGGGAGCACTAATCATGTAAGTTGTAGTTCGTCAAGATAGCATTGCAAAGCAACTTGAATCATCTCAACCCGATACTGTATGAGAGAGATATGACTGTTCACATGGTTCAAGGTATCGGTATCGGATTGGCCGATTCGTATCAATTTTGGACCTAACCGATCCTGATCCGAAACCCTTTTTAATTTTATAATATATGGTATCGACCACGTGTTAGCTTCATATTGAATCCGTACATCGATCCGATACGATCCGGATCTGTTTTGGACATGGCCGATACTGTATCCGCTTCCTGGATTTAGAACACTGGCTGTACCTATAAAGTCACACAAAAAAGAACAAAATTTGGAAAATCAAATTTGCTCTCGGTAAGTTAAAAAGGATGATAGGGGTTTGTTCTTAATTTCCAAAAATCGGCAGCCTTAAGTGCAATTTTAAAAACCTCAACGGGTAGCGCTGTAATTATTCCTTTCCATCGAAGATTCCATCCTGAGCTCGTTCATTGGTTGGGTGCACGAAGTTCGGGTGCACGCACATACACAGTAACGGAATCGGGGGTTAAGGGGTCAATCGGACGGATAGATTGGAGACAAGTCATCAGTTTTACAATCGAGCGGTCGAAACTCATGCACGCTCGAGGATCGAATTCCCAACGCATATGATTCAATCACAGTGCATTTGATTGGTTGAACACCAAGTTTTCTGTGCTTCATGTTACGCCTTAGCGGATCCTTGATCCGGTGCATCTCACTTACCGATACAATACCAAAAGAGTCCATTTAATTCGATCCAGTTTATCCCACAAACACACATCGTGTCAAGCAGATTTTCAATGATATAACAGTCGATAATTGGCCCGCCGTTTTGAAGCTTGATCCGACAACTTTGGTCTCAATCGTCAACTAGTGACATCTTGTCATGTCACCAGATTCCTTTTTGAAGGCATCCGGGCCCTTCCGCCTGCCAGATTGTACAGTCTAAACTAATTGAGGATTCTAGAGTCATTTTCAAGGCTTTTTAAGCCCCAGTTTTTTTTTTCAACTGCCTTAGATTTCAAGCCTGAACATGAATACTCCATCAAACCTGCAAAAAAGTGAGGAGAGGTCACTTTTGCATTGGAGAAGCCACTTTTGTGATGTTTTCTATCTACGTGATGATTTAAGCGCATGGGCGGCGTTCATAGTGCTTCAAGGAAGCTGTCAGTGGTGGTGATTACCCTAGAGGAGGTAATTAAATTTTGTAAATCCCGATTCTGTGATTTCTAGGCGGTTTATGTGTTTAAACCCTAAACTTCTTGAAACCCTATTTTGGGCATTGTATCCATGTGGAGATTTACTTTGCAATTATTGTAATTGATGAATTGTAACTCCTTTCAAAGGGGTGCTTGATTGGAGAAGGGGTTGTTGCCCTTGTTTGTATTGTTGCACAAACAGAAGCAGGGATTGTAGTTCATGGACTGTAAATGGCTCCAAAATTTGAGAAACATATTGAGCATAATACAAAATCATGTTAGGGTATTGGTCCGAGGATGTCGCCTTTCACACATTGTGGAGGTGAACCACGTAAATCATGTGTTGTGTGCTTGTTTTTCTATGTTTGCATTGTATTGAAGTGCGTGCGACTAAAAGGTGGGTGTGCGTACCCTGGAGGCCTGCCAAATTGGTGGTTGGTAGGTAGGTATGCATACATAATTGTAGACAGGTAAAATTGGGGTGCCCCAGCCAGCTGATGTTTCTGCCAATGCGTGACGAGCGTGTTTGAGAAATAGCTAGCATTTCAAACTAGACAACATCCCATAAAAGGCCCCCTTAGGATAAGATTATCTTCAAGGTCCACACAAAGGCCATCAGATATGGACAGTATAATCTTAACCATATGTCCAAGGAAAAATATCCTTCATCCCACCTCCTTCTGCTGACTGAACATATAGCTCCTCCTCCTCCTCCCACCTTGCCAGTGGTAACCAGGTTCATGCCACAGTTCAGAGTGGGGTTTAGGTTTCAGGTTTGATGGGGTTTAATGAGATTTTAAGTTTCAAGCTTTAGGATTTAGGTTTAAGCTTTGGGTGATTTCGCCAGAAATGTGCATAGAGAAGACAACACAAGAAAGGCCAGGAGCCAGAGAGGATGCAGAGAAGATGGAGGATGAAGTTTCAGGTGATTTTGCTAGGAGGTTCATACTTCATAGGAAAGGAAGAAGAACACACAGGAAGAATTTATTTAAATTCTCACATCTCAAAAGATAGTCACAATAAGCTGAGACAAAAATAAATGCTTTATAGACCTTTGAAAGTGGGATGCAGCTGCTGATTGCAAAAGGATGACCTCTTGCAATTGTTGAAGGTGGTTCAGCAAAGATAACGGAATGGAAGAAGAATACTATGAAGGAACTATGGCACTATACGTAGCTTATTAGGCCCACAAGGGAGCTGGCTTCTCAATCTCAACTGGATACTCTCTTCCCATAGATGCCAAGAAATTCCAATGAAACCACAGATAAATCAGCAAAACAAGGGGTTGTCAGACCTAGACTTTGTTTTGGGAATATCATTTTCTTAGGTGGGCGCTTTTAGGCTTCGGCACTGTTGGTAGGATTGTATCCCAATGCGGAAACTTCTGTCCTTCATTCATTGATCTTTATATTTATTTTTGAATTGGGGAGGCAGGGTTGATGTGGCAACATCTAAAAGACAAAATTTTCTAGTGTGGTCAGAGGAAATGAAAAATAATTGCAGGTGTATATCCTTCCTCAAAGGCAAAGATTCCCTCAGGAATCAGGATTGAAGGGAATGCTTGAATTTTATTTTATTTTTTTTTATTTTTTTGGTGTGTGTGTGTGTGGGGGGGGGGGGCGGGCACTCTTCTAACATAAGTCTCATTTTCAGGATAATAGGTTGGTGAAGTTTCATGTGTTTCTCCTTGGATCTTCACGACTGGTATCGAATAAAAAAAATGATGGGGAGTTTTAAATTGGATAAAATTTGAGAGAGGGTGAGGGTGCTCGTAGATCAGGAAAACCAGACAAAGAAAGGCGAGCCAAAGGCTCGCTCTTCGCGGAAGGACTTGCTTGGTTCTTTGCCAGTTAGGGGTTTTCTTCACACTTAAATGAAATAGCCATGTCAGAAGTTATAGTATAAGTTTTGAAGAGGATGAAACATGCTACATGTAAAAGAGCATCACAGGGCTCTAAAAATGGGATCTGTTATAAAGAAACTCAAAACATTACTGCATAGCACCAATTTCTTAAAGAATTTTTGGGATTAATATATCCAAATCCCAGAACATTGCCCCAATCAAAGTTCATTGTGTCCATGGCAAAGAGATATATACAAATACTGGAGGTCAGCTAAATACCCATCCACTGGGGTCCATCTTAAGTGAGTGATAGCCCCTTCTTTTGCCTATTCAAAGCTGGTATTTCCATATAAAGTTTCCAGAACTTCAAAGATCATTTACTATTTTTGCATGACACTTGATCAACTATTGCTTTGACAGTGGAAATTCTGAAAGTGGTAAGCAGAGTCCAATAATCTGTCTGCTTAATCCATGTAGGTAGATTGCAATAGTAAATTCTTACGCTAATCCTATAAATTTCAGAGAAAACCAACTTCTATGTTATTTTTTATTTTAATATATCAGAAAACCAATCCCCACTAAGGTCTCTATTAGTTAATGAAGTTTGTCACTTCTGAATCAGCTGAATACTAGGTTCTTAGAAATTATGCTCTAAAAATTATAATCAGATTGTTGCTCAAAGTATCAATGTATAACATTAGGATTGGTATATCTACATAACCACCTTACACGTAGGAAGGCACCACAAATGAAAACAGAAGCACATAATTGGAAATACAAAAAATGCATATTTATTCCACCCAAAGAGCAAGGTACCTCTATCTCTAAGTGGTCTTCAACTTCAGAGGTGCGTGAGCGGACACGTCTATCTTTTTCTTCTTGTCTAACCACCTGCAATTTGGTATTCAGTGAAAATAGGCGCAAGTCACTATGAGTAAAGTTTAAATATCAGGTTATGCTTCAAAACAAAAATCAAAATTTAGTAGTAAAAATGTAACATTATGCCTCATCTTCATCATCTGGATTCTCAGTTTTCTTCCGAAAACGCTTTTGATGGGAATCTGCTTTATTTGATTGAGAAGATATAAGAGAAGAAATTTTGTCACCACCACGATTATCACCATCATCTTCGTCATCATCAGCATCCAAAATCGTGTAACTCTTTTGCTTCCTCACCAACATAGCTGCATCTTTTTCTTGTTTTTGGTAACTCTGGTCCACAAGTAAAACATCTAAAATAAGAAAATATAATATGGCAAAGCCAGCTTGCATAAATAAATAACCATATTGTCAGAAGAGATGATGAATCATGATTTGTTTGGACCATAGGGTGAAGGTGGAAACAGAAGCACAACAATTATAGCCTTTATTTGTTACCCATAAAACATGGATGTCACAAGAACTTCATTTTTCTTAACTTACATTCAAACCAGATGCTTTATGTGGAACTCTAGCAAATATTTCTTCAGCAAACACACGGGTCTCAGTTGATGAAGACAAGCCAAATTCAACAAGCTTGCCCACAACATCAGCAGGTGAAGAAGCTTGCTTAGCTGCAAAATCAACACCACATCTACAGTTAGCATGACATTTGATATCTTAGCTAATACCAATCTACGTTCATAAAAAAGGAATCAGAAGAAGATCTGGTACTCACATAACCCAATGACGTACTGGACAACCAACGGCTGAGAATATCCCAAAAGAGTCATCAACTTGTCTGATACCCATGTTTTCAGATTACTTTCGTCCGGCATTTTCTTGGAGATAGATTCTACCAAACATAGAAAGAATAAAACTATATTATACTAGAGAAGAAGTAGACAACTCACCATATCTCCAGTCTAAGATATTCCAATAACATAAATAAGGTTGTATAACATTGAAAATCTTCACCAATAAAAAAAATTAAAAGTTGACGAATCTAATCTTGTTAGAATGCAGTTATTCTTCCAACTAACAGGAAAGACTGATCCTGGAGAAGGAGGCTGCATTTTGCAGTGACCCTAGTATTTTCTAAAAGAAGTCAAATTCCTGGATTTTAATTTGCATCAGACATCCAATACAATACCCATATTATATAACCAAAAGGCTACCTCTCGCACTGATCAATATAACATTCTGATCGTTTGTTGTTTTGGTCTGTTCTAACATCGGAATCTGTCAGAGGAAAGAATTATATTATCCCTCGCTAAAAACAATTATAATTGTGTGAATTTCATTTGAATCACCAAATGTTGATAAAAAAATAAATTAGCTCGTTCTATATGGACAATGCCTGTACAATACAGTGTAGTTTAGTGAACTGTTACAAATTTTTCCACAGGCCTTCCAATTCTGCTATTGGTTGTTTCCTGAAAGCCCAAGAATAAAGAATTAACACTGAAATTTTCAATTTTGGAACCACAATGGATTTTCTACGAATTTATAATCGAATTCTGGTTAGTGAACTAGCACTACCATTATTATTTGAATCATTTGGGTGTAATTATAGTGTTTATTCTGCTTAACTGTTTCGGTTCACTTATCAGCAGGATGACTAGAGGATCTCAAACCCATGCTTTCATCAACTAATATCAGAACTGAACCTAGAAACGGCTTAAATAATTAAAACATCAGCACTCAAATCCAACAGCTTACAGATCAAAGGATAACAAGGTACAGCTGCGGTTTAGGGTTTTCCATGATAACCATTTAAAATAACATTAACGGTAAAAACACTTTTGCTCTAACTTATTTTATATGGTTTTCTTCTTTACAATTTCCCTAATGTCACCGCGTCTAAAATCATTCAAAAAGCGTTCATGACCAGGTTGAATGTAAACAAAAAACCAATAACTGAAACAAAGGCAGATTAAATTCTATCAGTAGTGATAGAAACAACTCTACTATATGAATAATGCAGAGTTCATTAACAACGAAGACAGAAAAATTCAGAAAGAAGAAGAGAAGTAACTAGTGATTCGAAAAGGAATTACGAATTATCTGTAAAGAAAAATCGTAGAAACGAAAAAGACCAACCTAGTAATAGAGGAAGAAGAATGGAACGAACGACTGCAGAAATAGAGCTTTCGGCGTCTCAAGCGCCGTTGAAGAGATGTGAAGCAGAGGCCGCTTTCGTTTCCGGAAGAGGTGACCCGTGAGTTGTGACAGCGCTCCTCTGAATCGGCTTCAGTATAGAAGGAGCGGGACTCAAGAAACCAGACAGCCTTGGTTCGACATTAGCTTGGACACATGGGGAGTTCTTAGGTAAAAGAGTGAGACTCTTGGGCCAGCCATAATGGGCCGAGAGAGATTGGGCATCTTTTGGAAAAATTTCAGTCCATTGACTGTGTAAGTTCGAGTTCAGATCACCTGCATAAACATGTATTCTCTTTCGGATTTCATCACCATCTATGTGGTGTGGGATCCACCTTTGAAGTGTGTGACCCACCTCTGGATATAGACGATGATGGAATCCCAAAGAGGATACAAGTACATGTAGGAGAATTATTCTTAATCTGAGTTCTACTTGTAACCATCCACAATTATTGCGCTGCTGACTTGCCTTCATTACCAATTACAAGGAGACAAAAAAGGAACCTAAGGATATCGAAATGTGGTTTCCAATTTAGCAAATCGATACTCAATCGGAGGGGTATGGACCCTATCATCGTTCATCGAGCAGTTTCTCTCATCTACCTTCTATGTATGCCTTTGTAGACGTTAACAGGACTTATTTAAAATGGGACGGTACGGTATGGGTTTTAAACGGAGCAGAAGAATAGCTGTACAGTAAAAAAAAATAAAAAAAAAGAGTCAAACATTTTGATGTTTTATGTTTGTCCAAACCTCCAAGCGTGAATCTAAATGGAGAGAGAGAGAGAGAGAGGCTGCAATAGGGCCGGTTGGGCCGGATTTTTCAAAACCATAATCCCAACCCTGACTATTTAAACTTAACCCTAACTCAGCCCAACCCTGTCAGGGTCAGAAAATGTATAACCCTAACCCTGACCTTGGCATGGTTGGGCCTAACCCTAACCTGCCCTGATTGACCCTAACAGGAGCAAGTTGGGCCGGGTTAATCCTGATTAACCTTGATTCAGGAGGAGGTATAAAGATAAAAAAAGATCCTTGTAGGTAAAAAGAGAGGATAAACGATATCAATCATACAATTCATTTAAAACCCATTTGATCTTAGCTCAAATTGAAATCTCCTATCGATCATTAAACATGCTTTTGATTGTCCATTACAACACTTATGGGAATCATAAATCTCTACCGATGAAAATATGAACAAGATTGGTAGCCAAAATTGTAAGATCCGCAATCCATGAACCCGATCTAAACCTTTAATTCATGTCGTAACAGGTCTTCCAATCATCACCGGGCCAGACGGGACGAACGGATGACAACCAGGTACGAAAACGGACCCATGTATGATA
The DNA here is from genome assembly GCA_028583415.1 of Protea cynaroides. Taxonomy (NCBI): domain Eukaryota; kingdom Viridiplantae; phylum Streptophyta; class Magnoliopsida; order Proteales; family Proteaceae; genus Protea; species Protea cynaroides. The sequence goes on along the minus strand of CM053268.1, from coordinate 61,819,273 downwards.
AGTAAGTCATACCAGTCGATGGTATGTCTGCGCAGGCAAACCACTTAGATCCGGAAACGGATCTCTGCGAGACCCACTTTCCAAATTTCGAACCAAGACCCACTTTCCAAATTTCGAACCAAAGGACTTTCCTAATGTAAGGGGGCTTCCTAAACTCAACCCTAGTCTATTTAAGGACCCCTAAACCTCCTTACATCTCTTTCATTGATCCTCACAAACCCTATATAGGAGAAAGAGATTGAAGAAGGAAAATGAGCTAAGGAAGGAGAGGGAGGAGCCGCTGTTTCCGTCGGACGAAGAACACTCTACTGCGAACCAACGGTAAGTGCTTAAACCTTCCTCTAAGTTAAGCGTTAGTCATGAATGGATCAATACCATGCAAGGCGAGGTATTGATCTAAATCAGAATTTGCCGTCAAACCCTAATACAGTCGATAAACCCTAGATTAAAGTTCTAGGCTGAGGATCATCGAAACTAGGACTTGAATGGAGTATGAAACAACTCTAACTCATTGCTTAGACCTAGAATGTATAGGAGAAACCCTAGGATCAATAGGGGGTGACCGACGGAAGGCAAGAACCGAGCGTATGGTCTATCGGTCGACCATACCGGTCGCACCTTTCCCCACAGTGTCGCGACCGGTACCTGCAACCGGTTTGCACTATGAGGAGTGTTTTTGACTCATTTGGTTTTTCGACTAACATAAACCAGAAGAAACTAATTCTAATTCAACCCTAATATCAAGTAGGACCTTATGATAGCAAGTTTGGATTATGTGACGCAGAGCAAGTTAGCAATCAAGCGTCAGGTAAGGGAATCGGACATAAACCCTAATAATTTAATAACAGTAAAACGTTGTTAATAATTATGATTCAATGGACTGATGATTGTGCATATTCGCATGTCATCTTACTTTCAGTTATTATATTGTTCATGCATACTCGCTATGCTAAAATGTGACTGTTAGACATGTGATTGTTTTCGTTGGTGTGTGGAATGGGAAGGGCCTGGGGTCTGGGATCATTCCTCACACTAGCACCTTTTCGTATCATTTCTATCTTAGCATGCTTGATGCGGGTAGGGCATCAAGGGGAGGAAGTGGCACTGTGGTCTCCGGCCTGGCCACTAGACTCTAGCTCTATCTCTATGCCGTAGGGAGTTGTGCTGGGATAGGGCCTACTGTGATGATATATAGGATTGGTTAGTTGCGAGCCCAGTTTGCAAGCCCTCGTCAATAGGGGCTTACGTGTTGGTATGGGTAGGGCATCAGGGGAAGTGTTGGCGGTATTTGATCCGGACGCTTTAGCTCTATCTCTATTCCATGGTGGGTGCATATGGGATGACAGTGGTGTTTGATCCATTATGTGGCTTCACACACTCGTGTATAGAGGTGCGGTGGCCGCCAATCCTTTCTATAGCACATTGCAAACTTAAAAACAGACCATAATGTGAATGTTACTCATGCATGATGTGTGTTGCATTGTCTGATTTTCTTACTGAACTAAGCTGTGAGCTCACCCTTGTATATATACCTGTTTTTAGATGTTGATGCATGTTACACTGTCGAGGACTATGTGGATGCTCCAGTATATGGAAGAGCTACTGCCCTGGAAGTGCAAGCAGGGGAGGACGAGCATGACGCTTCATGCGAGTGCCCTTTCTGCGTGTACCTCTAGGATATTGGATTTGTTTATTTTATTTATTTTCAGTTGGATTTATAAGTGATGTAAGGATAATTATTTATGTTCTGGTGTTTTGAATAATTGGATATTTTATTTAAATTATCAATAGAGAACTCAGTTCATTTAATTTAAAACTTCCGCTTTATTTAATTATATTCTGATTATGGTTATGTGCAATGATTTGTATGAGTGGACACGGTCTTATTGAGATCCTGGTGTGAACCGTTGGTTCAGTGACGGTTCACTCACACTTCTGGTTCAGTCGGAATTGGAGTGTAACAAAAACAGAGGAGAACTTTATAAGATCAACAAATAAAATAGAAACAACAAAAAGCAAACAACATACTCAATCTGTCAAAAGAACAATAGAAAGATTGAAAACACATAACTCAAAACAAAGTAAAATCTCCTTACAGTTTTCTAATAGATCAGTAAATGAAGTCGAAACAATAACAATCAAACTATAAAAAACATTTAACTCAAAACAAGGAAAACTCCTCAGGAGATTTCGATTCTCACCTAATCTTTTTTGATTGTCGACTCTCAGTCTCTCAGACAATGTCTCAACGCCTTTTAAAGTCGGCAATGCTTCCCAGAGTATATTTATATATATACAGGGTCGGGTCGGGCTGGGCTCAACCCAGGGGGTCAACCCTAACCCAACCCAACCCAACCCAACCCTACCAGGGTTGATAACAAATTAAGCCCTAACCCAGCCCTGTCAGGGTTCGGGCCGAGTTTAACCCTGCCAGGGTTCAGGGCGGGCTTGGGCAGGTTAGGGTCGTCAGGGTAAAACTTGCACCCCTAACTAAGAGAGAGAGGTGGAGAGCGTGATAAAACGAGCTATGGTAGCCTACAATCTACATTTATTATGGCCCACTGCCAACACTAATGAGTAATGAAGTAATTATTAATCGATTATCACAACTCATGTGGAAGAGTGGAAGATGCAGCTTTGCAAGCATGTTTGAGGAAGTGGCCAGCGTCCTTTAATCCCACATCGGGTACATGTAAAAAGAAATAGGATTTAGGTTTCTATAATTGACCATGGTTTTTGTTTTCAGCCATCTTTGTTTTGGCTTCTTAGCTGCGCATCGACTACATGGCTGAGATTCGGCTTGGCTTGTTGAATTAAATATTATTTTATATATTGAATTGTGAGCATTTTGGGTTCATAATAAATTAATGAAAGTTTAAAAGTTTGTGTTGGGCTTTTTGTCTCTTGATTTCGAGCCTCAGCTATAAAAAAAGGGAACGCATTTTAAATGGTTCATTGGGTCGTATGATGTTTTTTCCCAGTTCTTTGGCAATGGTATGGCAGGACACGTTGTAAAGGGGAAAAATGGGAACGCGCATTTTAACTAACCAGGGTATCACTACGTTTAAATTTGGTCTAGTCGGTCTTGGTCCATAATCGATCTTATACTAATCGACTTTAATTGGTCTCTAAACGAATTGCATAGCATATATGCCAACTAGCCCATAATTGATCTCATGCTAACTAAGGAGACTATTATAAGTTTTTTTTACTAGAGGCAATGCCAAGGAAGTTGGTCATTTGGGCTGAGGAGGTCTTGCAATGACTTACAAATCTAGCATAAGCATATAAGAAATCATGTCGAAACCATAACAATTTCAAAGTTGTTCAGAGTATGACCATGCATCTATTTGATAAACAAAGAGAATAGAGCTAAAACAAATCCTAACAAAGTGAGGGAAAAAAGAAAATGATAACAACTTGCAACCCATGAAAATAAAAGGAAACAGAAACATGCATTTATTAACAAGGGGGAATAAAATTCAACTACAACCTATGAAACTCAAACTTTTAAAGCACAAAAAAATCAAAACAGGCTTTCAAGTGAAGGTCCTACCTCTTATTACCATAATGATCTCTATCCTCTTAGGCCATCCAGCCAAGTGCATATCATAGAAGTCTATGAATGATGTGACAATGTAGGTCTATAATCAATCAGTTCGTCTAGGCGATTGATGGGCTACACCCTAGCACCATGAACGCTCAAATAATAATAATTGGTATAACCCTAAAAAAATTGTGAGAAGTCCTCCAAAGTGTGGGAGACTCCCATGTAGCAGTTACAACTTTCAGTGTTCTTGACCTGAGTTTTGACCATTCGTAGAGCATATTGACCTGAGTTAAGTCTCCTTGGAGCCTACCTATCTCCCCCCACTCCAAAAGAAAAAAAAAAGTTTCATTAGTTTATTTCTCATAATTTTCATATTCATTTGATATTTATTATTAATTTTAGAAAGAAAGTATGTTGGTGGTGTCCTCTATCATATGTTGGGTATTCTACAATTTTATTTCAAATTATTAATAATATTGTTTACTTATCACATTACATCTTTCTTTTTAATCACTTCTTATATGTTGTTTTAGTTAATTCATAAAATTACTTTTTCATGTTTTTTCATTCATTTTATAGGCATCATTTTGTGAAAACTTATTTTTGATATCCGTGTAGAGTTTTATAACTTCTAGCATTTTCTTAGTATTTTTCCACCATTTATTTGTACTGCATTCCAATAATGTATAGAGGTATTTTGGTCTTTAATCCATTTTCTGGCCTGTCCAAATTTAGTAAAATCCTTATAAAACCATTTTATGTTCTATCACGAAACAGAATGTTAGAATTAATTTTAGGAACTTTCTTAAATTTTTTTATGAGTCTTAAGCCCTAAGCATAGGTGACAAATCTAAGCATCCAAAAGGGAGTATACCTTATGTTAGAAGTTAGAAATCACTCTTATGATCTCATATTAGCCCTATATGAATTAATCTGACATTGATCTTGTAAAGGATTTGATGTAGGTTGATATGGTCTTGGGTTCTCTCACCTTACAAGCCAATTTTAGGGCTGAGTTCTCCTAAGATTCATACAACCACAAACTGTCATCTCGCAATGAGTCTTAATCACATAACTCATAGTGGCAACTCGTTCAAAATCAAGGTGCCTTATTCCATAACCTCACTCCCTCTCCTAGAGAGGTGAGATTGAGTACCATAGCTATTCGAAGGCAAAAATACTGGATGGTTGCTGGGAAAGCATTGATAACTCAATAGTGCAACCAAAAACCTTTATTTTCGGCTATCTTTGGTTTGTATTATATAATGTATTATGAACTATTTGTAATAAATCAATTATGATAATAGATTATGAGTCATAAACGATAACTGTTTGGTAATACTAAACATGATACATTATATAATGAGAAATAGGTTTGGTATGCTTTAATGTATAATTTATAACTGAGGTACAATCTTTGAAAATATGACGTTGGGAGTACCTCGTCTTTTCAAAATATGACGTTTGGAACCTAAATCATAATGAGTTGAGAATTCTAATAATCTGATCGAACACCGTGTATAAGTTCTTACCCCACTGAATGCCAAAAGGGAATCCAAGGCTACTTATTTTAATTTAAGGGGGACTAAAGAACACTTTGTATTGAGATTTTTTTGAAGAAGACCAGCTTAAAGAAATTTTTTGAAGAAGACCACCTAAGAAGAAGTCTGACCTATCCACCAAAAAACAATCCAAATTCATCAAACCCAAAGCCACCAAGAATTTGACAAAGAAGGCAAAAATCTCTACCCTCTTCAAGACCTAGTTTAAAAAACTCAATTCCACCTCAAACAGCTCAAATTCCACCAAAGTCAGTTCAGCTTCCGTCAAGAAATCCCACATGCCAGGAATTGCCACAATGTGAGAGGGCAAGGGCAGGGATACCCACATGCCAGTGGGGATCTTTTTCCTTGCAGTTTATGATGTAAAACTCCTAAGCCAACTTTCATTGGAAACAATAATAGCTAAACAAAGATCATTGAAGCATGACTAAAAGTTCCCAGAACAAGATTTTTGAATCTTTGAAACACCAAAATAGCAGTACCAAGATTAAATAAATTATTCGACAAGAAACTATAGTAAACTCTCAACCAACATTAGAAGAAAGATTGAATATCAGCATTGCATGAAAAGCATAACCATTTGATTCAATTGCTTGCAACAACACTATGCATAAGAGTAAAAATAATAAAATCGTAGGAATTAAAATTTTCACTCTTATTGTTTGAATACGATAGAGTTATGTATTTATAAACTTTTTGTACAAATTCTATTTTGAATTTGGATTTACATGATCATAGAAGATCGGAAAGGTTAGAGATATTATTATATTAGATTTACATGATCAGTGGATATTAGGAATGTGAGAGACATTATCCTATTGTGATTAGATTTGCATGATCATAGGAAATCTCATAGGAGATCGGGTAGGAGAAAGATATTGTGAGGAATATTATCCTGTCTTGTCGGATATAGATTCCATGAGATCTCCAACAGGTCTATCCACAAGTTGATTGAATTTTGAATATTTGAATTGCTATTATCCTTGACACGTCCCCTTAAGCGAATGGGTCTCTGTGTAACTGTGAGCTTGTCCCTCATTACCCGGAATTTGTTACTCAGCAGTCCTTTTGTAAAAATATCTGCAATCTGGTCTTGACTCGAGATGAACCGAATTTTGAGTGTTCCCTTTGCAACCTGTTCACGAACGAAGTGATAATCAATTTCGATATGTTTGTTCATGCATGAAACACTGGATTAGCTGCTTGGTAAGTGGCACCTGTATTGTCACAGTACAATGTTGGTGGTGGAATTGAAATGCCCAGTTCTTAAAGTAGTTAATGAACCCAAATGAGTTCAATCGATGCATTTGTCAGTCCTTTATATTCAGCCTCGATTGACGACCGAGCCACTGTATGCTGTTTCTTGGAGCTCCATGAGATGAGGTTAGAACCAAGAAAAAGATAAAAGTCACTTGTTGATCTGCGATCATGGGTACTACTAGCCTAGTCGACATCAGTATAGACTTGGAGGTCCATGTATGGTGACAAAGGATATCCACCCATTACTGATGGATAGTAATGATTTGGAGTCGCCACCTAGATTAAGGTCTAGGACCTAAAAATGTAGTCACATCATAAGAAAAAACTTCTATTGACTCATTTGACCCAATATATATCGGTTTTTATCTATCAGAGAACGAGTAAGCGTTCAAGGTACAGTTTGGGAAGGTGTTGAGCACCCAAAGCTGCCCAATCCAAAAATCGACCTCCTATATGATTCTACTTTCCTTAGACTCTATGGTTCTGATTGTTCATAGTCAATGGATGATAACTAGGGCTCATGGGGGATCCTATGCCAAGTTGCTAAGTTCTTCTAACCTAGGTTTAACCAAACATGTTCTCAAAATAAATAAATAAGCAAAATAATATACAGTGAACTGAATCGAAGATGGTTCAATGATGGACTGAATCTGAGACGTTAATGACATCTCAAATTACCTACGTATTCTAATCCTGAAAATCAAGTCCATAACGTAGTTCGAACGAAATGTGATTAAGGTTTATGGATGTGATTTATGGTTAAGCTTTCATTAAATTCAATTGCTCAAGTTGAAGTTTATACTTGATGATGATTGAGATTGAATCTAAAAATAGCCTATGTGGATCGAAGTGAATATGGATAATGAATAGGGGTATGAATATAGATATGGATATGGAGAACCTAAGAATATTAAGATGTGGTACCGTACTTGGAGAGGTCCTCCAAGTTGCCTACGTATTTCAGAGGTCCTGAAAATTAGTTACAACGTAGTTCGTTGTTGATGGGTTGATACTCTCAAGGAGCAAAGAGGGACAAATACTCTCAAGGAGCAAAGGGGTAAATACTCTCAAGGAGTAAAGGGATAAATATTTTTAAGGAGCAAGGGGGTTTGGTACTCTCAAGGAGCAAGGGTTTAATACTCTCAAGGAGCAATGGTTTAATACTCTCAAGGAACAAGGGGTTTAATACTCTCAAGGAACAAGGGTTTAATTGTAAGATCCGTACTCTACTAACTTGGTTTAACCGTGTCGTGCCAGGTCTTCCCATCATTCCTGGACCAAGTGGACCGACCATGTAAAGATAGATCACAAACCAGGTATAAAAATCAACTCAACACCCAAAACTGTATATATATATATGGTCGCATACCTGGGTAGGTACAGTCGACCATATGGAAAGAAACAATGATCACTGATCAATGACCCTACGGTCGATGATTTCGACCCTACGGTCTACGGGTTCTGCGACCGTAGTGATCGACCATGAGACCCCAGATCAGACTCTGAGTTTTGGAAAATTTCATAAACTAAGGGATTTCTTTCCTAATTGAAAGAGGACTCTATATGGAGAATTTTCCTCTATATAAAGGACGTCCCTCAGCCCTTTTCACTCTTTTAGAACATTAATAAACCCTAGAAAAAGAGAAGAAAAGAGAAGGAAGAGAATGAAAAGAAGAAAAGGCTAAGGGGAGGAATTTATTGAGAAGATATTGACTCTCTATCACAGGCAAATGTATGAACCTAATCCCTGGAGATGTAAACTCTATGGAATAAGACTTCTATGAAAAATAGGTAATATCAACCTATTATGATCCATGTGATTTCCCTGAGAAAATCCCAAGGAGAACCATGAGGAGTGAGTTTGATGATTAGGGTTGATAAGAAACTACTAATGATGGCCATAGGATAACCTTAGAATAAATCCAATTGAAGAGTAAAGGATTTGACCCAGGAAGAACTCGAATTGCATGTAGTCTGTGACCAGAAATCTCAAGGTCACAACTACGGTCGACCATAGCATGACCAGCATGACCAGAGGATCGACCATAGGCATTCGGGAAGATCCAAAAATCATATGGTCGCAGCTATGGTCGCATATGGTGCGACCGTAAGGTATCGACCGTAGGCAGTAAGGTCGATACAGTATGAGACCATAGGACTAATCAGACACCTATCAGTGCGTTGTTTCAATTTTTAACTACTGTAACATGTTACATATGAACCCTAACTTAAATTCATATAACTTTTAGGTTGTTAAATCAATTCAAAGAGAATTTCAAGGCTTGGAAGAAGACCGAGTATTGCTAACAGGTGAGGGAACAAGACCTAAACTAATTGGATAATAACAAACTATTTATTTTTATTGAGTCCAATGCCATGATTGATTCTATGCTTGTATATTTGTAATGTGTATTTAACATATCATCCAATATTCCTGCTATTACTGTTCATGCATATTTAATTCTGTTTATTTATAACATGATGATGATGATGATGCTAGGAATAGGCGTATAAATGTATGTGTGTGGTTGGTGTGTTGGATTCCAGTGAAACATCAGGGGGAGGACGTGGCATGGTGGTCTTTGACCTCGTCACCAGACTCTAGCTCTATCTCTACTCAAGTCTTGCCCACTAACATCGTCGTATCGCCATTGCCTTAGCAGAACTGTTATGTCGTAGGACATTAGGGGAGGTGGCCTCGGACCATGTGATCTCTGACTTTGTCAAGGGGCCTTAGGTCTACCTCTATGGACGTATTAAGGGATGCTGGGGTGAGGCCTTGGATACACTGTTTGGCATTAGGATTGGTTAGTTGCAAGTCCAATTTGCAAGCCTTCGCCAATAGGGGCTTACGTATTGGTATGGGTAGGACATCAGGGGAAGTGTTGGAGGTGTTTGATCCGGACACTTTAGCTCTATCTCTATTCCATGGTGGGTGCATGTGGGACGGCAATGGTGTTTGATCCATTAGGCGGATTCACACACTCATACATAGAGGTGCGGGGGCCACCAAACCTTTCTATAGCACATTGCAAACTTAAAAACCAGACCAAAGATATGAATTGAATGCATGCATGTGTTTGTTGCATTGTTTTGTTTGCTCATTGAGCCGTGATGTGTGCTCACCCTTTTGACGTCGAATATTTTTAGTTGATGATGCAGGTCTTACTATTAAAGATTATATGAATGCGCCGACGTATGGACACGTTGCCGCCATGGACGTATATAAATTGTTGAAGATGCGCATGATTCATCATGCGAGTGCAACCAGTGCATATTTGATTAGTTTAGCTATATTTGATTAATGGAACATGTAATGGATTATTTACTTTTATGTCTTGAGTTTTGGAGATAATCGAATTAATTATTTATTATCATTGTTAGATACTCAGTTCATTATTTGTAAGACTTTCGCTTATTGGTTTTTTACCTCTGATTATTAATGTGGAATGTGTGTGGTTTGATATGGTGGGTACGACCTATACGAGATCCTGATTGAACCGTTGATTTATTGACAGTTCATCACACCATTCCGGTTAAACCAGAATTGGGGTGTAACATTAGTACTCTCAAGGAGCATACTCTCAAGGAGCAAGGGGTCTAATACTCTCAAGGAGCTAAGGGTTTAATACTCTCAATGAGCATACTCTCAAGGAGCAAGGAGTTTAATACTCTCAAGGAGCAAGGGGATTGATATTCTCAAGGAGCAAGGAAATGATACTCTCAAGGAGCATATTCTCAAGGAGCAATGATATAATACTCTCAAGGAGCAAGGGTATGTGTCACACCCTAATTCTGCACCAACCAGAATGGTGTGATGAACTGTCAATAAACCAACGTTTCAACCAAGATCTCGTATAGGCTATCCCACGTTGTTAAACCAAAACACATTCCACATTAATCAGATGTAATAAAGTAAATAGCGGAAGGCTTACAGATAATGAACTGAGGTCTAGTCATGATAAATAATTGATATTCCATTTATCTCCAAGTAACCAAAACATAATATAATGCATATTACAAATATTCAAGTACGAAAATTAAACACTAAGTGTATCCATAGTTGAAACGCTAGCTTGACGAATCACAATAGTTTTCCATAGCTTGCTCATCATAGCCGCCACCCGTTTACATGTTGGCTTGTTGACATAATCTTCAACCGTAATACCTGCAACATCAGAAACTAAAAAAAATTGCGCGCGCGAGGGTCAGCTCTCCAACTTGAGCTCAGTGAGAAAACAAAACAATGCAACAAACATATGCATGCATTCAATTCATATATGTGGTCTGGTATATAAGTTTGCAATGTGCTATAGAAAGGTTCGGTGGCCACCTCACCTCTATACACGAGTGTGTGAAGCCGCCCAAAGGTTAACGTTTATTGTCGTCTCACATGCACCCACTATGGAATAGAGATAGAGCTAAAGTGCTTAGGACCACACCGCATCACACTTCCCCTGATACTTTACCCATACCAACACGTAAGCCCCTGCTAGCGAGGGCTTGCAAAATGGGCTCGCAACTAACCAATCCTAATGTCAAACAGTGTACCCAAGGCCTCACCCCAGCATCCCTCAATACGTCCATAGAGATAGAGCTAAGGCCCCCCGGCAGAGTCGAAAACTACACGGTCCGAGACCACCTCCCCTGATACCCTACGACGTAATAGTTCTGCTAAGGTAATGGCGATACGACGATGTCAATGGACAAGACTTGAGTAGAGATAGAGCTAGAGTCTGGTGACCAGGCTGAACCACAATGTCACGTCCTCCCCCTGATGCCCCACTCGCATCAAGTACACTAATCACACACAAACATTCACATGCCTATTCCTAGCATCATCATCATCATCATGTTATAAATAAAATAGAATTAAATATGCATGAACATTAATAGCAGGAATATTGGATGACATGTTGAATGCACATTACAAGCATACACACATAGAATCAGTCATGGCATTGGACTTAAGAAATAAAAACAGTTTATTATTAGCCAATTAGTTTAGGTCTTGTTCCCTCACCTTTGCTTGAGTGTAAATCATCTTTCAAGCTCTAAGAATCACATTTATATCAATAGGAAAACCTAACAAATCGATAGATTTTAATTAGAATTCATTCCGACAATTTTAGGCTTGCTATTAAGCTAGGGTCGCAGGACGGGTCACAGGTAGGGTAGCAGTTTTCTACGACCCCAGGGTGTAGGGTCGATGCTAGGGTCGGATGTTCCATCAACCCTAGGTGCGACCACAGCTTCCCTGGACTTCCCGAAAGCTGGGGGTCGATCCTGTGGTCTTGTAGGGTCCAATCAACCCTATGTGCGACCGCACGTGGTTTGAGTCGACCTTTTCATTCTACAGTCTAATCTTTCAAGTTTGGGTCATATGGCTTACTTTCACAGTCCATTCTATGCTTGTTCTATGACTTAAAACTCCAGGTTACTTCCTTACTTTGCCTACCATGATTCCCTCCATGGATTTCATTGAAATCTTCCCATGGATGGATGATTTGGGTTTCTCCTAGATCATAGCCTCTTCATGAACTATTCTAAGGTCTTAAATTATTAATGGAAGCATATCCATACCTTAGGTTTGCTGAGATTCAGAGATTTCTCTGAATTATTCTCTTTAGTCTTCTTCTCCAACTTTCCTTTTCTTCTCCTTCACTTATCTTTCAATTAGGATTTCAAAATGAGTGAAAGAGGCTAAGGGACGTCCTATTTATAGAGGAGAACCTCCCAAAATAAGTCCCATTGAGATTAAGAAAGAATCCCCTTGAAATTTGGAAAGTTTCCTATTTACGATTTCTGTCGGTGATCCTAGGGTCAATGAGGGGGTCGATAGATGTCCGACCCTAGGGTATGCGACCCTGAGAATCATTGTTACTTACCGAGAGCCTAGGGTCGATGAGGGGGTCGGAGATCCCGTCGACCCTAGGGTCTCAGTTGTCCGACCCTAGGTCTAAAAATCATGGGTCTGACTTCCTAATGAGGTGGGATCAACCCTGCCTGTTTAGGTATGCGACCCTATCCTCATTTTGACTGTTTTTGAGTTAAATTTCATATTGAGTCCTGGGTTTCTTCACGCACTTGGTCCACTTGGCTCGACCATGATGTGTATACTGGTCACGACACGAAATGTAAGGTTAGACCGGGTTCGTGGCGTGCGGGTCTTACAGTATGATACTCTCAAGGAGCAAGGGTATGATACTCTCAAGGAGCAAAGGTTTGAGTCCGTGTTTGAGAATCTCTCCAAACTACTTACGTATCTTAGGGTATTATCCTAAGAATTAGGATCCGCGTAGTTAGGAATGCGGATTCATTCATTCATGTTCTCATTTCAATATCAGAGTGTTGATCCTAAATTCTCTATGGCTAGATTCATATCACACCTATCTAGTTCTCTGTTTCCTAGAGAAATGAGCTGAGGGGTAGGGATTGTCCTAAAGCTACTTTTGACCTAAAACCCTAATTTGGCATTTGTTGGGTTAGGCTTCATGATTCTTCATTAAGATTTATTATTTTCATTCTTACCCTTCCTATGAATGTGGGTGTCTACATGCACGTCCCCACACCTAATATGTTTTCTAGGTGTACAGATATGACAGTTCGACTAGGGTGTTGTAGAAATTAAGTTATTGCCAATAATAAATATCATTCAAACGAGTATGGCAAGTAACAACATATATCATCTCAAGTATACCAATAAAGCATGTGAATCAATATAGCAGTAAGCATGTAAGCATCAAAAGGATAGACATGGCATATTATTTTCAATCAAATTAATGTCTCAATGTGTATCAGATTGGATTTTCTAGATCTATGGTTGAGGTCTAATATGAATTTCTCAATATCTCAAAATCAGATCCTCGATCAATGGTTTGGATTCAATTTATCTCTTCAATAATGTATCTATTAGATCAGATCTTTAATCTAACAATCAGATATCTTTAAAACATATCATCAAGATCAACACCTCTAATATCTTCAAAACGGCCAAGATCAATGGCTCAGATCTCTTATCAAGATATAATCATAATCAGACTAAAATCCAATGGTTCATATCATTTTTAAATCACACATGATCAAGATCCAACGATTTAAATTCTCTCAAAATCATAATCTAACCATTCAGATTCACTTACATCAATCATCAAGACAATCTGATGGTCTAGATTCATTTATATCACTCGTAATCAAGATCCAACGGTTCATATTGCTCATAATGATAATCTAACTATTCGGATTCCTCTAAATCATTCATAATCAAGATCCAATGGTTCAGATTCAACTAAGATGCTCATGATCAAGATCTAATGGTCTATATTTCATATCACTCATGATCAATGGCTAGATTCATTTCATTACAAGATCCAAATCAAAATTAAACATCAAATGACTCATAATTATTATTCTCTCATGATCCAAATAAAAATCAATCTTCCAATGGCTCACAATTAATCATATCAGAACTCAAAATCAATGGTTAGATTTTAACCACATCAAATTCCAAGATCAATGGCCAAGATTTCATCATGTGAAAATTCAATATTACATGGTCATGTTTTTAATCACATTGAATTCAATCATCAATTGTCTAAATTTCATTCACGTTAAAAATCCTAAATCAAAGGCCATGTTTTATTCTCATTAAAAATCCAAGATCAATGATCAAAATCCAGTTTCATCAAATTCAAAGATCAATGATCATAATCCAGTTTCATCAAATTCAAAGATCAATGATCCAATTTTATTTATCATAATTCTAAGCATATGGGATCAATCAATTTCATCAAAATTCCATACGATCGGATTAATTTCAATTTCATCAAAATTTCATATGATCGGGTCAATTTCATCAAAATTCCATATAATCAATTTCAATTTATCATGTTAAAATTCAGATCATAGTTGGATCAATGGCATATTTCATCACATAACATTCATTCATAATCAAAGGCTAATAATTTTCCTAAATTTTCCAACCATGGTCAGACCAATTTCATAATAAAAATCAAGCATCCATTGGTATCAATTTTATGGCATTCAAACATGGTACGATCAAACACATTAAATTCAGCATGGTTGGATCAATCACATGAAAATTCCATTCATGATTAACATAAAATTATCAACAATGGCTCTGATTTAATGAGGCAGTTTAGGATTGTGACGGGAGGTGCTGGTCAAGAGGCATGGAACAAGATCGGATGCTAATCAGAGGGTTGGGATGGTTGCATATACAGGTGGTTTGAGTTTTAGGTTGATGATTGTTGGTCTTGAGGGAGTATGGAGTTAGACAGGTGGTGGGGGGAGGTTTAATGGTGTCATGAGGTGGTGGCATGGCGGTTTTCTACAAGTAAGGGATGTGAGGATGAGTGATGGCTGGTGTGGATTTAAAGGGGGTTGGATGTGTTGCAAGAAGTGGACAGATGTTGTGGTAATGCTACGTGGGGGTTGGCTGTGCAAAAGGTAATTGATATGTTGAGATGGCGAGTAGCCAAGTTGTGAGAGTTAGGTTGCTGGTTTCCTAGTTGATGAGCTGCAGATGGTTGGTAGACGATAATAAGCAGCAGATCATGGTGGACGGGTTTGCAGAGAGATGATGGGGGTTCACAGCAAAGGCTTACGGATTAAAGGGTGGTATATGTTGGTCGGTGGTATCGATTCAGGAGGTTGGTACGATGAAGGAGGTGGTTAATTACAGGTTTGTAGATTAGTTCAAAGGATTGATGGAGGGTGATCGGTGGTTTCAGCTGTGAGACGAAAATGGATAAACACAACATATAAAAAAATAAAAAAAAAGTCAGGGCTTACCTTTCCAACTTCTTCTTCTTCTTCTTCTCCCACTCTGTTCCTGCTTCCTCTCAATTTCTTCTTTGCTTACTCTTTTGCCCTCTCTCTCTCGAGTGCTTTCCCTTTCTCCCTCTTCTTTCTGAGTTTTTTTCTTTTCGGTCTCCATGTTCTTGTTCCTCAGATTTTTCTTCTTTTCTCTCAATCTTTCACGAACTCTCTCGATCTCTCCAGCCCTTTTAGATTTCTCATTTTTTTCTTTGAATAAATTTCAGCTACCCCCCATAGTAGTTTCGAAACATCACCTACCACCCACACTTTTCAAAAAACATCAACTACCACCCAAACGTTTACCACCGTTAATCAAATAGGTCCATTCCGTTTAACCAATCCCATTAGTTGCTGATGTCATCAAAAACGAATTTTAACTGGACTATAATACCCTACCAGATAAGTTGAAAGATTTTTTTACCCTCACTCAGTTAACTGACCCTCTTAGCAAAATAAAAAAAAATGAAAATTGACCCTAAACCCCTAAATGGTAAGCCTGACTTCAACGGAAGAAAGCAGAGGAAACTTTTTTCGATAGTCTCCGCCGATGACGACGCAGTGGTCTTCTTCCCCATCACCCACGATGACGACGCAGTGGTCCTCTCTCTTATCCTCCATTAAACAAGTAAGTTATACTGTTTTAGCTTATTGGCAGATCTGTTTTCAATTCCATCCACACTTCATCGAAATTGTCATAGATTTGTTTTTTTGTTTTGCTTCTTCAACCTACTTGCTCTCGGGTTTGGGATTTTACGGAATGATTGTTCTTTGTAACAAGGTTACGGATCATCGATGGGATTTAGTTTGTCTTGGATTTACAGATTTAGATCCGATTTCGACGATCTTATGTCTTTGTTTCAATTTAGTATTGGTTTGTTTTTCATATTCGAACTCCGGTTTTCCTATTCTACTTTCTTCTTTGCCCGATCTAAACTAGATTCTCTGCCTTTGTATCAGAGACAAAAAACTTCCTTCCGTCAAATCAAAATCAAGACAAATTTTAGAGCAAAATCTTTTTTTTCTTCTTCTCTTATTTCCAGGTTGCTGCTGTTCTTGAATCTTCTGGAAAACGATCTGCTATGTGAGGAGATGTGGAAATCAGATCTGGTTCTCTTCATCCTCCTCAATGGCCAGCCGTTCACAACTATGACGATGATAATCGAAATGACTAAAAGGAATTCAGATTTGGTTCTTGATCCGTCGATCTGGCTGTGGGATTCTTTCAAGTCCCCAAGTTCTTTAAATTGCTGGTTCTTGGATTTTTTGAGTCCTGAATTTCTTTGCGCAAATCATTTATATCGTCCTCCAATTCTTCTCGAATTGATCTCTTGATCTTTCGGTATGGGAGAAAAATGAAGGAAAAGAAAGAGGGGAGAACGATGAGGGAGGGAGAGAGGAAAGGAAAGAGAGGGGATTAAGGGGATAACTTAACTTACCTATTCACCGGTGGCCGGAGAAGATTCAGCAGCTGTTGCAACAGAATCAGACTTCAGCTATGGCAGTCGTAGGTTTCTCTTCGAAGAGGAGAACAGGATCAGTTCTTCGCAGAGGAGGAGAGTGTGAGGACAATGGGAAATCGACGTGATCCTCCTCAGGATGGAAATGTCTCCTGTAATCGATGAAGATCGATTTGTTCTGTTGGAGTCGCCACCTAGATTAAGGTCTAGGACCTCTAAAAATGTAGCCTCACCCTAAGGTAAGACTTCTATTGACTCGTGACCCAATGTATCGGTTCTTTGGTCTGCAAGAGATCGGGTAAGTCCGTGAACCGAACCAAAGATGGTTCGGTCTTGGACTGAATCTGAGATGTGTAAGACATCTCAAACTGCCTACGTATTCCAATCCTGGAAATCAAGTCCAAAAACGTAGTTCGAAAATGGGTTGTGTGATTAAAGATTATGGAAGTGATTTATGCATGTGCTTCAATTAGATTTTTTGTTCAAGTTGAAGTTTATGCTGGATGTATGTTTGATGGGTAGCTTTGTACCGTATTTGGGATTCCCAAATTGCCTACGTATTCTAGGGTGTGCCCTAGAAATCAGGTACGACGTAGTTCGAAATTTGTGAGAGTCAGATTTGGAATGTGTACCAAATTCCTTCTATTTTTGTCAATAGGATCTAGGGATGAGACCTAAATTTCTACCATTTTTATTTAGGATGTGTACCAAATTCTTTCTATTTTTGTTAATAGGATCTAGGGATGAGACCTAAATTCCTACCATTTTTATTTGGAATGTGTACCAAATTATTTCTAATTTTGTTAATAGGATCTAGGGATGAGACCTAAATTCCTACCATTTTTATTTGGAATGTGTACCAAATTATTTCTAATTTTGTTAATAGGATCTAGGGATGAGACCTAAATTTCTACCATTTTTATTTGGGATGTGTACCAAATTATTTCTAATTTTGTTAATAGGATCTAGGGATGAGACCTAAATTCCTACCATTTTTATTTGGAATGTGTACCAAATTATTTCTAATTTTGTTAATAGGATCTAGGGATGAGACCTAAATTCCTACCATTTTTATTTGGGATGTATACCAAATTATTTCTAATTTTGTTAATAGGATCTAGGAATGAGACCTAAATTCTTACCATTTTTATTTGGGATGTGTACCAAATTATTTCTAATTTTGTTAATAGGATCTAGGGATGAGACCTAAATTCCTACCATTTTTATTTGGGATGTGTACCAAATTATTTCTAATTTTGTTAATAGGATCTAGGGATGAGACCTAAATTCTTACCATTTTTATTTGGGATGTGTACCAAATTATTTCTAATTTTGTTAATAGGATCTAGGGATGAGACCTAAATTTCTACCATTTTTATTTGGGATGTGTACCAAATTATTTCTATTTTTTCTCTTTCCAAGACAAATATGGTAGGTGAAAGCATTCCAATTATAAGCGGTGATAGTATTCCAAATATAACGGTATGCATCCAAGTATGACAATAATCATGTGGCGGGCAGGATGCGGCAATAAGCATGTGGCGGGGCGGATGTGGCAATAAGCATGTGTGCGCCGGATGTCGTAATGAGCATGTGTAGCAGACAAATATAGCAATGAGCATGTATAGCAGACAAATGTAGAAATAAGCATTCCAAACATAACAAATGAACATCTAAAAACATAGCAATATGTGAGTATGTGAGTTGTCAATCACATGGTGACGATGATGATGATGGTGATGACGATCAGATGGTGTAGATGATGATTAGATGGGGTGATGGGCAGATCGGATGGTGTAGATGATGATCGGATAGTGTGAGATAGAGTTTTTGATGATGATCTAATTTGGCGGTGATGATAATCGATCTGGTGGTGAGGATGATCCGACGGGATGATGGCTTGATCGGATGGTGGAGATGATGGTTTGATGTGATGGTGAGATGGTGGCTTGATCCGATCAAATGGTTCTATAGATCTTGAGCGGATGGTAGGGATCATGATCAAAAGGGTAAGGATCAAATCGGTTGGTAAGGATCATGATCGGATGGGTAAAAATCAAATCATATGGATCAATGGTTCTGATTGAGCATTAAAATTATCATGATCACATGGTCAAGATCAACATATTAAAATTATCATGATTGACGTTCAACATCAACACATTAAAATGATCAATGGTCAAGATCAACACTTTAAAATTATCATGATTGACGATCAAGATCAATACATTAAAATTATCATGATCAAAATCAATGCCCAACCTATGGTTTATATTGATTAAATCGATGATCAACATACAAAACAAATATGATCAAATTATTGGAATAAGAAGCAAGGGTTCATGATGGGTACAGATATCATAGAGTAGGGTGCGGGTGATTCGGGGGAGTTGTGACGGTAAGAGTGAGGATGAGGTATTGAGTTTGCTTGGGTGTTGGGTTTATGCATGGGACGGCAAGGTGTATTGGGTTTGGTTTCGCATGCACGTTGCATGGAGGGTTGGGGTTGAGGACGGGGTGTAGTGTAAGTAGCATGGCCGGGTATATGGGATTGGGAAGGGAGTTTAACAAGTGGTGCTATATGGGATTAAGTGGTGTTGCGGCAAATCGGGATGGAGTGTAGTGGTGAGGCAGGCGTTTGATGTGGCGGGGAGGAAAAATTGGAAGATATGCCATGCGGGTATGGGTATTGAGTAGAGGTGGTTTTGATTGTAGGGGATGGATGAGGCAGCTTGGTTGGTGGTGCTACAATTCAAAAAAAAAAAAAACTAAACTTACCTCAATGTCGTCTCTCTCCTCCTCTCCTTCTCTCTTCTTCTCTCCTTTCAATCTTCAATTTCTTTTCTCCACTCCTTCTCTCTCTCCCTCCCCAAAAAACAGAAAATTCCTCCCCTCTTCACGTCCCCTCACCTCTCTTTTATCATATTCTTCTTTCCTTCTTCTTCACTCAATCTTTTCCTCACTCTCAATCTTTCCTTTTTTCCTTTCTTTCCCAATTTTCCCAAAAAAAAAAAAAAAAGCTCTCTCTCTCTCTTACGTCAATCTCTCTCTCAATTTCTCTTCCTCTTCTTTCCTTCTTCTTCACTCAATCTCTCACTCTCAATCTTCCCTTTATTCTTTTTTCTTTTTCTTTCCTTCTTCTTCACTCAATCTCTCTCTCACTTTCAATCTTTCTCTTAATAGAAAAATTCCTCTCTCAATCTCTCAATCTCTCAATCTCTCAATCTCTCTCTCAATTTCTCTTCCAATTTTCCCAAAACAGAAAAAAACTCTCTCTCTCTCTCTCTCACGTCAATCTCTCCTTTCCTCTTCTTCCTCTTCTTTCCTTCTTCTTCACTCAATCTCTCTCTCACTCTCAATCTTTCCTTTTTTCTTTTTTTTTTCTTTTTCTTTCCTTCTTCTTCACTCAATCTCTCTCTCACTCTCAATCTTTCTCTCAATAAAAAAAAAAAAATCCTTCTCTCAATCTCTCAATCTCTCAATCTCTCTCTCAATTTCTCTTCCAATTTTCCCAAAACAAAAAAAAAATCTCTCTCTCTCTCTCACGTCAATCTCCTTTCCTCTTCTTCCTCTTCTTTCCTTTTTTTTTTCTTTCCTTCTTCTTCACTCAATCTCTCTCTCACTTTCAATCTTTCTCTCAAATAGAGAAAATCCCTCTCTCTATCTCTCACGTCTTTCTCACTCTCAATCTCTCCTTTCTTTATTTCCTTTTTTTTATTATTTTTTCTTTATTTTATACTTATATCTTATATATTTAATAAATATCATATATTATACTAATATACATAGACATAATATCATATAATACAATATATATAATATATCATATAATACAATATATATAGTACAATATATATGACACATGTACATACTTGGACCGAATTGATTTGGTTTGGGCCGGTCCGAGTTGGACTAAGGCCGGGTTGATCAGGGTTGGGCCAAGACTAAACCTGGATTGAGCCGAGTTATCGGATTGATTGTAATTCATTGGGTTTTTCTCCCTTGTCATTTCACCGGGTCATTTCCCGCTGTTATCCCGCATGGAATTTTCTGATGGCCTCTATTCCAAATTTTTTTTGTGTTCATTTTGTAGAACACTAAAAATGAGGAATATCGGAGCTTGAATCACCTCATTTGGAAATAAAATGGTCAACTTATGAATTTTTGAAGTTTAAGCGGACCAATTATCGATAATTTGGCTGACCATTCTGCATGAGATCCTTCGGAGGCTTCTACCGGAAATATTTTACGTCCACTTTGTAGAGCACTAAAATGGAACATAATGAGACTGGAATCACCTGATTTGGATATGGGACGATCAAAATATGAATTTTTGAATATTAAATGACCATTTCCATATGTAATTTTGTATGGGACCCTCCGGAGACTTTTACCTGAAATTTTCCACGTCCACTTTGTAGGACATCATAAATGAAGAACAATGACCTTGGAATCGTCTGAATCCGACGTAGAACGAAAAAGATATGAAGCTTTAAAGTTCTAACGATAATTTTACATGAAAGCTTGCATGGGACCCACTGGTGACTTCTACCCGGGATTTTTTACGTCCACTTTGTAGAACATCATGTATGAAGAATAATGGTCTTGGAATCATCTGAATCCGATGTCGGATGATCAAGATATGATGATTTGAAATTCAAACAATCCAACTTAGGATAATTTGCATGAAGGCCCCTGGGATTATTTATAATAATTTCAGAAACCTCCCTTATATGTATCATCCGACTAAAATGGTCATATCTTCTTCATTTGATATCAGAATTGAGCAATTCTGGTCCATTTCGAAGATAATTCTATGACATATGCATCCATGCAAAATTATAACCTATGACCTTGCTGTGGACCCATTGAAAACTTCCTCAAATTCACAGACCCATTGAAAACTTCCTCAAATTCGCAGTCAAAAATCCAAGCTTTCGATCATCTTTCTCCTTTTGTTGTCCACACGCCCGCAGGGCTTTGTTTAGTTGGGATGGCAAAAATGGGGTGGTTACAGAGAGTCCAACCCTAAGAGGATTGGGCTGTTTATAAAATCGAAATGACTAGGGTTATTTTAGTAATTTTGTTAGTTTTTAAAAATTTTCAATTAAAAACATAAAGGCTAAAATGGTCTAACACTCATTTTCGTCGCCTCCGTCAGTTAGTTGGGTGTAATTGATGTTTTTTGAAAAGTATGGGTGATAGGTGATGTTTCGAAACTATTATGGGGGGTAGCTGAAATTTATTCTAAATTTTCTTTCCTTTAGAAATCTCTCGGCCACTTAGAGTTCTTCTTCCCATCTCAGATTCTCCCTATCTTTCGGATTCTCTTTTCCCTTTTTTTTATTTTTTTTTCCTATTTCTTTTAGAGTTCACCGAGCTTCCTTTCTCTCTTTTCTTTCCTTTTTTCTATTTTGTCCGAGTCCCTTCGGATTTCCTTTCCTTTCCCTTAGATTCTCTCTTCAAATCTCTAGTTTCCCCCCCTTTTTTTCCCTTTTTTTTTTTCCCTTTTTCAATTCGTTTTTTCTTTCCTTTTCTTGTCCTTCCTAAAATCGAAATCCTTGATCTCTATCTTTTTCTAATTTTTTTTCTTTTTTTTTTTTCTTGAAAGTCTCTCACGGCTCTCTCTCCTTCCATATATTATTTTTTATTTTTTATTCTTTCCATTCTTCTCTCCATTGCTGACTCATTCTTGGACTCTTTATAAACATAATGTATATGCATATATAATAGCAAGTTATATAACATGCATATCAATATATACATAATATACACTATATGATACTATGCACATGAATCGAACCGGTTTGGTCTGAGCTGATCTGTTCAAGGTTGACTGAGTTGGATTGACTTATTTGGGTTGGACTGACATGAGTTGACTAGGTTAAATTGATATAGGTTGAGCTGGGTTGGGCCATGATTGATTTTTCTCTCCCTATCATTTCATAGGTCATTTCCGCTGCCATTCTGCATGAAATCTTTTGACTACCTCTGTCCCAAATTTTTCACATTCACTTTGTAGAACACTAAGGCCCCGTTTGATAACACTCCAACTCCTTACTTCTTAGCTCCGGAGCTAATCCGAAGTAGAATGGCGATCGATAAACACGGTTCAAGTTTTGACTCCCATGGAGTGAACGTTCCAAAAATGTCTCTGGGAGCTAAAAAACTGGAGCTAAAAAAACTACTTCTCTTGCTCGGAGCTATTACCACTCCGACCGCCATCACCACCACCACTAGCATTGCCATCATCACCACCACCCCTCCACCGCCACCATCCCCACCACCACCCACCACCATCCCCACCACCACCCACCACCCACCACCCACAGCCGCCGCCACCACCACCACCCACCACTTACCACTGATGCCGCTACCACCACCCACCACCTTCCACCATCGCCGCCACCACGACCCACCACCTTCCACCATTGCCGCCACCACCACCACCACCACTGCCGCCGCCGTCGCCGCCACCACCACCACCCACCACTTACCACCGATGCCGCCACCACCACCCACCACCTACCACCACTACCACCACTGCCACCACTGCCGCCACTGCCACCACCCACCACCCACCACCACCGCCACCACCACCACCCACCAGCACCACCACCACCAAACAATATTTTGGAGCAAGTCTTTGATTTTGGAGCAGCGTTATCAAACAACATTCTACTCCAAAAATCTTGACTCTGGAGAAGAAGTAAAAAATGACTCCGGACCAGAAGTAGCTCCATGGGAGCTGGAGTGTTATCAAACGGGGCCTAAAAATGAGAAATATTGAAGTTTGAATCACCTCATTTGGATGTAAAATGGTCAACTTATGAATTTTTAAAGTTTAAACATGCTAATTTACGATAATTCAGCTAACTATTCTGCATGGGAAGCCTCAGAGACCTCTGCTTCAAATTCTCCACGTCCACTTTGTAGAGTACTAAAATTGATGAGTAATGGCGCTGGAATCACCTCATTTAGACGTCAGATGAGCAAGATATGAGAATATGAAGTTTAAATAATTAAACTTACGATAATTTGCATATAGGCCCTTGTATGATTATTATTAATTTCTAGAAAATACCCTTATTCTTATTCCCAGACTAAAATCGCCATATCTTCTCTATTTGACATCGGAATTGAGTGATTATGGTCTCATTTTGAAGGTATTTCCCAAACTTACGCATCCATAGAGGTTGCAGCCCATGACCTTGCTATAGGGCCCACCGAAAACCATATCCAAGTCTCAGTCAAAAATCTAAACCTTGTATTGGGACCCTTCTACTTACCGTATGGTTTCACTTAGGCTCCTGGACACTAGAGACCATCTCAGTTATTCTCAAAACACTATAGAGAGCATGCAGGGACTAATCGACTATCACTTCTGAGAGAGTTTCACTCACCTCCCCTATATTTTTCAAACGTTCTCTCACCTCTCCCACATTGTTGTCTACATTCCAGTAAGACTTTGTTCAGCTAGGGATGACAAAAATGGGGTGCTTACACCATGGTAGATGTAGCATAAATTTGAATTCTAAAACCCACAGAATCTTTTAAGTGCCTTAAAATACATTTGATGGCGCTCCAGTGCTCATTGGAAGGAGAGTGCATGAACTAACAAACTCGATTGACTGAGAATGAAATATTGGGTCTGGTAAGAGTTAAGTACTGCAAAGCTCCAACAATACTTTTGTATAGTGTTGGATCGGTAAATGCAGTGGATGGTTCATGAGAGAGAGCCAATGTTGAACTTAGTATTGGCATAGGCTTAGCAGCTTCCATGTGAGCTCGATGTAGCAAATCTAAGGTGTATTTTGTTTGGGATAGATGCAAGCCAGAACTATTTCGAAGTACCTCTATCCCCAAAAAATAATTCAGGCTTCCCAAGTCTTTGATTGCAAACTCACAACCTAGTGTGGAGATCAACTATTGAATCAATCTATGCTGAGCCTGTGACAATGATGTCATGTACATAGACCAAAATATAAATATGATGGTTGTTGGTAGTCTTAGAAAGCAGAGCTGTGTCAGATAATGAAGATATGAAACCAAGA
The DNA here is from genome assembly GCA_028583415.1 of Protea cynaroides. Classification (NCBI taxonomy): domain Eukaryota; kingdom Viridiplantae; phylum Streptophyta; class Magnoliopsida; order Proteales; family Proteaceae; genus Protea; species Protea cynaroides. The sequence continues at coordinate 61,794,549 of CM053268.1, read as the reverse complement.
GATAGGAGAAAAAATTTTCAACCTATGTTACCAAGCTCGTGGAGCTTGTTTAAGCCCCGCCTTTTGAAGATGACATACATGTTGAGGAAATGCAGGGTCCACGAACCCTTGGGGCTGGACCATATAGACTATTTCATTCAAGTGCCCATTGAGGAAGGCATTTTGGACATCGAGCTTTGAAAGGGCCACCCTTTTGACACTGCCAAGGATAAAACAAGTCGAATGGTTGTATGTTTAACCACAGGATTGAAAGTGTTGAAGAAATCTAACCCCTCTCTTTGATGAAATCCCTTCCCTACAAGCCTAGCTTTGTAGCGGGATATAGTACCATCAGAGTTTCTTTTGATACTATACACCCATTTATTGCCAACCAGATTCATAGAAGGGTCTGAGGGTACTAATTTCCAAGTGCCATTTCTAAGTAAGGCATCAAATTCATTGCTCATTGCCTCTCGCCATTTGGGACATTTACTTGTCTTTGTATAGGAAGTCGGTTCAATCTCATCTTGAGGGACATCTACTAAATAAGCTTCAGTAAGAGGATGTTTGGTAGCTAATAGGTTAAGCTTGGAGACAGGTTTTGATATTCCATGCTTTGATCTGGTTACCATTCTAGGTGGGGAAGTCGGATTTGGTGGGATGGGTGAACTTGATGGAGGTTCATGTGATGCTATAGAAGGTGAGGGTTTAGTGGTTGTGGTTGGTGGTGATTGTGGTGATGGTGGTGTTGGTATCCTAGGTATTGGAGGTTGATGTTGAAACGGTGGAGACAAAGGTGATGTCATCTAAAATAAGTTATCAAATGTAATGACGACATGATGAGATGAAGTACGTTGGTCCTTGGCAGGAGGGACTTCTTATTGGAAAGGAAATGAATTTTCATCAAAGGTGACATGGCGAGAGATGTCAGTTCTCCTTGTATTAGGGTCATAGCATTTGTACCCTTTGTGTAGGTTACTGTACCCAAGAAAGACACACCTTGTTGATCTGTAGTCAAGCTTGTAGGTATTATATGGTCACAACCATGGAAAACAGGCACACCCAAAGGTATGCAAGAAGGTGTAGTCTGGCATTTTTTGAAACAATCTTTCATATGGACATTGATTTTGTAATACTTGAGTTGATAGTTGATTTATCAGATATACTGCTATATCAAAAGCAGTGGGCCAGAAACTCAATGGAACCGAAGCTCGTGCCAGTAAACTCAATCCAATTTCCACCACATGTATGTGCTTCCTGTCAGCCAGACCATTTTGTTCCAACGTGTGTGGACAAGAATATCTAGGGACAATTTTCTCAGCTTTGAAATATTTATCAAATCATTGATATTCTTTGGCACCGTTTGACTGAAAAAGCTTGATTTTGCATTGAAACATATTCTTAATGTAAGCATGAAAATCTAAAAATATGTTGAATGCTTAAGAATGGTTGGACATAGGAAACAACCAAGTAAATCAACTGAAATCATTTAGAAATAAAATATAGTATCTAGATCCTTGTATAGAAGGTAAACATGTCTTAATGAACTAGCTGAAAAGGAAATGTATTAGTTGTGTGATCCAAATCAAAAGGAATTTTATGAGCTTTTTCCATCTGACACGAAGCACAAACAGTTATTGCTTTTATAGATTAAACTGGTAGAGTCGTATTTTGGAGAAGAGTGTCCAAGCACCTAGTCGATGGATGGCCTAGCCGATCATGCCAAGTTGTTTTAGATACTCGTTCACTAAAATTGACTATGTGTTCTTTATTCAGTGAGACTGAGGGCACCCGATAGAGTCCTCCATCAATGGTTCCTTGGAGCAGTACATTCCTTGTTCGTTGATCCTTCACGTAACAACATGTTGGGTGAAATTCCAAGATTACATTGTTATCGCTTGTAAATTGACTTACAGATAATAAATTTTTTGTAATCTTGGGAACATGTAACATATTATGGAGTTCAAAAATACGAGAATTAGAAGACATAGTGGAATGTCCAATATTTGCAATATCCAAACCTTCTCCATTACCCATACAGACTTGATCTCCTCCAGTACATAGTCGGCCTATTTTCAGGTTGGCAAAGTCTGATGTTATATGATGTGTAGCACCTGAGTCAGGGTACCACATAGCATCAAACGCAGTAGGCGGAGTTGCTAGTAAAGCCTCAGAATTTTGAGGTGCTTGAACAGGAGCTGTGGTGTAGTTGTGATACTGATAACTGGGATTAAATATATTATAACAGGTTGTTGCTGTATGATTTGACCTGTTACAGATTTGGCAATTCTGGGATGATGTGGGGAACATCTATTGTTGATGTGAATGAGGGGAGGTATAGAAACCTCGGTCTTTATTGCCACGCCCTCGCCCCCTTGAATGTCCATGACCCCTGTAGTTTGATTGAGTAGTTGAAGAGGGATTAGTACTCATAGTTTTGTGAAAAAAAATCAGCTACCCCCCATAATAGTTTCGAAACATCACCTACCACCCACACCTTTTAAAAAACATCAACTACACCCAAGTAACTTATGGAGGTGATGAAAATCAACGTTAGACAGTTTTACCCTTTATGTTATTAATTTGAAAATTTTAAAAGCTAATAAAATTACTAATATAACCCTTCTCTTCTTTTTCTTCTTTTTGTCTCTTTCTTCTTCTTTCCTCTTCTGCTCCGTTCACCCTGCATCACTAATCCAGGTGATGAATCAGAAATGGTGGACTCTTCCCCCTTCTCTTTGAAATTGGACCAAAGCCGACTAGCAACCGAAAATGCAGAAAGCGTTGTGCAAGCAAGCCATAGACGACGAGCTCCAAAACCCGGCGGAGCGGTCCAAAGAAATCGAAATTTGCTTCAGAGGCCTAAGAATACGAGACCGGTCCACCGAGGTCTCCATGATCATCCAATCAATAATCCGATCATTACAACAACCCAAATAGGAACTACGCAAACCAAAATATCGACGAATGTTTCAACCACAGGTGGTTTCTTCAAGATCTCCATGAGATTGAAATTAAAGAGGATTTCCTCAATTTTTACGCTTTAAGAATGGAACCAAAGTAGAAAACTGACTCTTCAAGTAATCAAACTACAAGGATCTCTGATCTCCCAGAGAGAGAGAGAGGAAGAAACCGATCTTCAAACATTAAAGGATTCGGTGCCTTAACGGAGACCCTGAAAGAGGGGTTGGGTTGAACGGAGACCCTAAAAGAAACCTTCTTTGTATATGTATGGAGCAGCTATTACGATCTCTGGTTTTAAAATTCAGAAGTGTTTTAATATTAGGGTGTGATGAAATTTCAGCAACTTTACCATGAGGGCAACCTACAAATTTCTCTCCTCTGATTTCTTTGGACCGTGATGATCGGTAAGGGTCAGTAATGCTTACCTCTCTCTTCTTCTTCCTCTCCTCTGATTCTTTGGACTGCTCCAGTAATGGTTGGGACTTTTTTGTGCAGGAGGTGGTGAGATGAACCAAAAAAATAGCTTTCTATAGTGGGGTCAGTTGAAAACTCTTCTTCTTCCTCTCCTCTAATTTCTTTGGACGGGCTCAAGGTTTGTCAGAAATCAATCTCTCTCTCTCTAAAATGAACCAAAAAGTCCCAACCAAAATCATAATAATTAGATTTTATAGCTTTGCTTTAGTAAGGGTCAATGATGCTACCGATCATCCTTGCTACTACCTCCCTTACCATATCACTGATCCTCCAACGAACACAGAGTCCTCTTACAAACACAGATATAGGCGAGAGAATTGAATCACTTATGCTCATCTCGGGCTTACCATTTGGGGGTTTAGGGTCAGCTAACTGAGGGAGGATAAAAAGGTCTTTCAACTTATCTATTAGGGTATTATTGTTCAATTAAAATTCTCTTTTGGATGACATCAACAACTAACATGATTCGTTAAACGGAGTGGATCTATTTGATTAATGGTGGTAAATGTTTGGGTGGTAGTTGATGTTTTTTGAAAGGTGTGGGTGGTAAGTGATGTTTCGAAACTATTATGGGGGGTAGATGATTTTTTTTTCTAGTTTTGGTGGCAATATTACCTTCTGCCGTTGGCAGATCTAGATATGGGGTGCGTTGGTCCTTCAATATTTCTTGGCTAAGAAGGAAGCCAATGAAATCGTTTAGTAAAAGAGGATCAACTCTTGTGGTTACAGATGTAGTAAAGGCATCATAATTGGATCCTAAGCCATGAAGAATGCTGAGAATGACATCAGGATCAGAGACTGGGTGGGCAGCTGTAGAAAGATTATCCACCAGACTCTTTACACGTTGCAAGTATTCAGCCATTGTAAGAGTTTCCTTTTTCAATTGAAAAAGCTAATATTTGAGTTGCATCACACGAGCTTGAGATTGTGATGCATAGATCTTAGCCAATGTAGACCAAGCCGAATGAGAAGTAGTATGACCAACAATGTGAGCTAGAGCTCCCTCTGATAGGGATGAGATTATTCAGCTCATGATAACTTGATCCTGTTTGTGCCATGACAGGTATGCTGGATTTGGAGAAGAGATTTCAATAGCAATTAAAGTATTGATAGAGATGAGAGAAGATGATATAGTCTGAGGTGGAGCAGGATTGGATCCGTCCACATACCCATATAGTTCGTAGGCATGGAGGATAGGTAAAAACTGAGATTTCCAGATCAAGTAGTTTGTTTGGTCTAACTTGATAGGCAATAGGGATACGATGTTGATGGGAGAAATAGTAGAGACAATGCTGAAATTATCTGAAGAAGCCATAGAAGACGTTTGTCAAGAAGGCTCTAATACCAAGTAAAAATAATAAAACCATAGGAATTGAAGTTTTCACTCTTATCGTTTGAATACAATAGAGTTGATATTTATAAACTTATTGTACAAATTCTGTTTGAATTTGGATTTACATGATCATAGAAGATCGAAAGGTTAGAGATATTATTCTTTTAGATTTACATGATCAGAGGATATTAGGAAGGTGAGAGATATTATCCTATTGTGATTAGATTTGCATGATCATAGGAAATCTCATAGGAGATCAGGTAGGAGAAGGATATTATGAGGAATATTATCCTATCTTGTAGGATATAAATTCCATAAGATCTCTAACAGGTCTATCCACAAGTTTATTTGAATTTTGAATATTGGAATTGCTATTATCCTTGACAATAAATATTATGTAACAAAAAGAATCCAACCATCTACATTGCTGAACAATAAGGCCCCATTTGATAACACTCCAGCTCCTTACTTCTTAGCTCCAGAGCTAATCCGGAGTAGAATGACGATTGATAAACATGGTTCAAGTTTTGACTCCCATGGAGTGAATCGCTCAAAAAATGTCTCTGGGAGCTAAAAACCGGAGCTAAAAAACTACTTCTCTTGCTCGGAGCTATTACCACTCGAGCCACACCACACCATTAGCACCGCCACACACCACCACCCTCCAGCACCACCCCACCACCACCCACACCCAGCGCCACCACCACCACCACCACTACCGCCGCCGCCACCAACGCCACGCCCCCACCACACCACCACCCTCCACTTACCACACCACCAATGCCCCACCACCTTCCACCATGCGCCACCACGCCCACCACCCCACCAACCCCACCACCACCACCCACCACCTCCACCACACGCCACACCACACCGGCCACCACCACCCACCACCACCACCACCGCCACCACGCCCCACCACCACCAGCCACCACCACCCACCACCACCTACCACCAGCCACACTACCACCACGCCACCACACCACCACCCACCACACCACGATCCGCACCACCCTCCACCAGCGCACCACACCCACTACCTCTACCAACGCCACCACAAACCTTCCACCAACGCCACCACACAGGCCACCACCACCCACCCACCACCTACCACCACACCAGGCCAGCCACCACCCACCCGCCGCCACCACCCACCACCACACCACTACCACCCCCACGCCACCAACACCACCACCACACAAAATAGCACGGAGCAAGTCTTTGATTTTGGAGCAGCGTTATCAAACAACATTCTACTCTAAAAACCCGACCGGTGAAGAAGGAAACGACGACAAATAGCCCATGGGGCGGAGTGTTATCAAACAGGGCCTAAGAGACTATTATCATATATACCTTTTCTGAAAATCCTAAAGCATAAGTATAACCAAGGAAGAAACTAAAGGGGAAAGAGAAGATAATAAGAACTGCAGTTGTTACAGGAGCCAATAAGGGGATAAGCTTGCAGATATCTCGACAATTAGCCTCTAATGGAGTTTTGGTGGTCTTAACAGCTAGAGATGACAAAAGGGGTATTGAAGTTGTTGAAGGTCTCAAAGGATCTGGACTGTCTGTTCTATTTTTCATCAGTTTGCTGCAAGGTATCCGGTCATATTGCTTCCCTGGCGTTTCACTTCTTTTGTTGCTTCATCATCCAATTTCACCAGAACCTAGTTGCAGAGAAGTCTAGAAATGTGGATTGCAAACATTGGTGTGTAAGGCTTCTACATTCACCTTTTTCCAACCCTGTCGTTGTCACACCCCAATTCTGAACCAACCAGAATGGTGTGATAAACCGTCTATGATCCAATGGTTCAACCAGGATCTCGAATAGGCTATGTCCCTTTGCTTAAATTAGATACATCTACAACCATAATCAAAGTAAATAAACAATAGCGGAAGTCTTTAATATTAATGAACTGAGTATCTAACAGTGATAACAAAAATAAATTATCCAATTATCTCCAAATAACTAAGACATAAAATAAAATAAATTTATCAATTACATGATCCGATAATCCAACAAATAAACCTAATAAAAAACACATGAGTTGCACTCGCACGACGAATCATGCGACTCCATCATAGCTTCCACGTCCATCGCTGCAATATGTCTGTACATCGGAGCATTCACATAATCTTCTACAATAGGACCTGCATCATCAACTAAAAATATTCGACGTCGAAATGGTGAGCACACATCATGACTCAGTGAGCAAACAAAACAATGCAACAAACATATGCATGCATTCAATTCATATCTTTGGTCTGGTTCATAAGTTTGCAATGTGCAATAGAAAGGATAGGTGGCCGTCGCACCTCTATACACGAGTATGTGAAGCTGCCCAATGGATCAAACACCATTGCCATCCCACATGCACCCATTATGGAATAGAGATAGAGCTAAAGTGCCCGGATCAAACACCACATGACACTTCCCCTGATGCCCTACCCATACCAACACGTAAGCCCCTATTGGCGAGGGCTTGTAAACTGAGCTCGCAACTAACCAATCCTAATGTTAAACAGTGTATCCAAGGCCTCACCCCAGCATCCCTCAATACGTCCATAGAGATAGATTTAAGGCCCCCTGGCAGAGTCAGAGACTACACGGTTCGAGACCACCTCCCCTGATGCCCTACGACGTAATAGTTCTGCTAAGGTAATGGCGATACGATGATGTTAGTGGACAAGACTTGAGTAGAGATAGAGCTAGAGTCTGGTGACCAGGATAAACCATAGTGTCACGTCCTCCCCCTGATGCCCCACTCGCATCAAGTATATTAACCACACACATACATTCACATGCCTATTCCTAGCATCATCATCAACATCATGTAAACGGAATTAAATATGCATGAGCAGTAATAACAGGAATATTGGATGACATGTGAAATACACATTACAAGTATACAAGCATAGAATCATTCATGGCATTGGACTCAATAAATAAAAACCGTTTTTTATAAGCCAATTAATTTAGGTCTTGTTCCCTCACCTTTGGTCGATAGTAGATCCTCGTTCAAGCTTTGTAAATCACTTTTAAACCACTTGAAAACCTAACAAATTTATAGATTTTAAATTAAAATTTATTTCCAGCAATTTAGACTAATAGAAACTGAGGGGTAGCAGGTGTGGCAGCACTTGTGGTCTCAGTTTCTGTGACCACAGGGTGTGTGGTCGCATATCCTGAGACCACACATGCGACCACACCATCCCTGGAACTTCCCGAGGGCATGTGGTCGCAAGGGGTGGTCGCATATCATGCGACCACACCCTTCCTGGACTTCCCGAGGGCGTGTGGTAGAATATGTGTGTCTCGTATGGTCGCATATCATGCGACCCCACATGTGATGGTCGACTTTTTCACTCTCAACTCCATTCCTTCATGTTTTGATTCCTTGGCTTATCATCATGGTCCTTCCTATGATTGTTCTATGACTCAGAACTAATATTTTTACATAATCCTTTATCCACATAAATTCCTTCCATGGATTCTCTTGGAATTTGTCCATGGATTGATGATTGGGGTCTCACTTAAATCCCTATCTCCTTCATGAACTATTCTAGGCATTCAATTGACATGGGGAATATTTTCATACCTTAAGCTTGTTGAAGATTCAGAGTTTTCTCTGAATTTTCCATCTCTTAGTCTTCCTCTTCAATTCTCCTTCTCTTCCTCCTCTTCTCTTTCTCTCACTTTCAGTTTGAGTTCTAAAAGGATGAAAGAGGATAAGGGACGTCCTATTTATAGAGGAAAATCCTCCATAATAAGCTCTACTTAGTTTAGGAAAGAACCCCCTTCGGATTAGGAAGGTTTCCTAATCACGGTTTCTGACTGGGTTTCTGTGGTCATAGGTGTGGTCGCAGAACCCGTCGACCACACAGTCTGAAACATGCGACCACACGACCTAATTTTTTGTGGTCGCTTTAATCTGAGGTATGGTCGACCATACCTGTTTAGGTATGCGACCACACACTCATAACTGACTGTTTTTGGGTTCGATTTCATACCTGGTCTTGTGGTTTCTTCACGCACTTGGTCCGCTTGGCCCGACCATGATAGGAAGACCTGATACAAGGTGGTAAGACCGGTTAGTTCGATACAGGTCTTACAGTAGTGGTTAGTAATACCTTCATAAGATGCCCTATTTTGATTTTGGTTTATTTTATTGTTTTAATGCAGAATAGGTGCTAAAGTAATGGAGATTGCCTCACAAAAGAGAGTTGAGGAAGTGGTGAACCAGTTTGTAAAGGATTTCAAGGAGGGTTTAGTGGAAATAAAAGTTGGTGGCCGGATATCAGACAAGAAAAGACAGCACAACAGTCTCATACAAAGCAAGAAATAGAAATTCATATCGCAGTTACATTCCATATTCCAAAACCATAAATCAAGTGAGACAATATTCCTAAATAAAAAAATGTTATAGATGAGAAACCCAGGTGAGAAACGGAAATCACAGAGAGACAGAAAATGCGCAAGAGAGTATAAAAAAAAACATAACAATGATGAAATTGTAAAGCGAAGAAGGAAAGTGGGGGGGGAGAGGAAGAAGAACACATACCTGGGGGAGTTCGGGGAAGAGACGTGAGAGAGATGAGAGAGTTTAGAAAGAGAGGAGAGGTTTTATCGGGTTTTGAAGTTTAGGGGATAATTAAGTAGATAATACATTGTTCTAATAATGATAAACAACTACTAAGCTTTCTACTAAAAAAAAAAAACATCTACTAACCTATTTGTAGATTATGGATTATATCAATTTATTTTAATTATAAATAGACATTATTAATAATGCCAAACAACCACAAATTTCATAATATATTACATAATACAAACCAAAGAGAGCTCATCTCGCACTTTTATGTTTGACACTTTCACACAATCTACTATTTCAAGGGAATTGAAATTTGTATATTTACTTAAATATTGTTTGGATTATACTAAACACGTGGAAGGTATTCTTTATTCAATCATAATTCATCTCATTTATTTCTTATATGTGAGTCGTTAGCTCAAATAGGTAGAACATTTGGGGATTTCCCAAGAGATGGTGGTTTAATCCATCAAGACTATGACATTAAATTTTATTGTTTTGTCGTCTAACAACATATTTGTGATTTGTTCATTGATGTGTACTACTATAGCTGAAATTAAATGGGTGACACGAATAAGGAATGACATTATCTCATTTATGTTATTATTTGATTTAAATGTGGGATAATTGCATTTATGTAATAATTTGGTTAAGTATGGGGCGGTGATGGCATTTTTATAAATTTGGATTGTTGCCGTAAGAACAGTTTCTATAATAGGGTTATCAAAAGCTATCTTGTCATTTTCATATTTTAGAACAAGTTTTTGAACATGTTTATTAAACAAAATTTATGTTTTTTTTTTTTTTTTTTTGGTAAATGGATATTTTATTAACCCGGAACAAGAGAGCACTACAAACTGCTCAATAGGGGAGCCTACAAAACACAAACCTAACAACAAGCAAAAAGATGAGAGGGGGGTTCACACCCCACCCAACCTTCCCCACTTTAGAAAAATACCCTTGATATACAAAGAAGGCCCCTATTGGCCCACGAGACCACCCTCAAAAAAAGGAACTAAACCAAACAATCAAGGGATTGGTTCTTAGGAGCCCAAACCAAAGACTTCATAATGGTTACCTTGCCCCACTGATTGAGTAACCCTACCAGCCTGATCCCTTGCGGGCCGACCATTCCCATTTTTGGTATTCATCGTTCGATGAATGACTGTAAAGATAATCATTAGACCTGAAATACCACGATTCTTCACAATGGAATCTTCCACAGGGGTTCGATGAATGACTGTAAAGATAATCATTAGACCTGGAATACCACGATTCTTCACAATGGAATCTTCCATCATCCCTGTCCGATGTGGACAAGGACGGCAACACTGCCAGCGGGACAGGCTCACTTGACATCGGAGATAGGTTAGAATAATTGGTCAAAGGATTGTTAAGCCCAATGTTAATTAAAGCCCTGGATGAGTTCGAAGGACGATCATTGATGCTCTTCTCCTTACCACGGCCATATCGTGAAAAACAACTAGATGGATGAAGGGAGATTTCTCAATCTACGGCATAGCGAATGGTAGGAGTAGCTGGAGAACCGTCAGGAGGGTTGATACAAGAGCTAGCATTGGCTGCAGGCTCAGGAGGACCTCAAAAGTGGTATAGGGGGATTAGGGAGGACCAATAGTCACTGGCTGAGGGTCTGTCAACCCCAAGGCATGGCATCCAAAGGAAGATGGGAGGATCATCAACCACTAGCAAAGGGTCTATTAACTCCGATGCATGGCTTACAGAGGAAAATGTGCCAGAGCTAGATGGATGCAAAAGAGGAGGAATACATGGTGCATGGTTAAGTATGGGGTTTAAACAAGGGTGGGGATCGAGGTAGTCTGGCTGGAGAGCTGACAAGCTCGATGCATGGCAGTTGGTGGAAGAAGGGACAAAGGTCAATGGAGACAAGAGAGGAGGGAAACGTGGATCAAGGTTCATTAGATAGCTTTAAGGGGGGATCAAGGTTGTCAGGGGACCCCGACTGAACCTCAAATCTCGAAGGGACAAAGATAGAAGGTGGGTGTTTTATATTGGGGTTAGGGTTTGAGCGCAGGGTTGTAGAAAGGTGATTGGTCTGTAGGCCTAATCCAATGTTCACAGGGTCATTGACCAAATCCAGATTCCCATCGCATGGGTTTTGAAGACTAATAGGTTGATGGATTTCCTCCACCCGATCCACCAGTTCGACCCAATTCGAAATGATTGTCTTCTTCGCCCATTTAGGGCGAGACCTATTTTTCTTTTTCAGCTGTTCAATAAACTCATTGTCCTTCTCATGTAGATGATCAACCGTCGCATTCCCACTCACCTAAGCCTCCCCTCGACCGATCTCTGAACCCCTACCCACATTATCATTCTCTTCAGGCACCTTGCCTTTATTATCCATGGTCGACGATACATTAGACTTGTTCCAAGATTGGATTGGTCTCAGAGGACAATCAGCATCGTCATGTCCAAAGATTTTGCAACTGAGGCAATGTGGAGGTTGTCATTCGTAATGGACTGGTTGTAAAAACAAATTGCCTTCATTGTCCTCTAGTTGAATACAGTCTGGCATCTTCTCTGAGCTCGGGACATCAACACAGATTCAAGCGAAGACTTTTCGGGTCTTCAAGGCAGTGATTTGGTTTGGGAAGAGTGGAATCCCTAGCACAGAGCCAATCACACTCAAGGATTCTTCACCCCATAGGTGAAGAGGTAACCCTGGCAGGGTAATCCATGGGGGAATGCTTTTTAACCCTAATGCCCCAGAGTTAATGTTCCATTCCCACTTCCTTATGAAGATTGGCTTCCCTCCCACAAAGAACATCCCCTTCTCCAGAATTCAGTCCCTATCTTCTTGTTCTGAAAACCGAAATGCAAAATCTCCATGGATGAGGAGATAGATTTTCACGTACCCTTTGTTTCTCCATTGTTTAGATGGCAAAGCTTTCACAAACGAGAAGCTCGGGCGATGGCCCATGAAGAAGCTGACTGCTGTGTTTTGCAACTCCTCCACTTCTTCAGCCACGGCTGCTATTGAGCATACTCTAGTTTTGATAGAATCCCAGTTAGATGGGGCTATGAATCTAAGGGTAATTTTTGGTTTCTACTTCTTGGTGAGAGGGGGGGGAGGGGGGGGGGGCAACTAATCGGGGGTAGACAACGAAGGAGGATTAATCTGCGGGGTGGGGGGCTTGACATGGTAAACTCAAGGTCAACATGTAGTGATTGGAGGCTCAACAGAGCTTGGTGATGTAAAGCCGTGGATTGCAGCTCAAAGAGGGATTCAAAGAGGTCGACACCTTCCTCCTCCACTCATGTTGTTTCCTACTCACCCCTCTCGTGAAAAACTAGAGTTCATATACATTTATGATGTTCCTAAGCCAAAGAACACTGTTGAAGCACAAAAACAGAAAAAAAAAATTCGTGAAAAGAATACGGTTTCAGTACAAAAACGTTACCAAATACAACATTAATAACCTTGCTCGTGACTTCAATGCTTATCTATGAAGGTAATCAATTGTGAATTATGTGGGAACTACAATTGAATTATGGAATATCTAGGGATCGATATTGATTTTCAATTTTGTAAGAAGTTTGTGATTTCATTATTAATTGAATTTTGGAATATTTATTGTAGTTTGCAATCATATTCATAATTATGATTATTACTTAATATTAACACATATTTGAAGTCATGATATATTGTCAATTATTGGGTTTGGATAATGTGATATTTTTATTGACACCAATTAGATGTCAATGGAGCTCGGTGTAGTCCGGATAATGCAAACCCCCAGCCCTTTCCCTACAAATACCAAATATACCTGGTGTATGTTGTGGTATTCGTGATGGCCTGGTGAATACGTGTATTAAAGGGAATCAGTGTGGATGGGCTATTGACATCGGTTGATGCCATATAAACAGACCCTTACATATATAGTAATTGAACAATTGCTTCATTATCATTTGGGCAATATGGTACCATACCTTATGGAGGGAATTGAAAGAGTAAGGGCACTGGATGAGGGTTACTTGGTTGACATGAACAAAGGTCAATAGCAATGGTATGCGATTCACGATTCAATATAAATTTAATGGATGAGGGTTAATTGTTGGATAGAAATTTATGTTACAAGCATAGGATGCAAGGAATGGAAATGTAGGATGGAAATGATTGTATGATGTTTTTTGGGTGAATAAATAACTATATTAACAATACCTTTAAAAAAGAAGAACAAACCTTGATATTCAGAGGATAGAGAGAGGCTCCGTACAAGATAAGGGCATTAGCCCGAAGAAGAAAAAAACGAAACAAAACCCAAAGTACTGACCATCTCAATCGATGATTAAATTCCATGAGGACAAGAGGAATTTGTTTTTGGCCATGTTTAGAGGGGGAGAAGTTAAAGGCATGATGGTTTCCCACACACACATCGAAGATAACAATTTCACAGATTTGAGTAAAAGATATAGACTTGGCTGCCTACCGTTTAAGATTTCTCTCAAACCAAATAGAAAGGATTGGCTGATGTTATAAGCGTTTGATTTTATTTTGTAGAAAATGTTTATGGCCATTATGGACAGACCCCATTGAAGCAGCCAACAAACACCCATTTGGTCAGTGGTTGGTCCTTTGAGGTAGGTTTGAGTTTGAACCTCCTCTATTGTAGCTGTCCCTTCAAGCCTCTAGTATGACATAGAATATGACCCATCAAAAATTAAAAAGGAAAAAAAAAAGACATTGAATCAGGACCATGGAGATTTGAATTAATCGTTAAAAAAATTGATTAAATAAAAAGTAGAAGAAAACCACGTAAAACTAGTTTTTTTTTTTTTTTTGGGTAAAAAATAAAACTAGTTATTTACTAACTTTTAAATTTGAGGGGAATCTTTCCCTTTTGGAGTGAATGGTCAAGTATCTTTCCTAGATTCTGATTACCACACCTATTTATAGGATTTGTTAATTTATAATTTATTCAATGTATTGAATGTGGGATTAAAAAAATCTCTCTCATATTAGATTTAAAACCACTCATTAGTATTAAGAAACCAGGTAAAAAGAAAACTATATAAAAACCGATTAATCAATTGTTAATCGATTATTAGGCCCGTTTATGAACCTATTTACATCTTACATAGTTACATAAGAATGAAAATCGTAGCTCATTCCCAATTGTGTAATTAGTTTTCTTAAACGTAATATGAAGACAATTCCAAATTTTGTCTAATTTTTTAATTTTATGATAAAGAATGAATAATCGCAAAAATAGATAAGAGGAGGTTTTTGTTTTCTGAAAATACGTGTAATTTTCAAAATAAGGGATTTTTTATTTTTTATTTTTATTTTATTATTATTATTTTTTGGTTTTTTTTTTGGGGGGTAAAGAAGTAAGGGATTAATAAAGCAATAATCCAGACCATTTTAAGTATTCCATTTATTTATTCCGAAGAAAAAAACTCACCAACAAAGGAAAGGTATTCAGCTTTGAGTGACGAATTGAAGCCGACATAAAAGGATTGAAGGGTTTTCAATCTATAGCATTCAACAAGCAAGTAAGTTGACGAAACAATGACTTCCTCGATGCCTATTTTAAAATTCGAAATGATATTAACTTTCACCAATTTAAATGTAGTTTAGATCAGATTTACTGGAGTTAGTATAGTTTCTTCACTTTATACCAACTACCAAGTTTCCTGCAAGTTTGCAACTATGGTTTTTATACAAAAGTTAAGCTGTAGTTTTGATTGGCATGCTTGTGGTAAGATTATTTGATTTTTAGCCATTTTTGTTTTTTTTTTTTGGGAGGGGGCATAGAAAACATAATTTCCTTTTCTATTAGTCGAAGAATCCCTTAAATTTTGAGTTTTAAAAAGCAAAATTATATTATAAGGAGATAACTTCGTTTGAACTTGTGGTTGAAAGATCTTGGTCTTGTCTGAGGGGGAATTACATTTTCTGGAAAATACAGTTTCTTCTTTTCCTGAGTCCATCTTTGGGTTGGCTAGATTTGTTTTAAAATTTACGGATATTCTGGTGCAACTCTGCTAATTATATGGGGGTTATTTTCCTAGGGTTTGGGGTTTATCTATTTTCGTTTGTTCATCCTTCTTTCATGGATACAGGTATGCATTTTAGTTTTTGTTATAGATTTTAATCATGGAATTTACAGTAGATAAAATTTTGAAGAAAAAAATTTGTTTTTTGTTACTTCATACTTCATAGTAAGTAGTTAAAGCATGGTTCAATTAAAAAATTCATTTCATTCAATTTCACTGTTACAATGAAGATGGAATTGCTTTCTATTTTGGCTTTTGTAACTCATCTATTTGTCAAGAAGCTAAATGGACTAACTGCAAAACTATTGTTTGCACGGACATTGCCAGATGAAGTTCTTGACTTGGAGAGATCTGTATGAACTTTGGGTTCAACTCACAATAAAATAGGTCTCTCTTTCTTTCTCTTTGTATTCCTTGTGTAGAATGTCAGTATAAATAAAATACAGGATGTTTCTTAGGTGCAGTTTTGTGGAAACACTTCTTAGCAGTACTTAATTTGGCAACCCTTCTCAATCATATGAGGTTTTTTACACCATTAGTCATCTTCTCTAAACTAATGAAATATGTGGTAGAAATGGAACTTGAATCTGAGGGGATTCTTTTTTCAAGGTGGATAACTTCTCTGTTCGGAAGTTTGATATACAATACAAATTATCATGCTTGGCTGAATGGGTGGGAATAAATATTTTGTCCTTGCCATTGCATCAAGGTTCTCAATTTCTGCCCCATAACCGAAACGAAACAGATTTCGGCTGAAATGGGGTCAAAATCTGGGATTTATTCTGGGTGAACTCGAAACTTTGGTTTAGAGGTCCAAAAGATGGTTTTTTTTTTTTTTTTTTTTTTTTTTTTTTGTTTGTGTAGCCTAGTTTATCCTTTTTACACATATTCCATCAATTAGTGTAAGAAAAAAAAAAAACCCAAAATGGTATTATTGTGATGTGGACCCAAGTTTGTAGGTGTACATTGGAACTTGGGATTATATTCAGAGTTAAATAGGCAACACTTATTTTATTTTGATAAAGGTGTACATTGTTGTGTTCCCCACATTTTGTACCTTGGAAGGAAGGTCTCATGGAAATTCATGAAGACCTTGCAAAGCCTCTTTGTAGTGGTTTGATTTATTCATATTTACTTGCAATCACCACTCTTTGCATGGCACTTACTTCTTTTTTGGGGGGTGGGGAGGAGTATGGCATGGTGTAGACATTCTTTGAAGACCTCCAAGTCTCGAGACATTTGGGCATCAAATCAATGGTAAGTTTTGTAAACTGATTAGCAATTTTAATTGACTACATAGTTCTGGCTTCTGGGGGGCAAATAGATATGATTCAAAAGCGATGTATTGCAATCAGAGTTTTTTTTCCCCTTCTGTTTTGCTGTGTTTTACATCATTTTATTGACTCTCTAAAACTTCACCCATCGTTCTTTATTTGTTACATTTTTGCACAAACCATGAGTTACACGAGTAAATAGCCCCTTTGACAAGACTTTAGAAATGGTCCTACAAATGGCAGCTCCAAATCCATAGCCGGAAGAATAGATGCTGCAGCACTGACATCAGCAATACCCTGATATCAACTGCAACAGAGACTAAACTCTCAAACCTGATCTAGTCACATAACCGATCACGAACTCCAACCAATCCAGAACAGGAATGGAAAAAATTATGTAATTGTGTCAAAATCTCATGAAGGTCAACATAGTAAATTACTTGACAACGAAACAAAATACATAATATTTTATCAAATTCAAGAAATATTGAAAACAACAGCCAAGAGAGAGAGAGTTATTGTGAGGGTAGAGAGAACCAAACTGGAGAGAAGACTAGATGAGGAGCTCAAAGACTGAAATCAAGAACAAAACTTCCATGGCAGTGCCTTCAATCCACAACAGCAAGCTTTGAAAAATGCATTTAGGGTTTTGATTAGGAAAAAAAAAAGGATCCATCTTGAAGTGTAGAAAGAGAGAGGGAGAGAGGGAGAGAGGATCTTGGAGGACAGACTTGTGACTTGTCTTGATGTGATTTATTTCCATTCGCATGGGTAATAATCTGCATACAAAGACTGAAACTCAAGAACAAAACCCCCCGGGGGGGGGTCTCCAACCACAAGGGGACTTGGAAAGTTCATTAGGGTTGATAGGAAAAAAAGGATCCACTTCAAGTGTGAGGGGGAGAGGGAGAGGGGAGGAAGAATGATTCGACTCTGTGGCAGTGGATACACAAGTGAGTCGAAGAAGAGGAGGAAGAAGAAAAACCAGTGCTCGTGAGTTCATTTTATCGGGCTTGGGTTATTAAGGCATAAACAACTAATAATGAATTATCCCAATAATGATAAATACCTTCGAACCAATTTGTAGATTTTATGTTATATTAGTTATTTTAAATATAAATAATTGCCATAAATCATACCAAATAGCTGCATATGTAATAATTATTACATACTTAATTCTATAATACATACCAAAAAGACCCTTAGGCTCTCTTTGGTATAGTTTATTGAATGATTTATATAATACATTGCACCATTTGTATACTTATGGTATGATTATGATTTTTTTTTATTTAAAATAAATTAGAATCTACACATAGGTAAAAGGGTGTTTATGATTATTTGAATAATCCATTATTACTTGTTTGTGCTCTAATTAACCCAAGCCCGATAAAATCCACTTGTGAACTGAGGCCTTCGATTCTTCTTCTTCTTCAGCTCTCCAATCTATCTCTCGCCACTAACGTCGTAGGTATTAGGTAGTAATCTCTCCTCTCTCCTCTTTCCCTGACTTCACCGTGGGATTTTTTTTTGTTTGTAATCAAAACCTTCAATGCATTTTTTCAAGAGTTGTTGTTGTAGATTGAAGGTATTGCCAAGCGGAAGTTGTGTTCTTCATTTCCAATCTTCGAGCTCTTCCTCATCGTCTTCATCTCCATTATGGTTCTCTCTCGCTCTTTCTCTCTTTGTCCCTCTCCCTGTTTCTTTTTTACGATGAATGGCTGTTGTTTTCAATTTTGGTTGAAAGCCTGTATATGCATTTTTCCCCTTTAAAAGCTGATGTAGGACACTCAAGGGGATACCCTGTTTTCTTTTGAGAACTTCCAGTTTATTCCTTTTGAGATCAAATTCTGCTTCCCCTAATGTTATAAATTCGCATTTTCTGCTTGATTAGCATTCCTTTTGAGATCAAATTTTCACACCTGTTATTATATGTGCACTAGTCGTACAAGTAGTTCCCGTGGATCGAAGGATAAATATGGGAACAGCCATTTGATGAAAACCACCCATTATGCTTTACTTTGAACAAAGTTAGCTTTCATTTCCAGTTTTTATACATGATTGGACTGCTTCACAAGTTCAGTTAGGAGCTGATCAGAGTAGGCCAATTCAGAATACAGGTTTATCTCAATTCTAAGAGTCCCTGAATCAAAAGAGCCTTCTTTAGCTTTTGAAGCTCTTTCCCCCTGCAAGCATAGCCATGAGATGGTCTTTTAGATGGATTTCATACATTGAAGTTTCAATCCCTTCAAAACACCACATCCATCACTTTCTTATTATGGCCAAAATAAAAAAAAATGATGCTTTCTAGTTTCTCGTAATTGACATTGCGACTGGTCATTTCTTTCATTTTTTGCCATTATTTTCTTCCTCTGATCACCAAAAACACAGACTAGTGAAGAAACCCACTGTTATGCCTATATCCACAAATTTCTTGAGCCAAAACTACAAAATCTAAGATAATATTAAAAAGCCTGCACTTCTTCTCTCTAGTCCCATTCTTACTCATATTGCTAATTCAGATCAATTGAGAGCCAAAGTCCAACTGTTAAATCCTTCCTTCACACACTTTATCAATTATAGAGTCAAATCCATAGACGAAGAAGGGACATCAAAAGATAAGATTTGTTGTGGGAAGAGAAACAAAGAGCAAACTAAAGTTCATAGCATCAACCACCCACATAAAGAGAAGCCCTCTGCACCTCAAATCTTTGTCAAACCTGTGATACAAAAAAAAAGAAAAAGAAAAAAAAAAGAATCAGAATATTAAATTCAACGAAATCAGAATGTGATAGAAATGAAAGAAACTAAAGTTCACTTCCCATGTATATTATGAAATAGTAGAGGCCAAAATAGTAAAAAATAAGTCATCGAGAAGTGCAACTTTTGCTGATTTGTCAAACCACCACTGCACACCAATAAAAAAACTCCTACAAAGAGATTACTGTTCATGGCGTTTCATCCATCTTAAATTTTCCAAATGAAGTTGATGAAATGCGAAGAACAGGATCTGTTTGTAAGAACTTGGCTATTGTTGGGATATGATCACTAAATGAACTTTTTACAAAGAGGATCATTGTTCATGGCATTTCATCAATCTTTGGTTGCATGCACTAAACAGTTGATGGAGTGCGAAAAGGACCTGTTCAAGCCTGAGAGAATGAGTTGGTTTTGCCTACCCATGTATGGGTTTAAAAGGCTAAACAGAGCGACCACTTTGGAATTTTATTGTTGTGCATGGTGTATAAATAGTAGTTTGTATTAGTAGACATAAATGGAGGGATAAAGAGAGATTTTTTTCTTTGGTTCTTACATGCTATTTAGGGTATCAAAATAAGTGGAGGGAATAGAGAAATTTTTTTGTTGGATTTCTGGGCAGATAGATGCTATATATGGGATTCAGTTTCTCTCCAGATCAGGGGTGCTTGAGATCTTCCAGAGCAGCACCCACTGCTGCCACTTGTCGGGTGCTGGAGATCTTCCAGACGGCACCCTTTGCTGCCACTTGTCCTCGACTCCACCCAATGGCTTCAGCGAAGATGGTATATCGAAACACATATATGGTAAGATACATGATATCAAATATTGATTCACCATCAATCCCAAAAACATCTTCTCTTGCCTCAATTGAAATGGAGAATGGTAGAGTCGCAGAGAGGAAGGAGCAGATGCTTTATCATATTCAGTTGGAAGAGTAGGTAAGACTTTAAAAGTGACTCTCAATGGAAGAATCCAGGCTATTCAAAAAGAATTGCTGCAATTCTCCAAACCTAATGAAGTAACTGTGACTACCCTTTCAATTTCAATAGGGGTGGGAGAATATGCTTTTGGAATTGATGGTGAATCGATATTTGATATCTTGTATCTTATGATTCTTACCGTATATATGTTTCGGTATACCATCTTCACTGTAGCCATTGGATAGAGTCAGAGGACAGGTGTCGGCAGCGGGTGCCGTGCTGGAAAATCTCCAGCACTCCAGCACCCTCCATGCTGGAGAGGAGCAGAATCTTGATATATGGCATGGACACAATGAAAAATCAACAACAGATTTTCTTGTATTGGGAAGAGATGATTTGGTGTTGTGAGAACCATGGTTGGTTTTGTTTTCTGTCAGTCCCCTACTCAAATTGTTATGGAGGATATTTTGAGGAAATCGCAGGATGCCTTCGACGTAGCAAGTCTTCTCGAGTCTAATCTGTCTGTCCTTCTGTCCCCCCTTAGCTAGTTGTCGGCGAGAAGTACTTCTGGTTCTCGGGGCGAGGTTCAGTACTTCTCGGCGTAGAAGCAAACTCTCCAAATTTATGACCAACCTTTCCTTCAGTGATCTTACAACGAACAAGAGTTTTTCCATTGTAAATTCGTACGGAGCAATCAACGAATTCCGGCGAAATAGAAGATCTACGTGACCAAATTTTCCCGCAATCATTGGTTTGACCGACAGACTACCTGGGAAATACGAGATCTGGGCAAGCCGCTACATGTTCTCCCTTGCCCATGAACGATAGAAGAACTACTTATCTTCTCTCAGATAGCGGTCGATTGGTTCGCATCTATGGTCAATTAATAGGTCCGCTCCGTTATATGCATGCTAATGGGGCAAGTATGTTTCTCATTGTGGTTCACCTTCATATTTTTTGTGGTCTATATCATGCGAGTATTCAGGACAAGAACAATCAAGACTGCTCAATATAAGTCGAAACAATGTAGAAAATTTTGCTGAAATATAAAGAAATAGAACAATCAAGGTATATCTTTGGAAGTTATCAATCAATATGATTTTAGCCTCCTGTCTCTCCCTCTGATTCAGTGATTTAACCTATACATTCTTTCTTGCTTATGGTTCTCTCTTACCCTTGTGACATGAAAGATTTCGAAAGTGATTGGTCATATTGTCTGTGATTAAGGAATTTCAGAAGTGACGTGTCAATCTATGGATGTTAATTTTGTTGGGTTCTTTGATTTCGTACTTTGTGGAACATTTTTATTTCCTAACCTCTCGGGGTTTCTTAATTTTAGTCCTGCACTGAAGAAGCTCATGGCTCTTGGCTGAAGCTCTAAATGGGCATCCCCATGGATTGTAAGATTCAATCGTATAAGCCAGTGGATAACTTGTTTGGTGTCTGACCAGAACTTTAGGTTTTCTTTTCCCAGTGGCAATGCTGTTATTGGGGTTCTTTCTCTGTCATTGGTTTTGCTGGGATTGAGTATACTCTGGAGACCTGACATTTCTTATGATTACGTTGTGTATCTCCAAGAGGACGATACCCTTGTAGATGACTCAGTCACGTTTTCACAAGCCATAGGTGTTTTTTATTCCTCGAGGTGGTATGATGCTCTCTACTTCTATCTATATGTTTCATGATTTGATCTTTTGATCTCACACAATCTTTGGGTTTGTTTTTGTTGCAGATGGTTAAATTTATCAGAATTTTTTTATGATTTTATCTTTTGATCTTACCTCTTGATTGTCTTTTCTCAGTTTTTCTTCTTATTGTTTAATTTGATAGGCTCTGTTTTAAATAACCAGTCGATTTGCCCTCTAGAAATCATTGAGGATGAACACGTGTGTGTGTGTTTTTCCATGTAACTATATTGGTATAGTCTTATTAATAAAGGATTTTTTTTTTTTTTTCATGTAACTTTGGTATGATGTTATGAAGACTATTATGGATAGAAAATCATTTTATTGTTTAATCACTTTGACAACTGGACAGACCTATTTGTATGCTTTGTAGTACGTCCCAATCTATGTTCTGTGAGTCATTTTGTTCGAATATGTTATAGATGAACCTTCTCATAAAAAACAATAGGTAACGATCTTGTGCATCGCCATACACGTATATGACCATTGCTTCAACTGTTGAATAGAGGAATGAAGGGAGTGTGTAATAATATTTCTGCCCCTCCCTACTAGACAACGATGGATGAAGATCTTAGATGTGCACAGCATGTGCATTAAAACCGGGTCCAAAGCAATACTTTCAAAAAAAGTTTTAAGATTACAAAATTTATTCTGTACATAGGCAATACCAAAATTATTTTTCATTATATAATATATTATCTCTAGTAGTACTGGACGGTTATTATTTTTGGCTCATAATTTATTCTCATAAACATTAATATAAATTATACCAAAAAGACCTAAATATAACAAGAGCTACTTCTGTAGCAGAGGAATTCTTCAAAGCTCACTCTGATGATGGCAGCAAACTTTTACTTCAAGACTTCCTTCTGTGCCAATTGCACGGCCTCCTGGGCATTTTGCAAAAGAAAATGTGGATGCTCCAATTGATAGAAGTGGAATGTGAGGACGAGAACCTATGATCAGAGGTTGTGGAGGAGTGCTTTTGCAGGGTAGTCTAAAAATGGTCTGGTGTATAGCTCTCAAGCTGAAGCAAGTGTCATATATAGATGATATCCTTTTGTGTAAGATTACAGGTTTTGAGAGGATTATCTTGGAATCTATGCATTGGATGTGGTCAGGTCTTCCATGGTCCTTATTTAAGGCTGTCCTTTGGTGGCTAAATCCATTGTTGGTAATGTTTGGATTCTTCTGTCATCCTTTTATGATGCTTACTTGTAACACAGTTTGGGATCGGCCAGTTGTGCTGGATCGGGCTCGGCAGGACTGGCGTTGCAAGTTGCAGCGGGAGAAGTGGAGAATGGGGTTTTCACGAAATGGGGTTGCAAGACTCGAAGATTAGAGCCAGAACGATTTTAGTTGTATGAAATCGACGATTTGAAGAAGAAGAGGAAGAAATAGGGTTTCAGAACTTGAAATGGTGTTTCAGCTGAGATTTGTCGATCAAATGGGTTATTTTGAATTTGGGATGATTTAAGGAAGAAGAGGAGGAAGAAACGGGGTTTCAGAACTTGAAATGGTGTTTCAACGGAGATTCAATCACTCAAATGGGTTCTTTTGAATTGCATCGGGCTCATTTGTAGCACTAAGAAGTGCTACAGGCCCTGTAGCACCTCTTAGATTGCTGCCATTTGTACCAGCCTATATACAGTGGGTGTAGAAGAAAAGCTGCAGATTAAGAAGTATAAGTTATTAGTATGTTATCAAAGCAAATGCTGCAACAGATAATGAAACAAAACTTCTTGCGTTCTGTTCTCACGAACAGTTGGAAGAGCTTCTTGTGTTTTATCTCACGAACAGAAAGGTTTCAAAGATTTCAAAGTTTGGCTGGACTACCCTTCAGCCAAGGAAAAATAATCAACTTAAGTGTGCTAGTGCTTGAAAATTGCCTGGCAATGTTTACATTTTGAAATTCTTTGAAATGGGATGACAAGAGTTTCTAAGGGTAAATAAATTCATGTGGAATTTTTATTCATGATGAAGAAATTCTTGACCAGACTAGATAAAAACTTTACTGTCATCTATGATATATAACCTTGGTATTCAGCCTACCAAGGTTTACTTTTTGAAATTCTTTGAATGGGAAGACAAGAACTCCTTACCTACCCATGTAAATTCTTTGTGTTAATGATAACTCTAGTGCCCTTTTATGACCTTTAGGGAAGATATTCAACTACTGATTTCAAATTGCTTATCATGGCTTACTTTTTGAAATTCTTTGAATAGGAAGATGAGAATCCTTACCAGTAAATTCTATGAGGTACTGATGAAGAACCTCTTGGCCTGAGAGATGCAAACTCAAGTGTCACTTGTAATCTATAAGCCTTAGATACACCAGGTCCAATGTGGAAGAAAAACTTACGATTGAGGTATGAATATGAAACATGTATGGAAATTTAATTTTTATACAGGAACTGAATCTGATCCATGTGCAGAGCAATGGATGGAAGAAGAAACAGTATTTACAGAGATTACTTGGCAATGTTGGGTAAAGGAATTCATCATGCAGGGTGTGTGATCAAAGCAATCCTATTTAATCTCTCCAGGATAGCATTTGCCTTCTTCTTGGCTCTTGAAGTTCCATTCCTAGCAAGCTCAGATATTGTGCCGTTGGTGTCCTCTTCCTTCATCTCTTTCCATTTGGTCCCATCATTGAGACAGATATTGTAGAGGATGACGATACAGGTCTCCTTATTGCGTCCACACAGTCTCCCTAACAATGCTAAGCAAGTCAGGCACAGCTCCGTGCTCGCCCATTTCCTCAATAGGCCTCTGATGGCTCGACAACATTGCAAGGATTGTCAACAACTCGCCAACGTCCATGTTCTTCTTCAGAATCACCACAGCAGCCCCATCTTGGACAGCATTTGCCTTGTTCTCATGGATGATACACAGGTTGAAAATTGCAGAAGCAACATCCTTCATGGTTAATGGATGACCATCTAGGAGGTTGATTAGGGGGTTTAAGAGCCCCAGCATGGCCTATAAGTGTCTTGTTGGGATCAAGGACCAATAAGGTAAAGAGGGCAGCAGCTGCATTGGACCTTGTTTCAATGGTGCCAGACTTCAAGGAATCAATAAGCAGAGGAATAACACAAGAAGCTTTGAAATCTTTCTGTTCATGAGAGAGAACAACAAAAGAAGCTCTTCCAACTGTTCGGGATAAAGGAAAAGCCATTTGTACCAGTTTGTATCCAATGGGTGTAGAAGAAAAGCTATTGAGTGTTACACCAATCCAAATTTGATCCTGTTTGATTACCAATCCAGCCCTCGGTCATGGTCTTGTCCACGTATCGGCCATTGGGCGGTGGTAGGACATCTTGTCGAAAGGTCAGTTGGAGGGGAACCCGATCCCTACCAATTTGCCTAACTGCAATTCACTGTCGGACTGGAAGTTCACTCAGTGAGCATATCAATACATCGGTATATATACCGGGTGAATTCTAGCCACTGGATCCTGATTGGAAGGACTGGACAACAAGAGAGGATCTTAGTTGATTTTTGACCAAATACGGTTATTTGGAGGACCTTGTTTTCTCATCTTCTCTCTGATAACTCACTTGTTGGAGGGTTTGATCTCTCAGGTGTCCATTGTAATCTGTTCTCATTTTTTGCCATCTTTAATGTATCTACAATTTACCATTAAAAGGATAGGAAAAATCTTGTTGTAACCATTGATAATTGATTACCAGATCTCTTAGAATCGTGAGATGGTCCTTCCCATGGCTTTAAAACTTGAGTTCAGCCACTTCTGCGACCATTTGAATCAAAATTTAATGGGAATTGACAGAACAGATCTCATATCTAATTCAGAGTTTCTAAACCTTGTTTGTAACAAAAGTTAATCAAATAGATTATAAGTTTTTTTTTTTTTTGAATAACTCACTTCTTTTTTTAATGAAAAGCAATGGAAGGGATGTCCACCGTTGGTTTCGTTTTGGGCCGAATTGGTGTCAGGTTTTATAAAGTCTAATTGAAAAATATTCATTAAAGGGGCTGGGTGGGTTACACTATGCACATTAACTAACGGGTCGATTTGATATCGGTTTGTTTTTGAGTTAACTTCAGGCTCGTTCGGTTTCGGATTAATTTACTGGCTTAGTAAGGAATGCCATCTTACTTTGGTACTAATGGAGTTGAACACTATATGTCAAAATCTTTGGCATTCAGTTTAATTCAGGTCAGGATGAAGTTCGATTCGAGCTTGGTTGGTTGCCTTAACGGTTTGGTTTCTGATTAATTCGGTCTAGATCGATTTGAATACCGATTTGGTCCTAAAATTGTCACCCCTAGGTAAAATCCCTGTTGATAATGTAGGGAACTTCCTTTGTGGATCTTGTATTAATTCTTTCTCTTCTTTGATCATGGGGGTTTTTATTAATAAAATATATTTTTTGTAAAACGATTGATGTGATGAGAGAAATTCATTTTATATTATGATTAATGTAACATAGGAGATTCCTCTTACGCTGGCAGCGTGGAACCCTCTTATCAGTGTGATGAATGATGATATTGATATAGTGTGGGAGATTCCTCTTGCACTAGCAGCGTGGAAATCCTGACCCCCCCACCCCCAAAAAAAAAAAAAAAAAAAATAATAGTCAATTATTAATAAAGTTAGGCCGGGATGTACCCACAGATTGGTGGTAAACAAGGGCAGCAACCATAAAAACCGTATGGAGGGTATCCAGTGTAATTACGAATAATACGAGCCTTTTTTGGTAATATAAGATATTGAGTGTGAAAAGGATTCTGTCCCGGTGGTTAATAGCCGGGTTTGTATCTTCGTACCGGCGGCTATTAAAACGCGAGCCTTAGCTTTACCCTTTTTGTCTTTTACCCTCTTTCAATTTCTTTCAAATTCATCCAATCTCGAGCTTGAATCTCCTCCGATTCATTCTTTTGATCATCAAATCGATCACTTTTTCGCTCAACTCATGTTTTTTCTCTCTCGATTGATTCTAATTTCAGTTCTTAGCCTTCCGTAATTCTGATTCTAGGGTTAGGGTTTCGAAAAATTCGGACCTCTTTTCTCTTCGCCGCCGATCTATCTCGTTTGGCGTTCGATCAAGCTTTCTCTTTCGATTTTCCCTCTCTTTTTGGTTAGTTTCGACTTCCGATCGGCTTTAATTTAATAGAATATTTCGATCTTCAATTTCTAGGGCTTCGAGGTCTTGAAATCTCGCGGGGTTTTTTTGATTATTAGATCTTGTGGGAAATAGGTATATTCTTGGGTGAATTATTGTCTTCTTTTTGGATCGGTCGTATTGTTGTGGGTTTCTTTGGTGTTCTCTAGAATCTAGGGTTAGGGTTTCGTAGAAATCGTTCCTTTTTGTTTTCTCGTGAATCGGTTGAGGAGATCGTACGTACCCATCGAGAAATCACGGTCTCTTTTTTCCTCGTGATTCCTTGTTACCATCTTGTCCGTGAGAGTTGGGGACCTCGTGTGTTATCTGTGATATTCATTTCGTTTTCTTTCGTTCGCCTGTCTGAAGCTTTTGATCGACTATTTTTTTGAAGGTAAAATTCAGCTTTTGATCTCTGTTTGCAAATACTACTGTAACTAGTCGTCGTACCCCCCGGGAAATTTTATTTTTTTATTTTTTTATTTTATCGCTTTAAACTGTTAGAAGACTTGTTAGTATGTTGGGAGTATTTAAGTTTCAGGGAATAGCTGCTTTCTTAGCTTCGTAGCCTCCATGTACACATTTGCATGCATGCTCAACCCATAAATTAGATTGTTATTTAGATGTTAGGTTAATTGGTTGCCTTTTGAATCATGGAGAAAGATTAAGAATTAGTTGTACTCTAGAATGTTGTGTTTAGCGTCAGTTGACAATCTTGTTCAGCATTGCACGTGGTAGCTCTAGTTTCTATTAATGAGATATGAGTATTCTTAAATGATCTTAGTAAGCCTTCTTAATTCATTTTGACTTTGATAGTGCTAGTTTCAATTTATATTGGGTTATCGAAGTCTGGTTCATCCCGAAGTGGCAGGAGCAGTGGGTACGCCCTTTTTTTTTCAGAACCTTCTTAGGCTGATATTCCGACTTGCATTGTGAAGGCATGCTGCCATAGGTGAACCATCACTTTGTTAAAGTTAATTGGGAAGGTACCAGATTTTCTCGTTTGTGTTGTTGGAAGTGATGTTTGAGATATTAGAGGTTGTAGCAGTGTCATGTTCTTAATGGGGGAATTGATTCTGCTCAAATTGCACTCTATGGATTGTAAACTCATCATTAAGATGTACAGAGTGGTATTATCTAATGAAAAATTAGTTGAGTAAAGTATCTGCTTGGCACCTTCTTCGTATACTGCTGATATTGATAGACATAGTTTTATAAGGAAAAAGGAGCAGATGTGATCTTGATTATCAGAAAAGTTTTGTGACTCCTAAAACTTAGTCATCCGCGAGGCCAACCTTGCTGCAATTCATTATCACTGTGGCCTATTGACCCTCTGGTCCATTGTGATTTGGAAGAAGACTAGCCTTTACATTGATTGGCTTAGGTAACAAGTGTTTTCATGGTGCTACTTACTGTGAATTTGCATCTAGTGATCGACCTTGTAGGGGAAACTTTGACCCGAAAATTGTATGATTCCTTGAATGTTCATAGAACTGCAATCGATAGGAACAGGTCATTGTGAATATGTGCCAATGTATGTAATTAACTCTTGCTGCATCAGCCATCTAGACAGTGTTTGTCATAATGAACTTTACTGTATGGCAACTTCTGACTAGGTTAGTTCAGTAGCATGCATGTTTCATGTTTGAAATTCAGTTGTGCATTACGTGCAGGGTGTAGGATCTCTGTTACCCATTGGATCTTTCCTAAGTTGGCAGATGTAGAATTGAAAAAGGAGATGAAATGAACAGGGCGTGTGATAAGAAGTAACATGAACAACCAGTTGAAGGGGATCTTTTGGATAACCTATTAGATGGAGTGTTCAGTTGTCAAAATTCAAGCCTTTGCTTATCTTATGTTATGCATTTTTACACCCTGTAGGAAAATGAAGCACTGAGATTAGAGTTGAAACACAATATAAGATGGAGGGCAACTATGTCTTTGATGTTTTCTCATTTGGTTGCTAAATACATTGCTCTGGAATCCTAGATGTTACAATATTTGATCCATCCTATTCAAATCTGCAAAGGGGTTTTGTGCTTAGCATTCAAAAACTGAGAGAAGCGACTAGAATTTGAAAGCAATGGAGTTAGAACCTACAAAGCTCTTTATTTTATATCTGGAACGTTAGGTTCTGGCTTCTTGTTGGGAGGATAGAGGAAATTGCTCATGATTCTAGTCAAGTGTTGTCTGTTCCATGGCTTACCGTTCAGAGGCAAATGTTTTTACAGTTCCCTATCAGTCTGTGTCGGGCCCTGTCTTCTTTGCTATGGTTATTTATATCACTATATTGTGCTATGCAATAGTGAAATGCAAGTAATATTTTCTCTTAAGGATGGAGGTGTCTTATGTTACGCCTTCTTTTGCACTTGCTGATACCAAAGTTGTCTTGCCTCCTTGTTTTGCAGGTCAACATGGTTTATAAACGACCATTTGGTGATAAAGAGTCATATGAACTTGCTTGTAAGCACCCAAGGCGATTGGATTACAGCAACCAACTGGCCTCATTTGTTGAAGGTGTTTCTGGTATTGACATCCCTCAGAAGCCTCAAGCTTCAGGTAGACGATGCTTTTCTCTGTCTGCCATGTTCATTTCTTGTGCTTTATTTTTGGGTACAGACAGTAGTATTGTTGCACCATTCAGAGAATTCCATTAGTATCGCTCACTTAGACTGACTGGATTCACTGGTCTCTTTAGTGCACTGACCGGATTATAATCTGGGAATCAAAATGTTTTTGGTTGATTATTTGTTGATTTGTGCCTGAGGACTCGTTATTGGCCTAATAGGTTCTCCCTATGGGAGCAGTTGAATGGTCGCTTATGCTAGGCTAGAGAGTGTGGTATTATTTGCCTATGAACCTACTTACTAACTTGGTACTGACATTAAGTTGGTGAAGGTGAAGCTGAACTCAGAAAAGCTAGGGGTTATGAAAGGTTTGTGTACAACACCGTTGCTGAACTGTCGACTGGGGCTGATAAGGAGTTTGAGGCAACACCTCCTTTTAGCATCCCTAGCTTGTCCTGGGACACCAGCAGAACAAATGAAGAAGATTCTAGGTCAGAGACTGAGGCCAGGATATCTCTCTCTCCAGATTTCTCCGAACACAATAATGCTGCAAGGGTGGTAGTTCAGTCTGATGAGACTTATTCATTGCTTTTGGATTATCCTCGTCGAAGACCAGTTCCTGTTGGACCTGATCATCAAGCCATTATTCCTGCATGGGGCCTTTGGGGTGTCAAGAAAGCTTCTAGTGATTTGGATGTGCCTGATCCAATTTCCCTGGAACAGGCTTCATATGCAGACACACTGATCGATGATGAGAATGAGAAGAAGCTGATGGGGATTTGTATCATTCCTATGCATGACTCAGAACCATCTTCTTACAGTGGTATCGAATTTGGAAGTAGCAGAATTGGCTGTGCCTGCCCAGATGGTGGTTCCATCAGGTGTGTGAGACAGCATGTCAAGGAAGCAAGGGACAGGCTTAGAGGAACTCTCGGTTGGGAGAGATTTGTAGGGTTGGGATTCTGTGACATGGGAGAAGAGGTAGCACAGAGATGGAGTGAAGAGGAAGAACAGATTTTCCACCAGGTTGTGTTCTCCAATCCTGCATCTTTGGGCAAGAACTTCTGGGACCATCTTTCAGTGGTCTTCCCTTCTCGGACAAGGCAGGACATTGTCAGCTACTATTTCAATGTTTTTATGCTACGGAAGCGAGCTGAGCAGAACAGAACCATCCCACTGAAAATTGACAGTGACAATGATGAGTGGGAGGGAAGTGACGATGGTGAGGAGTTTGGAATGACAGAGGATTACGAGGACTCTGTAGTGGAGTCGCTAGTTGATCAAGAGGATGGTTATAAACCGGAGGACCATGAAGAGGATTTCAATGAGGCTTCAGAAGAGCTTTATGATGATGATGATTGTGATGTGGATGGTGATAGGGGTGCTGCTGAAGAGGATGAGGGAGGTGCGGAGAATGTTTTAGAAGCATGTATTGATAAATCGCCAGATGGTTGCATCTACAATCCTACAGTTAAGCTTGGTGTAACACACCCACATGATGGTGGGGAAGATCACGATGCCCAAGATGACTCCTGCACTTCCTACGAGTGTCAACACAGTGGGGCTGATTCCACCGGTCCAGTTGATGCAGGGGTCATAATGCAAGAGAGTCTAGCTGAGAGTGGTAGTAACAAGGTCTCGCGAAGCACCTATGATGGTTTAAATGGTGTTGTGGATCATGGATATGGCTTGGAGCCATGTGATGCTAAAGTTTGGGACGTTGGATATCTCACCGCCCCAAAGAAAGAGGTTGACTTCTTGCCGACATGTAGTATGATTGAAGAGGTATTTGGGGAGGAAGCTTGGACTAATATGGGCAAAGATTGCAAGCGTATCAGCTAGTTTAGCTGTGAGTGCCTTCTGCTTCCTTACATTCAATGTGGCTTTTGGTAAAGCAGGGGAAAATAAAAATCCATAGCCTATTGTGGTCCCGTGGGTTCATCTTGAGTATTCTTCTGTTAGAGCTTTAGGGGTGTAATCCAATTTTGTTGTGTACATTCATATTGTGGAAAATGGAACACTGCCTTTACTGTAAAATAGTATTTTAGAAGGTGGTTGGTTTCCATGAGTTTGTTTAAGGTGCTTTCATGAAGTCCTCAACGGCTGTTTCTGGATTGCAAATTCTTTCCACCTATAAATGGGTTAAAATACCCACTCTTTGTATCCCTGTACACTTTACAGGGGGTCATTTTCTTAGGAAGCATATATATTGATTGATTCATAATTGATTATTGGAGAGACCTATAGTTTTACTAATGTTGAACTATATTTTCTTTTTTTTGTTAATGGATAAGAAAATTCTTCCCTGTTACGGTTCTTTTTTCTACAGTGGAATTGTGGGGATTCTATTTTTCACTTCTTCCTCATTTGTTGCATTTATTTCCCCATGTATTGATTTCAGAAAAGTTTTCAGGTTTTCTGCACTTTTGAGTGTTCTAGATTTTTTCACTGTTTTATTTTGTGACACACTATATAATCTGAATATGAGCAAAGGACAAATTTTTCCTGCACACATTTAGATTAGGAACCACACACCATTTTCCTTTTTATTCCAAACTTCTCAATTTTAAAGATAAAGAGAAAAGAGGTTCTACTTTAGTATGTGGCGTGCAGTGCGAAGCAGGCATTCACATTGTTCATCCCTTTGTAATCTATTCCAATCCATTAAGCCTTGGGGTCCACCAAATTGGTTTAATGAGCTTTATCAGGTTAGTTTGGTGTCAATTTCATACATATATATTTAGTAAAATGTTAACTTATTATTGAATTGGTTCAGTTTCGACTTCGATTTGGATTTATTTGGTTGGTTTGGTTTGGATTTATTTGGTTGGTTTGGATTTGTTTGGTTGGTTTGGATTTGTTTGGTTGGTTTGGATTTGTTTGATTGGTTTGGTTTGGATTAATAATCAGTCCGATCTGATTTCGTTGTTTCATCAGGCTCTAAAATCGGTTCAGTACACCAATTACGACTCAATAAGGTTCAGTCCAGATCGAATCAGACTGGTTCTGTTTGGACACAATTTTGACGCCCTTATACTCTAATGTATGTCCGGCTCAATAAGAAGTCCTGATTTTTGCAGTTTTTCATTTTGCCATCTTACAAATTCTTATTTGAGCTGAATTTAGACATGTGAATAAAATATTTTTTTTGATTTACCTGCTACCAAAATTTTGGATTCATTTGAGCTGCCGTGTGTGATGCACAGTTAGCCTTAGACCCAACCTCATAACGTGCTCATTATAACAATATGCAATAAAAAAGGGATAATACTGAAAATCTAGTAATCATCCTGTCCTATTTATCGAAAGAAAATATCACTTATCATTATATGCCAATTATTTAATTATTCCCAAACTTCTGATACAAATTTATTAACAAAATTGTCTATTTGATAAAATTATTGACATGAATGTCAACTCAATCTTTTTATGTCTATACATTTAAGAAAAAAAAAAAAAAAAAACAAACAAACCACATGTTGTATCTCTCTCTCCCCCATAAAGCTTAATATGTAAAAATGGTCTAAGACTTATACTTTTAATGGAAAGAAAAAAGTTAAAAAAAAAGGGGAAAAATGCCTTTTCATGGCCGTTGCTGATTTCATATGAATATGTCTATATTCTTGCCATGTAAGGGCATAATATTTTGCAATTATGATTGTTGGGTATCTAAAATATGGTGTGCCGTCACGTGTTAAATTTCAAATTAAAATTCAATATAATCTCTCATATGCAGGTATATATCATTTCATATATGTCCATCCACGTATTGTAGTCCAGTGCATCCACATGGTAGTTTGAAAATTTTCAATTTCCTATTTTGGCACTTGACAACTTGAGATTGATTCGAAATTCGATATGTATGTAAGGAGCCTTGGGGTCCACTAATCCACAAATTTTCAATTCATCTAAATTGTCATGTGTCAGCTATAAAAGGCTTGGTGAAAGAGAATTAGTGCCAGATGTGGTGATTCCTCGTGTCCAAAAATGTTTTCTTTCGATTAAATAAGAGCAAAATGAAAAGTATCAAAAACTGTAGTTTTCCCTTTTTCTATTAATCTTATGCACCTGATTTTTATACACGTGCTGATACATAAATAGTCATATGCTTTTTATTTATCTTGAATAGTTAAATTTGATATTACACATTGTTCATCTAAATCTGTCTGACAGTGGAAACAACAGCTTTGTGCATACACTGCTGTGCATAAAACCTTTTGTCTAATCTTATTTTGTTCTCTCTCTTCTCTGCTATTTTATGTTTCATAATTGAAGATTGATTTTAGTTAATGATGAAGTGGATCTTGGAAAAATTAGCAGTGAAATTTATATTTTTAATCATTAATTATTAGTTAATCTATACTATGCTCTAATCAAGGTTTTAGTTGTTTTATACATGAAAAAAAATTACTGGAATTATACATTTATGATGAATTTTTGGGTCTGTCAGTTGCCTTGACAATCACTCAATTTATTGTCTTTTAAATTAATGGAAGTAAAGTAAATCTTTTTTGCTTGCTCTTAAGTAAAATACAAAGGATCCAAAAGCTCCATTTCTTTATAAAAGATCAAAATATTTTTAAATTTCTCAATAATGTTGCTGACAATTTAATCCCTGGTTTAATGGTTTTAGTAATCAGTATTGGATCGACTGATTCGTATCAGTTTTGGTCATGAATATTCCCAATCTGATACCCTATTCTTTCTTATTTTCAATTAATTTTCAATCAGTATCAACCATCTCAGAGTGCCATTGGAGCATTAACTGTTCCCAATTAATATCAGATCGATTTCAACAACAGCTGATACTATGGCTAATACCTGGCCCTAAAACTTTGCCTGATTGCAGTTTATGATAGAGCTGGCTACATAAAAAAGGGTAATCTTTTTTACCAGAACCACAGGAAGCAACTGGGTATTTATCTATGGAAGTGAAAAGGCTTAATCTTGTATGACCTGCTTCATCACATTAAAAGCATAGTTTAAGCAACAAGTATTTTCCTAGTAAGGCTTTAATAAATCACATTGAGAGTTCATATTCTCTATTCTCTAAACGGCGTCTCAGTGCACGAGGCTCCTACTACGCTCTCGCTACTACTGGGTCTAGGGAGGCAAAATGTACACAGCTTTACTCCAGCCACACGGAGAAGCTGTTTCCGTGTTTCGAATCCGTGACTACCAGGTTGTAATATGACAACCTTACCACCAAGGCTCACCCTCTACATTCCATAGTCCCTCTCCACCTAAAATTCAGTGATTAAAAAAAATCTGCTGTAGGCAATATGTAGATAATCTTTGATTAAGTACTCGAATTGGGTTCATTCTTTTAGTCTTTTAGTCAGTAAAAATAATAGAAAATAAAAAAACTAATCTCTTGTAGTAAGATCACTAAATTTATTGAATAAAAAAACTCCGCAAAAATCGCATCACACAAAACAAGGATATAAATGGTTCGACAAACCCAGTGACATTGGAGAAAGGGTTACATGCCCTCCTTCCGCCTCTATATGTTTACAAAGAATTCCCATCAGCCCGAAAACCTTCATCTCTAACCATGTAAAGGGATACATAAAGTTATAAAGTTCTAAAATACCCATTGTAAACCCTAAATATTTTTCTCAAGGCAATCGCTCCGAAACCCACTTTAGGCTTCGTTTTGCATCAGTCCACCTCGGGCTTTGCCCTTTATCAAAGCAACAGAATACAAGACATCCTCCCTCCCTCCGGACTTCAATAAAAATTAAAATCTTGAACTTATCAGAAAACTAATCAGAAAACTACACTGATATGTATTATTACCCAAGCCATTAGGTTATCATGTTCCTTTGAATCTATGTGAAAGGAGGCTTTTTGGTATTAAATTGATTACCTACTTGGGTGCAACTCATCAGTGGGCTACTGTGTTGGATTAAAAACTTTTACATTGGCTTGTACTCTGTCAGTGAAGATATAATGACATTATGAGCATTTTCTATTGAAATCTAAGTGCCTTAGAAGACTTAAACATCTTCATGAATTGCTCACTTCAGCATTAAGAGATCCTTTAATGCTATATTACTCAACATAGTTGAGTTGACAAAAAGTAAGATACTGTTACCACTCTTAACACAAAGCCTCTTTGGTCTCTCTTTTTTTAAACTAAAGTTGATTATCCTTATTAATCTAATAACTAAGTAGGCCTTTTAGAATTTTATGATCCGTAGAGGGAGGGATAGATCTTATTTTGAAATGATTTCATCAAGAGCTGAGGTCTCCCCTAATAGTCACTATCATGGATTTATAAACAATGATTAAAGTTGAGCAGAAAAAACTGATTGTTCAACTCTGTGTGCTTGTTTTGTTCTATCAAAAATAAAAGATAAAATAATCCAGAGGTCAATCTCATAGATTAAATTCATCAGTATTCTAGTATTCTGGCTTGTTAGATAATGACATTATTCCCCTTAAACAAATATGGGTCTTGAGTCTTAACTGTGGTAATATAGAAATTTGTTAGGTGGAATGTCATTTAGTTTCCATCCTTTGTATCTTGCTTAGAATGACTGGCTATTTATGGAACTGATTCAGCTGCAGGAGTCAATAAGATAATGGCACATAAGTTTAGAGGTGGGTGAATAGGTTTCCCTTTGCGGATTAAAATTTTTTTTCGATAATTTAAGATAGCAGTTGTAAAATAAAGACAATTGCAATGGCAAACCACGATGTAAGAATTTATAATGGTTCACTTGGAAGTCTCTTTACAAGCTAGTCCTCTTGTTCTCAGGCCAAGTTTGAGTTTGGTCTTTGACTGATGGCTCCTAATCATTCTGTTAGGTCCATCGGCCAAGGTTCTAAATTTCGGTTTTGGACTTGATTTCGGCCAGGGCCAAAACCGAAATTCTAGCTGAAATATGAAATTTTTTTTTTTGGTTTTGAAATGTAATTTTGGAGGGAAAAAAAGGTAGTACAAGATAGGAACAATATTTACTTAAGATATTATTCATAAATAAACAAATACCTCCCCTTTGAATCCAATAAAATAGTCTAAAATTCAAATTCGATTCCCATAGAATAAAAAGTGAAATTTTCAATTCAAGAACAAAAACTCGATTTTCAATTGCAGACAATTTTCAACTTTCAAATACTAGTTTTTTTCTCAAATCTAGAAATTCCATAAATCTTATTAGAGTAAAACATCATTAAAAATCAAGAGTCCGCTCAAATAATCTTTTGTTTTGATGTTCAAAAAATTATTTCCATTATTTTTTTTGCTAAAGATCCAAAAATTTTTATTAATCAAATAGAAAAAAAAAATTTAGTACACCCATCACCATATGGGAAGGGAAACCCCACCTTCGACATTGCCATCAGCACAACCTTCCTAAGGACACCATTATATTTTGCAAATCTGTATCTAAATTTCCATTCAGATGATTTTAAATTGCATTTTCATATTCCGAACAAAGTTGACATAAGTGCTATGTAGTGTACTATTCCTCTTATATACTGTTCCCTGTCTTGTATTACTCTGTCATGTAGAAGTTAGAGCACACTAAGTTTTGACCGAAATTGGACCAAATTTCGGCTGAAACTAGAGATTTCAATTGAAACCTGGTTGAAACATTGATTTCGGACCGAAATTAGGTGTTTCTGTTTTGAACCCTGGTTTCGTTTCGGACTAGCAATGAAATTTCGAACCATGCCACTGGCTGATGCCGGAGAGGTTTGCTTAATTTTAAGAACTCTAGGGTGGATGAGACTGTAACATGATTTTGGATCCAGTTGACCTGTTCGTCTTGCAGTCGGCTGGTGCCTAACTGATTCCTTTCATCTGAATCATTCGGATGATCAGTCGATTGGTCTCTCCATGAAGGTTTTTCAAGCCATTTTCCTTGGATATTGAGCCAGTTTAAAACCCAATTATTTTGAGTCTTTTGGGTGTTCCTTTGATTCCTCGTAGGATCAATCTAGGCTATGACACGCATATGATATGTACTGCGTAAATTTATGGTTTGTGTATGTGTCCTAACCTAAGCATCTAAATACAAGGTCTTCATCTTGGATCTTCAATTTTGATGGTCTTCATTCTTGAGACTTATTCTCTAATCTTTGGTCTTCAAACTTGAGACTTGGACATCTTCAATTGACGTGTTCAAATGATCATTTATGGGCTAAGAAGATACCAATTGTCACATTTAATATGAATTTTACTTAAACAACAAAATAATGAGGTTAGGAAATCTTCATATGTTTGTTATCATCAAAATCAATTTAAACCATCTAGGGAGCGTATACATACTCCAACAAAGAAGTCATCAGAGAATTTCCATTAGTGGCTACAGATTTGCAACATATTCAGAACTTTACTTGGTTGAACTAGTGTGATCTTGTAGGAGCCTCCAGTCTGTAGTCTAAAAGCTAGTTACTTAATTTTGGGACTTAGCAAGAAAAATCTTGTTATGGGTGTCTTGAATTCTTTAGTACTTTTGGAATCATCACCTGTTTGGCTATTCGATACTTTGAAAATTTTTTGATGGCTATTCGAAAGGAAAATTTTTAGAGGGGAGGGGTGCGGGGGCATTACGTTTAGACTCGACCCAATGGAGCTACCCATTTTAGAGGATACGTATATACTTTTTTTCGTGTCTTGTTGCCCTAGCTGTAGAGACAGTTGTAGTTGAGTTTTGGGTATTTTTTTAAGAGATCCATATTTTGTGAATCATCTTTAGCTTTGCGCCTATAGATATAGCACATTACATTGGTGTGTGAATAACGTAAATCTTGTTGACTCTTTTTTTACGCATCTCATCTCGTTGATGTTTGTCTTCTGATCCTAAAGCATTTGTCATAACAAATCTCTTGTTCATGCAATAAGATTATCTTTCTCTTAAGACGAATTATATTTTCTCCTTTCCAAACAAAATCAAGGAATGAATGAGGGAACTAACTAAAAGAGACAACTAGGCCATCAGCATTTTGCAGAACTAGGTGGATTCTGTACTTTAGCTTCTAGTGGAGGGTGGAAAATCAAATCACAAACATGAGCCAGCATTTGATTCTTAAACCCACATGCTTTTAGAGTCTTCTTTAGATAAATCAAAGAAACAAAAAAAAAACAAAAAAACAAAAAAGAGTAAGGCTCCACTCCCCTTGGTCGATACCACCTTATCTATCCATAAACAAAGGTAGAAATTGGGCCCATAAAATATAAAATATCTGAATTTCAGTGGCCCTTTTGAGTAATTCCCAAGCCTTGCTGGTGAGAACTTGCTCAATGACACATGCTCCATTATTACCTGTACAAGGAACCCATGCATCTTTGTGATTTAAGGCATAGATAAAAATGGAGTAGTGGACATGTAGTTGCTTGTAGCTTTTATTTCTTTTTAGACCCATCCTTTCTCCCCAAGGGACTATCAAAATTTATAACCCTGGTTATTTTATTTTTCTTCCTAATTTAATGGTAAATTAAGCTCCAAATCTTAATTACTAACCCAACAAAATTTTCATGCATGATAAATCAT
This sequence comes from Protea cynaroides, assembly GCA_028583415.1. Classification (NCBI taxonomy): domain Eukaryota; kingdom Viridiplantae; phylum Streptophyta; class Magnoliopsida; order Proteales; family Proteaceae; genus Protea; species Protea cynaroides. The sequence continues at coordinate 61,755,330 of CM053268.1, read as the reverse complement.
CATCTAATGCATAAATTATAATTTCCAATGAATAGTTAAGCCCCAAATCTTAACTACGTATTATATTAATGCGAACTCCAAAAAATACGATAAAATCAAAATGATTCAAACAAAGATGACATAAATATTTTCATGGTTCACACATCAAGGCGATGTGCTACTTTCATGGGAGAATATGAAGATACTATGTAAAATGACGGATTACAATGGAGACCTCTCAAGAACATCCAAAAGTTCAATAATAAACTCTGTCTCAAAACCTTAGCTCGAAAGAAAAACCCATTTCAAACTCGTCTCTACGACTAGGGCAACAAGACACGAAAAATGTATATAAATATCCTCCAAGTTGGCCCAAGTTCTCTGCTACCATTACAGACCTCAAAAAATTTCCTATTTGAATCGCCACCAAATTTTTTTTCGAAAAGATCAATTTTCTAAACAGGTACAAAAATTAAAGACACATAACATATTGACCTTACAAAATTTTCATGCATGAAAAATCATTATCTAATGCATAAATTACTTACTGGATTTTTTTTTTTTTGGGGTGGAGAGGTCAGTCAAGCCAATAGATTCACTGGGTATATACCTGTGTGTGGCAGGTCCTGATTTTCTATTTTATTTGGGAAGCTAGTGAGAAGATTAAAACTAGGAATTGATTAAAGATTAATATCTACTTAACTGCCAACCAGGCCAGACCCTAACTGCCTGAGTGGTCCCAAGAGAAAAAGATAAAAAAAACAAAAAAGAAGCACCATATGTTGGTTACACGTTTGAGCGAAAGATAGAACAGACCGTTGCTTAAGGTGCTGTGGCAAGACACATATGGCTTGATTATCTCTAAACCAAACTATAAAACCAAAATTTCTGCAAATAATCTCTCATCCAAACTAAGCTCCTAGAGTCAGTCATGGAATTCCTTTCCATTTTGGCAGGTAAGTCCATGGATAGAGTGGTCATTTCATTGTCCCATGTGAGAGAGCTTAAGTACACGCATTTGGACAGAATTCTTTTCCCATATATTTATTCATGACGCCGGTGGAGTGGTGGACGCTTGGCGGATTGTAAATGGAGGGTAGAAGGAAATACCAAACCTTATTCTTTCTAGTTCAATTAGTAACTTTTGACTTTCTTTCTTAAAAGGTCGGATTATTATGCCTTCGCTAGAGCCCCTAACGTATACACTTTGCTACACTTTCTCACTTTTTTTCAAGACAAAGAGGATGGCGCCCCATTGGAGAGAAAGCAGAGTGATCCATATATGGAGAGAGAGTACCCGTGGCGTCTAGGATGAAAACAGGTAGTGACTACCGGACAGCAATACTCTTAAGAAAACCAATATCTGGGAGGGAGGGGAAGAAAGAAATGTTTGTTCCATTCTCTACAGACTAGGCGAAAAGATCAAAGACTTAGGAGGGAGAGCCTTTGCCACCAGCTTAGAGAATCTTTTCTATATATTTATTTGTCATTTTAAGGTTTCGTTTGTTTTGACATAAAATTCCATGTGTAATATTCTATTTGTAATTTTTTTTTTAAATTTGTTTCTAATAGATAAAAAAAAAATGAAGATATATAAGAAATTAAATAATTTAATGAGTGAGCTTGGGCAGTATTGAAAGTTAGATCTTGCAAATAAAAAGGAACCCATGAAGGGAAAGTGAAAGAAATACATGAATGGTGTATTGGTGGGTGGTGGATTGATCTGTTGGAAGTGATGAGATTTGGCCAATGAGAATAACTCTGTTTCCACCATCTCATGCTGGTTTGCTAGGGTTAGGTCATGGGGTGTGGTCATGAATAGCAATTGGTTAAGGACTTGACTAAAGGATAAGCCAAGATTGGGCATCTTTCTTAGCTTTAGTCTTGAATTAAATAATGTAAAAAGGAGGAAGAATGAGAGCAGGACAAGGAGTGGCCAACCTTTTCTTGCAAAAGGAAATGTGACTGTGGGCCCACATCTGAATTTCCAATTCACTTTTTTTCATGCCACGTGGCTCTCTTTTGTGGTTTATTTGGGTCCTTCCACGTGTGATGATTGTGTGCTACACACACACCTAAGTTGTTAAAATAGCCCCAAAACCAAAAGCTGCTGACTTCAGTACTGTTATTCAATCATTATCAGGTAGAAACTCTCATATCATAAGGAATACGGATAGGATATAGTTCTTGGCCATCTCAAGAGTTCTCCACTGATACAGAAGTCTAATCATTGCTGAAAAACTAGAGTGGATTGTGGTTGAACCAGGTAAGCAGGTAGGGTTAGCTGGGTCAATTCTTGTTGGACCAGTCAACACCATGGAACTAAATTGAACCATATATTATCGGTTCGGTACAATGCATATAGGTTTTCGGTTTTGAACCAATAACCGATGGCTACAAGTTGATAGATCGGTTTTACTACTTTCTTCCGACTTTCAAAGATCTCACGTTTCTCTAGACCCTCCTCCAACACTGTTACCATAATTTTCGCCAAAGAAGCTAGAGAGACTTGGAAGAGCACCACCGCACACTAGGAAAAGGATTTCCATACAACATTGCTATAATACCAATTAGAAACCGAATAAACCATACCGATTATTTATCAAATTGGTTTTAGGTTATGTTAATATATCTCGAGTCGAAAAAACCGAATCCGGATCGATTTACAGGTTGGATATTCTAGGATTTCATTGGGTTAACCCAAGTGGACAAGCTGGCTGATTCTGCAACTAAGGTAAATATTGATGGTGAATATAACTGGAAACATCTAAAGCATCAAAATTATAATGCATTAAATCATAAGTTTATAACAAAATCTCAAAAGGAAATCTTCCAATTCAAACTTTTCTTCATCCAAATTTATTTAAAAAAAGCACTACAATAACTTTTTCTTAATATTAATATAAAGATTCTTATTTAATCAATGCTTTAAGGCACTACCAAAGTGCATGAACTCGCCCACGACTACTATGTGTTCATCCATATGTAGCCATTAGAGGTGGGAAAAAGAAGAAATAGGTTAGTTCTCTGGTTCTTCCTTCATCAAAGGCAATGATAGCTCTGAAGTTCTTCCTTCATCACAGGCACTGATTGATCATCCAGTCACCAGGACTTAGTGCTTCTTGATCTGGCCCAAGTGAACTTTTCAGGGATTCATTATCAATCAATCCACTTTATCCGGTTCAGTTTAAGTGTGTGAAATGGTGTAGTTTTATTTTAACGGTTCGATTTGATTTAGTTAAATGTATAAATGGGTAAAATCAAAATCGAACTATGTATTAAACTGTTTCAAACTATTTACCAAAACTGATTAAATTATTCTTTTTTAAACGGTTTTCCTGTCAAGAGGGGAGGAAGAGAGAGTTAGGTAGAAAGAAGAGGAGAGAGTGTTAAAACAATTTTAATTACAAATGAAGGTGGGTTTAGGCTTACAATTTAGAGGAAGAATGTCAAGTGGAAATCAATAAAATAATCTTAATTTATTTTTAGTTCTAAGAGATTAGGATAAAAATTTAATCCTTTAATTAAATGATTTCATTTTTGAAACTAGAATCTAATTATTTAATAATCGATTTCAGGGTTTCGGGTTAAACAGTTCAATTCAATTCTAGTAAACGATATCGGTTCATTCTTAACCCCTTAATTCAGCCTCTGCTTAGCAAGAGAAGATCCCATTTTTATTTATTTATTTATTTATTTGGAATGCAAATCAAAGCTTTTATTAATTGGCTCATCCACCAAAAGTGTTGAACTTGCTTAGGCAAGAGAAAGATTTAGAGAAAATGGCAGAAAAAGGCAAGTTCATAAAATCCAGCTATGATTAAAAGGACTTGTAAGTTTAAAAATCCAGTTATTGGGCTTGAGAGTGATCCAACAGATGAGGTCGGTTTGAACAGATGGCCGCTGGAGAAGATCTGAATCCATTAATAGTTAAAGAAGGCTGGCACCAGCAGTCAGATTCTAACCTAGATCCCAACGAATTTGGCTCGTCTCAAGTTCTTGATGAACTTGAGAAATGCCAGTGTCACCTGGATGACCGACACCTGGTATTTCTTTACATCCAATGGAATGAGAGTGATTGTAAAGGAAAATAAAAAAAAAAATTACAAAAACATTCAATCACTCTCATACCGTTAGATATGAGGGAGTGCCAAGTGTCGACCACCTAACCGACACTGGCATTTCTCAAGTTCAATCACGATCCGTTTCCCCAACCCAACCCATCTTGTCCAACCTGTGACATTGACAAGCTTATATATATTAAAATCAGAAGAAAAGAACCAAAACCCTTCCTTTGAAGCTTAAAGTCACAAAACTTGAAAATAAAATAACTCCTGAGAAGAGGACAAATATCTGTTAAAATAATCAAAGTCAAAAGTCAAAACTTCCCAGAAGAGATCAAATATAAGTTAAAAATAATCAAAAATGAAATATATCTTTTAAGTGATCTACTAGCTATCAAAAGTCCATAAAAACCAATAAAACTCTCAACACTAACCATACATCACTAAGGAAAAAGTTCTTTGAATGGAAGAGTGGAAGCTACGCCAATATCTCATCACACACACATACACACACACACACACACTCTCTCTCTCTTTCTCCCAGTGCCCCTATTGAATGATTAGTCATTGTTGACGACATTGGTGAGTAGGAGCAACAACACCACTTAGAGAATCCCATATCACTTACAAAGATAATTTTTTTTTATTAGTGAGAGGGTTCTCCACAATGATTTGGAATTTCTCACAATGCACAAATAAGTACGCAAGAATCGATTGTCTATCCATTGAGCCGACAAGATCAAAGGGACGAAAAAAATTGTTAGAAAAGGAGACACTGTACATGAGTTATCTGAGAGGTTGCTAGAAAGAATCCGTATAGTAGCATTGTGGGGATCTTTCACCCTCTCACATGAGGCCTGAGGGGATGAAATGACTAGGCTAGAGTGATCATTTCACTTTTCCATGTGAGAGGGAGCAAAGGGGCACAATAATGTGAGATTATTTCCAACACTCCCCCTCACGTGTTGCCCTTTTCTGGGTAGCAGTACAAGTGGCATATTGTCGCTCTTTGGGTGAGGGTACGGAGTAAACCTGAAGTTTTGATACCATGTTAAGTTTTCATCTTAAAAGTTCGAACTAATAAATGGAGGGACTCACAAAAATATAAGGCACCCAAAGTTCTAGTTTTTAAGCAATGTGGGACAATTCCCAATACCTCACACGTAGATCCCTTCCCATAACCTCTCATATTTTGATATTTTCTCTCTTCCCATGACTATATATAGGCGGTAGGCCTCTCATTTACGGATAAAATCCTCTCCCGCGGCAGGAACCTTCTGGCGCTGATCTAAGGGCTGAGGATCAGTCAGCCCGCCTACTAATACATGGGGAGGTGGGCCGGCTGAAATCCTGCCCTTGACAGGCAGCAGGTCGGCGAGAGAGGATTTCTACAGCTCATTTATTATATATCATTACCCACACTCCCACTGTTCAGCTTTTAGGGAATAGTTACACATTTAATATGTTAAGATGAGGGGATTTGAGAAAGTAAAAAAGAATAATGGTTGGCGATTTGAACCTTTCACCTATTTGTATGGTCTTTCTCAAATCTCGACTTTCCTTAAGAGCAAGACAAAGGAAAGAATAGTTAGGAGCAGTTATTTTAGTGGGCTCCTCTCGTCTTGGGAATGCTCAATCTAGGTAAATCCTGACCGTTGGATGGAATGGCGTAGGATTCTTAGTTGAGTACATGTGCTGTTATCTTTTCTTTCCTCTTCTTATCTTTGCTTCCATGCATGGATTTCTCCTCTAAATTTAGTATCACTTCAAGAAGAAAAGAGAGAAAAGAGGGGAAAGCTCTCTTCCTTCTTTTAATTTTTTCTTTTTTATGCTTTGGTCTGTTCATCACCATCATTAACAACAAAAGGTCATAGACCCATCGCTTCAAATTTGAGATTTCTCTGCAAATTTCAACTACCCATTACAATATAGAGTGTGAGGGCAGAGACCAAATTTAGTGGGTTTCGTTATTCAGATCTTGTTCCTGATTACAAAACAGTATGAAATCCAAGATGGGTTCTTTTCTGATCAGTTGATAAAGACGCGATCTGTTTGGATTGCCGTATCAGATTCGGACTCTTTTTATGGTTTCTCTGATCCGGGTTTTGCTGTGTTCCTCTGCTTCTTCAGCATTTGGGTTTTTTTGTTTTTTTAATGGAATGAGATCAAGATTCCAAGCATTCTTGCTGGTTTGTGCTTGTTCATCCGATTTTAGCTCTGGTTTTGTTTTTCTGATCTGGGTTCTTCTTCTTTTGGCTCTCTTTGGTTGTTTTTAACTGAAGTAAATCGATGGGGGGAGATCAAGAGCACAAGCATGTATGTAAGTTCTGCAGAAAGAGCTTTCCTTGTGGAAGGTCATTAGGAGGTCATATGAGGTCTCATATGACCATGAATTCAGCTGATACAGATGAGAAGCTCAAGAATCGTAAAACAGCTTCAGCTTCAGCTAATAATGGAAGCAACAACAGTAGCAACTTCGCGGGCTTTGAAGCTGTGGGTCATCCTGGTTATGGTCTCAGAGAGAATCCCAAGAAAACTTGGAGGTTTTCAGATTCTAATGATGGCAAGAATTGTAAAGAATGTGGTAAAGAATTTCAATCATGTAAAGCTCTGTTTGGCCATATGAGATGTCACTCTGAGAAAGATAAGGAAAGGGTCTCCAACAATAGCTTGGAGGATGATGATTCATGGACTGATGAGAACCAGAAGATGCTCATGGATAGCCAATCTGACAATGAAGGTGCTGCCCCAAGGCGTAGGACTAGAACCAGAAGAATGAGGTACAAGACTGCTACTGCTTCTTCTTCCTTATCTGTTGCAAATGCTTCTTCTTCTGTTTCAGAGATTGAGCAAGAACAAGAAGAAGTAGCCATGAGTTTGATGATGCTTTCTAGGGATTCGGGTCACTGGGGTGGATTGAATTCTGTTGCAGAGTCTTCAGATAATAATTATGTGGTTTTGGAAGCTCGAACTAGATCTTCAGCTCTGGATAAGGGAAATCCTTGTGACGATGGGGATGTGACTCTCAGGAGTCTAAAGATGAAGAAACCCAGAGATAAGAAATTAGAATCTGTTGTTTCCAATTGTGAAAATGCTCGATTCGAGAAGAGAAGATCTGGGTTCTTGAGGGATGGCCTCAAGAAGATTGAATCTGAAGTTTCTGTTGAATTGAGGAAGGATTTCTCTAGTAACAGGAAGCACAATCTTAAGAAGAGTAGAGTGGAAAATTCTGAAGCTGAATTGGGGAATGATTTCACTGAGGAAGCTGAAATGGATCCAAATGATTCAGAGATTGGGAAATATAATTCAAGAAAGAGAAGCAGAAATGAAGCTTACTATACTGAATTGAGGGGAGAATCTAGCAAGAAGATGAGGTATGATGCTTCTGATTCAGGAATCTGCAGGGAAACTCATAAGAGAAGCAAGTTTGAGTGTACTACTTGCAACAAGACTTTCCATTCTTACCAAGCTCTTGGAGGACACAGAGCAAGCCACAAGAAGGTCAAAGGCTGCTTTGCTTCGAAGATCGAAAGCAGCGAAAACAGCATTGATACAGATGTTTCTCCTGATCCAACAGCTTACAGTAAGCATAACAAGTCCTGCAGCAACGAGACACTGATCGATGAGCAGGAGCAGGAGGGGGATGGAATTGCAGAGACAAGTTATGGTTCAAAGAAGAGCAAAGGCCATGAGTGCCCAATCTGCTTCAGGGTTTTTGCTTCAGGTCAAGCTTTAGGTGGCCATAAGAGATCCCATATGGTTGGGGGCTCTGAATCCAGAGGCAATCAGACCATTGTAATTCAGCAACAGCTTCCTGAAATTCGTGATCTGCTCGATCTAAATCTCCCTGCTCCTATTGAAGAAGAAGAAGAAGAAACCAGTGATATGGACTTCAATCCATGGTGGGTAAGAAAAAACCCAAAGCATGAACCTTTTGTTGGTCTGATCTCAAACTAATAAACTTGATTATGGCTATTGTTTACAAGATCTGCAAGAGTGTACAGACAGGTTGGAGGATATTATTTCATTAATTCTTTACAGATTCAAGGTCATTCTCTCCAAAGGTAACAGTTCCATTTGCTACTTACAGCTTCTATGTAGCTGTTTTTCTTAGTCCAGTTCTTGAAACCTTTCTTTTTCTCCTCCCTTCCAGTCTGAATAAATTTCTATTGTTGCACATTTCAGGTTTATCAATATGTTCATTTTGAAACATACATACCATAAATCGATTTCTTAACAAAGTAACTGTATCTGGTAAAAGTTATCAGTATGAATCAGTCTCTTTCTGCTGGATGTCCTGAGATCAAGCTCCATATGTTGGATAATTTGAACCTATTAGTCTACAGTATACTCATTTTTGCATAGTTCACTCTGGCTTTAGTAAGAATTTCTGCAGAAAAAAGGCATCTATGGTTGTTCTTGCCATCTTTAATGCTATATGACTGCTACTAGCTTAGATCTGATAGATGGGCATGTTCTCCATGAGTGTAATTACCTCATCAATTGACAGAAACTCTGTTATCTCCATTGATACTTAGTTGAAGCTACTGTATTCCATTCACTTCTGTCCCTTGCAATGAATTCTTCTATTAGGGTTTGAGTCCTTGCCTAAGAGACAAGATAGCTGTATTATGTAATAAAGTGAAAGTTTAAAAGATCACCTTAAATCTTGTAAGGCCGTTAAATAAGGATGTACCCAGTGCACGAGGCTCCTGTCACTCTCATTTTTTTATACGTAAATAATTTTGTATTAAAAGAAAAAAATGATACAAGCCGAAAGAAGATCAAAGCTAAGAGGGAGGAATCTAACCCTGATAAAGGGAAAGAAGCTCCCTCAAGCAAGCTAGATATGCAACATAAGAAACAAACGAAGCCAACAAGGAAGCTAAGCTTGTCAAAAAACTAATGCTTCGGACTACCCACACAGAGACAGAGCCAAGGACCCAACTGAGATGCCCTCCAAGGCATGGAGCTGACTTGAAGGCACTTTTGTGGAGAGACAAGCTGAGAAGATAGACAGATTTCATCTGTGTCCTGCCACTCTTTTGGTCTACTTAGGTTCATTTGTGAGTACTGGAAATGAGTGAGTAGTTGGACTGCTTTGAAGTTGCTGGAAGAAATGGATGGGTATGATGGGTCTCTGAAGTCATGAAGAAACATGCTTGATGACCCTTAAAAGCTTATTTTAATGTACAGGACACCATGTCAGCTCTAGGTGGTTGTTAGTCACCTACCATAAAACATGACAACCCATCTCACTTAGTCAATTCTATATGCTGAAAGGCTTTTTCTGTTCTTCTCTATTTCCATATACTGAAAGACTTTCAATATTAATCCTGAAAGGCTATGCCCTAGAGAGAGAGAGAGAGAGAGAGAGAGAGTGTTATGATTTAAGTTAGCTTAAATCATCTTCACAACAAAAGGGGAATCTGACTTTATCCAGATTTTGGTTTCAGTGATGGTTTCAGCTACAGCTTAAGCATGCTGTAGTTTTGTTTGTTCTAGAGTGAATCGATAGAATACCGGATCGAATCGGTTTTGTTCATATCTAATCTTCTGTTTGTTAGGTATGCCAGATTAAATGAAGTTGGCCTAGATTAAAGTTTGATTAGAGAGATAACAACCAAAGGGTTAAAAAAAAGGAACTCAGAAAGCAGCTTGTTACATGTAAATGTGCAGGCAACATTCAATTGGAATCCACATGACACCCATACCATACCATTTACAGGTAGGAAACCCACCTAGATTCCCAAATAAAGAGTCTGCAACAAGAAGTTCACAGTAAGAACTAGCTTTATGGATCTTCTGCTATAGAAAGCAACTCTTACTCAATTTTTAAAAACCCGGAAATTGAATCCAATTCGAATCAGATCGAAATTGTATAGGAAAAAAAGAAAGAAAGAAGCAAAGATCACCACTGATCTGTGTTTTTTTGGAGCTTTTGATTCAACATAAAAAAAATGAAGATCAAAGAGCATTCATGGCTGTGGTAGCTAGAGCTTGTAAAACACTTGAAAAGACTGGGATGTGGCTGAAGGGTATTTTGGTCTTTAAACAGAATATTCAGTACAGATATTACTGAATTGGAGAGGGTATTTTTGTCATTTAACATGATATTTATATTTTTTTAAATAATATTTTTTGTAGTCAAGGAATGTCCACGTGTCAAGCTATGGTTCCTCAGAATATACTAGTAAAAAGTCCTCTCCAGTGAGAGTCGGATCTCCAGCAAAGTTGACAACTGACATTGCTATTTTAGTCAATGCGCTTACACGTGTAAGCTAATCACATTATATCTATTTGAATGACTTTTATACCCCCAACCTTTGACGTTGTCGCATCATGGTTTGTGCCACCACGTTTGTCATACATCTCAAGAAGGATAAGAATACCGTGTTTATAGGATGGATCAACTTAAACCTCTCGAGACCGTTAGATTGGAATCCATTGGAGCTGACAATATCATGGGACCCGCTTAATCACACGGTGCCAAAATTCCATTGGATGTAGATGACGATCTTATGACCATATAAGGATTAAAAAAATAAAATATTCCGGTTTAATTTTAAATTACATATAAGGATTAAAAAAATTCGAAGGCGAGATTGGGATCAAAATGACGACGTGAGCAGTCTTGGGCCCACGTGAGAATGAGTTCTTGATTCTAAAATGCTTCTATTGGTCGTTGACTTATGAATTTCCAAAGTCAATTTCTAGTTGGAATGTGGGTTTGACGAGATAGATGTGGGTCCCGGGCCCACTTTGCCAGTCTTCCTCCCTGGTTCGTCAAATTTACAAGTTAATTTTATTTTTCTGAGATTTTTTTTTTTATTTTTATTGTATGGGATGTTTAGAACGTATAGAAATCCTCCTCTCGAGTTTGGATGGGAGAGTTGGCAATCCGGATGGATGGTTGCCACCTGGCTCTCAGGTGGATCCTAGCCCTCCATCTCAGTCAGACACCTGAGCTGACAAGCTGAGCCGACAGGGGTGTCGGCTCGGATGGAGGGCTCAGATCCACCCGAGAGCTAGGTAGCGGTCATCCATCTAGGCCGCCAACTCTCCCACCCAAACTTAGGCGGGAGAGGGTGTGGATCCGTTCAGAACACAATCCTTGCATAGTGAGACATTCGAGGGCTGGGACATCGTTGGAATACACATCCAATGATTCTATCGTTGGATTTCCTCGTTGCACTATAGAGAGGATCTTGACGTGGGAAGTTTCAATGCTTTCCTTATCCTCCATTTGGGTTGCAAGGGAAATCAGAGGAAAAGGAAGTAAAAAATTTCTAATCTAAAATGAAAATTTATATAATCATTATTCAAGATAATTGCATAGATTATTTAATTTTTTTTTATATTTAATAATGAAAGTTTTTAGATGTAATTTTTATTTTATTTTTTTAAATGAAAGGAATTCAAATGCAAAATAAAGTGAAAATTAATAACTGAATATAAATTAATGATTTTGAGTTCGTTACATAATCATGCGATAAATGTTTGTTACAATGATTGCAAATTTTTTTTTTTTTTAGATTTTGAAAATTTCGTTTCCTTTTTCTTTAATTTCTCTTACAACTAAACACAGATTTCATACATTTCATATAATAAGTTCATGAAATGTTGTTGTAAATAAGTTGATGACCTTCCAAAACTGATGAATCAATTTGATACCCTAAGAAATTGAACTTTTGGAAAAGAGTGTAGTAATGTGGCAAAAGTATTGTGCAAATTGTTAAATATATTTGTGAATAGGGTGGCCCACCTGCCACCTCACCACTTTATAACATAATTCTCCCTTTTAGTTTAGTAAGGTTGTTAGCATAGAAATTTTAAAGGAACAAGGGACACGTAGTAACCTCTGGCTAACCACATCTCCTTGATGGGCAGAGATGAGGTTAGACATATTTTATCTAACAGGATTAGGGTCTTGTGTACACTTAGGTTAATTTGAGGATTTTCATTTTGAATTCTCTATTTAGAAAAGAAGTGCACAGAAATCCTTTTCCCTTCTCTGGGAGTTGTATCAGAGTTCTTCTAGTGTAATCGCACTTCAAAGATGATCAAATGTTGGAAGTCAATGGCAGGGATCGGTACATACTCAAGAGGTATTTTACAGTTTATTATTTCCGCATTTAATTTTACCTTAGATAGTTTGGTGCGCTTACAATATTTGCCAGGTGGTACTATTTCTATTACTCAAAATATTAAGGAATGCATTGACCTTAAAGATAAAGAAGAAAAAACATGTTCTATATATATAATCTCATCGATTGTGAAAATGTTGATATTTCTTTTAAGAAGAAAAAATTTTGTAACCAAAGTTGGTGAAAATATATATATATATAAACATTCTTTTTTTTTTTCTTTTTTTTTACTAACGACGGGTATTCAGGCCTTTGGCCTGACTAGTCTTGCGGCTAATACTGGCTGCACAACTGTATGGACCAGGTCATTACAGGATTGAATGCGAATCATTCCACTTGCACCAAAAATAGAAAAATAGCACTTAACACCCATGTGAGTGGCCTCAAAGCAGTAAAATGAGTCTAATTCGGAACCTTCCACTACCCTGGAAATAATATAATATTATAATATTAAGTCATTTTCAAATAATTTTAAAAATATTTTCTTATCTTGAATTAAAAAAACTTTTGAGAATATGGTGTAAAGAAAAGACGATTACAAATACTAAAAATTCACCACTTTGATTACAACAAGATGTACCATTTCTTCTATATTAATGTGATATTATGAAATAACATTAAGAAATAACAAAATTCTTAATAGGAAGTTACTGATTTCAGTTGAACCAACATGAGAGATATTCATAGAACCATGAATTAGCTGTATATATTTAAGGCTAAGCCTGGGTCTGTAGAGCATAAAAAAAAGGAAGTAGGAGAGAGGAGGGAGGTTTTGGAAAGATTTTAGTAACCAATAGCAATAGATCATTTACAGTTGTTAAATATTTTAAAAATATTTGTAGTAGATGCCAAACTTTCCGCTCAGCGGGCAGGCGCAACAACTACATGGACCCCTTCCTTTCTGTTGTTGCCAGTGCTTTCCTGGGCCGAGCCGGAATTCTATATTAGAAAGCGCAAACAAAATCCAGGTCCCTCATACTTAGAATGGAAAGTCATTCAGTTCCTTAGGGCGCCAACAACGGTACCTCAGCTCATTACTCAGTTTCAAACTTTGGATTTTTAGACCTTGTTTCAGCCCAAATCTGTATCCGAAGTCCACCACGCTGACTAGACCTGCAAGATACAAACAAAGACAAGGGAGAGGTAGGCCTATGGCCCCGGGTTCACTCCGATGCCTAAGTTAAGGCTCTGTGAACAGTCTTAATAAATGTTTTGCGTACCTGAAATCTCGAAATTCGTGGTATTTATAGTGAACAGTGCATCTTTGTAAATGCCGCTTTTACCTTTGTTTGATATGTGATGACCCAAGTATCCTTGTAAAGCTGTAGAAATGACGTTTTTGTCCTTATCCATTGATTGAATTTATGGTTAATATGGATGGTTGGATCCTAGTTGTTGTCATGTCATTGGTGACGTGGGAGATTTCCCTAACAGACCTATTCTTCATCCGATTATCAAAAAAAATCTAAATTATTTTAGGAAGTACCAAACATGCTAAGGCTCCATTCAATTGTTAGCGAAACTAAAGAGAAAGGAAGTGAAAATTTTCAAATTTAAAAGTAAACTTTTGTAATCAATACCTAATACGATTATATAAACTATTTAAAATTCATACAATACTGTGAAATATTTGTTAGATGGAATTTTCATTTTACTTTTCAAATCCAAAGGATTTCAATGCCAAAATAAAATGAAATTTTATTATCAAATATAAAATGATTTGGAACTAGTGGCATCATAGTTTTAATTCCAGGTAATGGACAGAGTGCCAATCGAAACCAATCTAGATCGGGTGCGACTCCAATGGCATGCTAACACATGCCGATACTGATTGAAATTTAAAAAAGAAAGGAAGAATCGAGTATCTAGATCAGGATCAGCCATGGACAAAATCGATATAATTCAATCGATCCAATAATGATTCCTAAAACCATAAGTGACATAGTCATGTGAAGTAATGATAGACAAAAGTTTATTTTTGGAGAAGGTTTGCATTCGCCTCATCTAGCGAAGGGGTAAATTAAAGCAGGGGCCCTCTAGAATGAATTCCCAATTATACCCTAGCGCTGTTCCTAGATCCTGATCTAACCCTGCCAAAGCTTTAAGGAAAGAAATTCCTCTTCACAATGGGTGATGAAAAACTATTCTTTCTTTTTAAGTTTAAAATTTTTTATTTTCCATCACTTTAATTTCCCTCGAAACTAAACAGAGCATAGGGGAAGAGTTTTTAGGAAGGGAGATTTGAAAGAATTCAAGTAATTAATAACAACAAGGTGCGTATATACATTTATTAGATTTAATAAAAAAAGAAAAAGAAAATAGAAAACAGGACACATGTTTATTGGATTTTTTTTGTCAGAAACTTACATTTTTTCTTGTATCATATATTCTTGGGTACCCTATATTCTTTGATCTTGCATAAGGAAATTGCAAATATGAAGTATATATTGAAGAGATATTCTTATTGACACTGATTTGGTGTCAAGCCCTTTACCCCTCGTCTTAAATATTAAAATATCCTCTTGTATTTGTAGATTTTCGTGATGACTTAATGACGTCCCATGAAAGAGAATAGATGTGGGACATTGACACGAGCCGATGTCAAGTAAAAAGAACCTATATTGAATAGCAGATTATACAAAAAAGATACAATTTAGATCAAGAAACTTCATGGTTATAGGGGAGCCATTGGATTTAAATCCCTTTTTCCTTCTTCAATGAATCAGAAGCAAAGGCATCCCGTTGTGGTCAATGCTAAGATCATAAATCCGGAGATCGAAAAAACTGAAGAGAAAGTGGTCGATTCCATGGTCGTTAAAGAGCTATCGAAACCCCTAACAGCCTAATGCAAGTTAGCTTACAAACTCTTAACATCTCTCTACATACTATAATTTTGCTCATGTTATCTCTATTATTTGTCGTTTACAAACCCAAAGATAGAAAATGGGTAGTGTTGCTGCTGAAACTAGGTTGGTTGATGTGTCCTACCACCTGCAAGAAAGAGAAAGGGTTATTGGAGGATGGGCTGAGCAGTCCAATGTCCACTCAGACAGTTAAGTCAGTAGACAAAGCACAGTCAGGAGCTTCCGAGGAAGACGTAAGCTCCGGTGAGGGTGTGAAGGCCTAAGTATTCTTCAAGCAAGGGATAGGGGTGAGTTAAGGATCCGATCTCTTACCTGTGACCGACGAGTGGTTATATAGAATTCGCACTTACTGTTTGAGTGAAACACGACTTCCAGTAGTAGAGTTTCAGAGGGAGTTTAACTCTCCTGTCATGTAAGACCCGCACTCTACTAACTCGGTCTAACTGTGTCGTGTCAGGTCTTCCTATCATAGACGAATCAAGTGGACCAAGTATGTGAAGAAACCACAAGATTAGGTATGAAAATCGACCCAAAAATAGTGAATTATAAGTGTGTGGTCGACTACCTAAACTGGTATGGTCGACCACACCATAACGAAAGTGGGACCAGTCAACAATGGACGTGTGGTTGCCTTTTTTAGGGGTGTAGTCGACGATTTTGTGACCACACGTATCGATCGTACATTGCCAAATTAGACTCCGTGATTTGGAAACTTTTCAAATCTTAAGAGACTTCTTTCCTAATTGAAGTGGGACTCTATATAGAGAGTTTAGAGGACGTCCCTCTACTCTCTCTCACTCTTTTGGATCAATCTCAAACCCTAAACCTAAGAGAGAAAGAGAGAGAAAAAGAGAAGGAGAATGAGATTTGGAGAAGAAGGTTGGGAGGAAAAGTTACAGAGAAGGTTTTAGTTCTCTACAAACCTAAGGTATAGAACCCTTCCCTGTAGCAGTAGACAGCCTAGGATAGGATTTTCCATTGTAAATTAAGATGTTGAATCAAGGTAAGATCTCAACCATGAGACTCCATGACCAAATCTCAAAGGAGGACCATGGGGGATAGGTTAGGATCAATAACCTTGTAAAATTATGATTTAATGGTCATAGAATGATCATAGGAGGAACCTTATTGATAAGCCAAGGAATCAACTTGTGAAGAATTCGGATTAAAGATAAAAACTGACCAGACTTTGTGTGGTCGCCGCCTGTGGTCAACCATAGGGTGACTAGAGGGGGTCAACCATAGTTATTCGGGAAGTTTTCAGGAAAGGTGTGGTCGCATGTTGTGGTCGCATAATATACGACCATACATATCGGCCACACAGCCTATGGTCGACATATACTGAGACCATACAGGTCAACCATAGCCTAGCAGGAAGCATACTTATAGACCAAACATGGTTTTAGACTACTGTAACTTGGTACAATTGAACATTGACTTAAATTCATACATTCCTTAGGTTTCCCAATAGTTCAAAATGATTTCCAAAGCTTGAAAGGAGATCAAATATCGTTACAGGAAAGGGAACTAGACTTAAACTAATTGGATAATAACAAACTATTTTTATTTTATTTGTCCAATGCTATGAATGATTCTATGCTTGTATGCGTATAATTTGCATCTCTCATGTCATCCAATATTATTGCTATTTCTACTCATGCATATTTATTTATATCTATTTATAACATGATGATGATGATGATGCTAGGAATAGGCATGTGATTGTGTGTGTGGTTAGTGTGTTGGATGGGAGTGGAGCATTAGGGGGAGGACGTGGCATTGTGGTTCAGCCTGGCCACTAACTCTAGCTCTATCTCTACCCAGTCCTACCCACTGACATCGTCGTATCGCCATTATCTTAGCAGAACTATTACGACGTAGGACATTAGAGGAGGTGGTCTCGGACCATGTGGCCTTTGACTCTGCCAAGGGGTCTTAGCTCTATCTCTATGGACGTATTGAGGGATGCTGGGGTGAGGTCTTGGATACATTTGGATGGCATTAAGATTGGTTAGTTGCGAGTCCAGTTTGCAAGTCCCACCAGCAAAGGCTTATGTGTTGGTATGGGTAGGGCATCAGGGGAAGTGTTGGCGGTGTATGATCTGGACACTTTAGCTCTATCTCTATTCTACGGTGGGTGCATGTGGGACAATAATGGTGTTTGATCCATTGGGTAGATTAACACATTCATGTATAGAGGTACGGTGACCGTCGATCCTTTCTATAGCACAGTTGCAAACTTAAAACCAGACCAAATATATGAATTGAATGCATGCATATGTTTGTACATTGTTTTGTTTGCTCACTGAGCCGTGATGTGTGCTCACCCTACGATGTCATATATTTTTAGTTGATGAAATAGGTACCATGGTAGAGGACTTCATAAATACGTCGATACATAGATACATGACGGTTATGGACGCACAAGCTAAAGAAGAAGCGTCTGATCCATCATACGAATGCAATCAATGTGTTTTTTATTAGTTTAGTTATATTTGAATATTAGAACATGTAATTGATTATTTTACCTTATGTCTTGAGTCATTTGGAGATAATTGGATTTAATTATTTATTTATCATTGTTAGACCTCAGTTCATTATTAATAAAGACTTTTGCTATTTAATTATTATCTCTGATTATTATTGTGGAATGTGTTTGGTTTATTATAGTGGGTATGGCCTATACGAGATTCTGGTTTGAACCGTTGGTTCTAGTGATGGTTCATCACACTATTGGCTAGTCCAGAATTGGGGTGTGACATGTCAAATCCCAATAGATTACGTGTTGCTTACCGTAGGATAACAATCTTACGATCAGGGCAAGTCGTCAATTCCAACTTGTAAGGTAGTTGTTAGTTATCCATTCTCTGGAGAGTCCCTTGTAAGCTAGACTCGCCAAGTCACGTCCTAGTGGGAGTATAACTCCATCACATGGCGCTAATCTAGAGACCTAAGACATGTTAATTCGCATGTCCTTCCTCTCTCTGTATGGCAACTCTTTGACGGTGACTCCTGTCCGAACACATGCTACCCCTCCACTAAGGCACTCGGGCAAGCAGGTGTTGTTATCTGATAGGGAGGCGAGATACGGTTTCAACAGGTAGAATTATAGGTAACACTGGTAAGGCGTGGATTGTGGGCAAGTGCTAGAGGTTATCTACTTCCCCCTCTATGACAGGAGCCATGTGAAGTATCACAAAGCTACTAGGGACACCTTTGGTCCTCTGCTCTTCAAAGAGAAAGGGTTTCAAGATGTGGGAAGGGCCGAAGGTGTTTTAGTGATGGAGGTGGGGTTCTAAGAAAAGAGAGAAAGATCAAAGTTGAAGAAGAAAAAAAAGAAGAAAAAAGAAAAAGAGAGAATGAGGATGAAGACGAAGAGTGGAGTTGTACACCACAAAGGTGGGTAAATTGGTAGTCATTTCATATGGGAGGTCCATGTAATTTACCTTTTTTCTTTTTTTTTTATGATGGACATGATTTCCTTCTCATTGTCTTTATTCCATATTATAGTGTTTTGTTTTAATTCTGTTTAAGAGAGATTCTATTGGGGAGTAGGGCAGACAAGGGAGTCATAATAACACTAGGACCTGATAGGGAGGGTATTATAAGAACTTCAAATACATTGGGGTTGGGTTTTGTGATTTTATGATGGTAGAATTTAGGGATTTCAACGGGCCAGTTTGATCTGGTATTGTTACGAGTTGAATCAGTGTTGAGCTTGTAACCCCATCGCAAACACAGATCATTAAGGAAATAACGGTTTCGGGCCAGTGTTTTGGTCTCTTATCTAGCTGAAATTATCGGGTTGATATCAGTTTGGTTATCTGGCTGAACTTATCGGGTTGATATCAGTCTGGTTTAGTTTGGGTTCATGTGTCAGCCTGATACTAAACGGTTATGGCCCGTTATGGTCCAAAGGTCTACAAAAGAAAACTTACATTATTTAATTTGGCCAAGAACATTGGGCCTTTCTCAGCCCATTAAGACAAACCAGCAAGGTGGGGACCCGGGTAGTATAAAGGATTATTAATGTTGGGTTTTAAAATTGTTGTAGAGACAAAGTAAATACCCATTCATGGCAATCGTAATAGAAGATTCAAGCCACATTGATGGTATTAGCCTCAATTCTTCATCCACTTTGATGGATTTCAATAAGACCATGAAATCAATCTTCACACATCATTTTTATGTTTCTTTCATCACAGTCCCATCATCTCAACAAAATGAACATAGAGAAGTCACATATGAACGATTAGACAGTTGATGTTGGTCCAGAGCCTTGGTGTGAATATCAGCTCTTTGCACGTTGGATCTAATATGATGGGTTTGTAGAAGCCAACTTTGTAATTTCTCTAGAATAAAATGACAATCCACTTCAATATGCTTTGTTCTCTCATGAAATATTGCTGCTACGTGGAGAACAACTTGATTGTCATAAAAAACCGAAATGGGAAATGGGTGTTGAAGACCCAAATCAGAGATTACAAAGTTTTTAGCCAAGTAGTCTCACACGCTAATGTAACTAAAGCATGATATTCAACTTCTGTTGATGATCGAGACACGGTCATAGTAATTTGCTTCTTTGTTTTCCGTGAAATTGTACAATTTCCAAAGATTGTAATATATCCTGTGGTAGACCGTTCGGTAAATGGATAATTCGCCCAGTCAGAATCACAATTTCCCATGATGACTAGAGCATTGGAGGATGTCATATGAATACCAAGTGAAAGCGATCCTTTAATATATCGAAGAATACGATGTGCAACAAGTAAATGAGGATCACATGGGCTATGCATAAACTGACTAAGAATGTAAACCAAATAGCATAGATCCGGTCTAGTGACTATCAAATATATAAGCCGACCAATAAGTCTTCGATAAGTAGCTAAATCAACAAGAAGTTCACCAGATTCATTGTCTAGTTTGATATTTTGTTCCATTGGAAATGAGTTCAGTTTACTACCAAGCAGACCAGAATCTGTTAAAACATCTAGAGCATACTTTTGTTGAGATAACAGTAGTCCATCAGAGGTGTAAACAACCTCAATACCCAGAAAGTAGATCAATCTTCCCAATTCCTTGATCTAAAAATAAAGTTGCAGTTAGGCCTTTGTAGATGTAATATGGGCTTCATTAGACCTAGTTATTATAAAATATCATCAACATATACTAGGACTGCTATATAATTGGCCCATTAGTGAAGACAAACAGATCAGATGCATTTGCTAAAGACTGTTTGAAGCCCATTTATAATAGGCAATTTACAAACTTTTCATTCCATTTTCTAGGGGCCTATTTGAGCCCATAGAGGGACTTACGCAAACGACAGATCATATCTGATGCTAATGGAGACCCATTGTGAGTATATCCAAGCGGGGGATCCATAAAAACTTCTTCATCCAAATCGCAATGTAAAAAGGTATTTTTTACATCCAATTGATATAACTGCCAAAGACGATACATAGCTAAGGCAATAAGGCTTTTAACGGTAACCAGTTTAGCCACTAGGGCAAAGGTTTAATGAAAATCCAGGCCCTCTAATTGAGTGGAACCTTTAGCCACTAGGTGAACTTTATATTGTTTGATCGTGCCATTAGCATGTCGTTTGATTTAAAAAATCCATTTACAACCAATAGCACGTTTTCCAGAAGGTAATCGTTTTATAGTCTATGTATTGTTATCTGTTAAGGCTTTCATTTCATTAGCCATAGCAAATAATGGGTTTTTGTGGTCCTGTTTTTATGTTTTTGGTTCAGTTTGAAAACATAAGGTTGTCAATAACGTCATACACGGAATGTTAGAATAAAATGATAGATGGGCTTGGATGGGATAAGAGCATTTACCAGTAGAAGCCGAAAGGATGAAAAGAGTGGGCTGAAGCATGACAAAATTGCATATAAAGTCTTTTAGGAGGGTGGATGGTTCGCAGGTCCTAGTGGAGCACCGTAAACAATGTGCCTCAAAAGTTGAATTAGATTATGACAACATGGAATGTTGGTCAGAAGACTCAGAACTAGTGTGTGGGTTAGAACTAGTAACCTATTTATGATATAACAAGCAATTAAAATGCAATCTCCCCAGAAGTTAAAGGTAAATGAGACTAAAACCGAAGGCCCTGGCTACTTGCAGTAGATGCCTATCTTTTCGTTCAAATACACCATTTTGTTGTGGTGTATACACATATGTCAACTGGTGTAGGATACCAAGAGAGTGAAACTGACATTGTAAGGAGGACAGAAATTCTTGGCCATTGTCTGTTAAAAAATACTTGACAGTGGCTAAAAAGTGTGGAGAAATCATTTTAAAAAATTGAGATAAGAAGAGTAAAGTTTCAGATTTGTGTTTCATCAAATATACCCATGTTGTATGAGAATGATCATCTACAAGACTTAAGAAACAATGACACCCATTGTTTGAAGCCGTATAATATGGACCCTATACATCACATTGAACTAATTCAAAGGAAACAAAGGACCTTGAAACACTAGTAGGAAATGGTGAATGAGATAGTTTATGCTTTATGGCTTCCCTGCTAAAGGATAGAATACGAAGAACTATCAGGAAGAGTCACTGGAGAATAAAGAACTAGTGGAGGAGGTTGTGGAACTACTAGTGGTGCAGTAGGAGGGAAATGATGTGTTGCCCCAGAATCTATAATCCATGTTGAAGGAGAAGAGAGGGAAGCTAAAAGGCATATATGTTCATACCTGCAAAGTTAGCACTAGGTGTTGAGACATTTATAAAAGATAGTAACTGCTGATACTGTTCTGTGATCAAGGGAGGAAATGGGGTAATGGGATTGGAAAAAGCAGGGGATGAATTAGGTTCAACAGATGGGTGAGGTTCAACTGTAGCAACATGAAGTTGAGTCCCTTTCGGGGGCCGACAAACAAAATCAGGAGGAAATCCATGTAAAACATAGCATGTCTCATGACCATGCTTGTTGCAGTGAGAATAGAGGGGCATCCGACGAGGTTCAGATATCTGGTCAACTGCAGCAAACGCAATATTATCTGCAAAGACTTGAAATAGGAACAGACCTCTTGTGACATTCCTCTTGTAAGACGAGTGAGTACGCTTTACCAGTCGAAGGTAAGGGATCCATTGTCAGGATTTGTGTGCATACGGTTCCATATACATCATTTAATCCCATCATGAATTGAAATACCCTTTCTGTTTGGACGTGCTGAAGAAACAGAGGAAGATGGCCACATGAATACTAGGAATATGAAGATGCGAACCAAGCTCATCCAATAAAATTTTGAGTGTAGAAAAGTAGCTAGAAACTGAAAGACTATCTTGCCGAAGTAAAGCAATTTTACGCTTCAATTCATAGACCCTAGGACTGTTGCCTTGAGAGAATCAACTCTCTAAATCAAGCCAGAGTTCCCGAGCTATGTTTGAATAAAGAACACTATCATGGAGGTCTTTCATCAGACTATTGTAGATCCAAGACATTACCATGAGGTCACAGTGATCCCCCGGCAGTAACAGCAGCCAAATCAATACTTGGATCTGGCCGAGGGTATGAGCCATCAATGACACATACTTATTCTTGGCCTCCCAACGCAACCCGCATAGCTCTCTTCCATGTCTCATAGTTGTTTCCATCCAAGAGCTGAGTGCCCTGGATTATTCGCTGGATAAGATGGAGAGGGAAATAGCAGATTTAAATGAGATGCGATGAAAGAACAGACGAATGATTAGAGACGAGACAGAGAGAATAAAAAATGTAGAGTATAGAAACTCTAAATCGAGTGTCTTAGATAAGAACAAAAATCAAAGATTTAGAGTACAGAAACCCTAAATCGGATGTTTCAGACAAGAAATTAGGATATAAAAATTCTAAATTGTGTGATTAAAAAAGAAACAGAAATCGAAAGAAAAGAAGAACAAGGATATAGAAATCCTGTGAATATGTCATAACAGAAACAAACAACTCCAAGAATTAGAGGCCAACAACTTCAAGAAGAGAAACAAAAATGAAGGAAAAATCAACAAAGAGCCATAGAAGATGGAAAACTGAAATTGAGCAAAGAAATTTCCCCACTAGATCTTCTCACAACAGTGAAAGACTGAGATCGAGCAGAAAAATTTGAACATGATGTGTACACTATTTTCAAGTACTATTAAATACAAGTAGGACACATACACGTTATCAATACTACTCTGACAAACCACAACTAGAAAAGTTGGAAGGGAATGGTTTTAAAAAGGCCACATGATGGCCATTGCTACAACAAAGGGTTCAACGATAACTGGTTATTTTGCTTGATTTGCAGTCTCAAGGCCCCTTTGTAACCTTTTCTCGGTTTAATTTCATGTCTGTTGGGGTCATAGACATTAATGGTCCTATGCTTCCTGAAGGTTTCAAAACTCGGATCTGGAATGGACATTATCTCATCTCAGTGAGTGACGATGGTTGTGGTGGATGGTGGTTGCAACCAATTGAACAAATGCAAAAGTATGCAGGGATGGTGATTGCAGCGGTGAAGCCAGGAGAGAGGCAAAGCAAAGAGAGAGAGAGATGAGGGCGAGAAGGGTGAGGTGACGGTGGAGACGATGGGTTTGCATAAGTAAATGAATTGAATAAATAGGATTCAAAGATGATAATCAGATGATCAGTAATATAGAGGCTGCACCAAACACACAGCTGAACAGAGTTCCTATTTTCCTTTTTTTTCTCTATTATTATTCCCTATATTTTAATCATATCACATCATCTTAATAAAATGAACATAGACAAGTCACATGTGAGTGATCGGCTCTAGTTGATTCATATCGTTTTGGGCCATGGTCAATTGTTACAAGACCTAATCAAGAACTTGAATTATGAAAAAGAAAAAATTACAGAAGATGCAGAGTTCTACGTTTGAGGGTAAGGAATGTGAAACCTCCATGCAAATTTCAGGGATGAAATTTCTTTTAAGGGTGAGGGAGTTGTAAGACCCGTACTCCATGAACCTGATCTAAACCTTGTTTCATATCGTAGCAGGTCTTCCAATCATCACTGGACCAAACGGGACGAGCGGATGACAATCAGGTATTAAATTCGGACCAATCAGACCAATTCAAGTATGAAAAACTTCATACCGGTCGATGGTACCAGTCGATGGTCGACCGGTATGGCCTGCGCAGCATGGATCCTGAAACGGATCTCTACGGGTCCCACTTTCTAAATTTCAAACCAAAGGACTTTCCTAATGTTAGGAGGCTTTCTAAACCTAACCCTAGCCTATATAAGGACCCTTAAACCCCCTAAAACCCCTTCCATTGATTCTCACAAACCCTATAGAGGAGAAAAAGGCTGAAGAAGGAGAAGAAGCTAGGAAGGAGAGGGAAAAACCGCCATTGCCGTTCGACGAAGAACACATTACCGCGAGTCAATGGTAAGTGCTTAAACCTCCCTCTACATTAAGTATTCTAGGATGGTTAGTTATGATTGGATCAATACCATGCAAAGCAGGTATTGATCTAAACCCTGTTTGCCGTCAAACCCTAATCTAGTTGGTAAACTCTAGATTCAAGTTCTAAGTCGAAGATCATCGAGGCTAGGATTTGAATGGAGTTAGAAACAACTCTAACTCAGTGCTCAGACCTGTAGGAGAAACCCTAGGATCAATAGGGGGTGACCGACGAAAGGCGAGAATCGGATGTATGGTCTTTCGGAGACATACCGGTTGACCATACCGGTCGCACCATATGTGACTGGTACTACGACCGGTACCTCCCAGAGACTGGTCTGTGGGGACCGGTCGACCATACCGGTCGCACCTTTCCCCACAGTGCCGCGACCGATACTGCGACTGGTATGCTCCGTGGGAGTGTTTTTGACCCAGTTGGTTTTTCGACCAACGTAAGCCTAAGGAAAAACTCTAATTAAACCTAGCATTGTGTAGGACCTTGTGATAGCACGTTTGCATCTTGTGACGCAGAGCGAACTATCAACCAAGCGTCAGGTAAGGGAATCGAACCTAAACCCTAATAAATTAATAAATAGTAAATCGTTCCTAATAACCATGATTCTATGGTATGATGTTTGTGCATACTCGCATGTCATCTTTTACTTTCAGTTATTATTATTGTTCATGCATACTCGCTATGCTAGGATGTGACTATTAGGCATGCGATTGTTTTCATTGGTGTATGGAATGGGAAGGACTGGAGGTCTGGGATCATTCCTCACACTAGCACCTTTCGTATCGTTCTGTCTTAGCATGCTTTGTGCGAGTAGGGTATCAGGGGGAGGAAGTGGCACTGTGATCTCCGGCCTGACCACTAGACTCTAGCTCTATCTCTATACCGTAGGGAGCTGCACTGGGACAGGGCCCACTGTGATGACATATAGGATTGGTTAGTTGCAAGCCCAGTTTGCAAGCCTTCGCCAATAGGGGCTTACGTGTTGGTATGGATAGAGTATCAGGGGAGGTGTTGGCGGTGTTTGATCCAGACGCCTTAGCTCTATCTCTATTCCATGATAGGGTGCATGTGGGACGACAGTGGTGTTTGATCCATTGGGCGGCTTCAAACACTCGTGTATAGAGGTGCAGTGGCCGCCAATCCTTTCTATAGCACATTACAAACTTAAAACCAGACCATGATGTGAATGTTACTCATGTATATGTTTGTTGCATTGTCTGATTATCTTACTGAGCTAAGTTGTGAGTTCACCCTTGTATATATACATGTTTTTAGATGTTGATGCAGGTTATACGGTGGAGGATTATGTGGACGCTCCAATGTATGGAGGCGTGGCTGCTTTGGACGTGCAAGCAGGAGAGGACGAGCATGACGCTTCATGCGAGTGCCCTTTCTGCGTGTACCTCTAGGGTGTTTATTTGATTTAATTTATTTTACTTATTTTTAGTTGGAGATACAGTTAATGTAATGATATCTATTTACGTTTTGGTGTGAAGAATAACTTGATATTTTATAAATTTATCAATAGATCACTCAGTTCATTTAATTTAAAGACTTCCGCTGTATTTTTATTATATTCTGATTATGGTTATGTGAATGGTTTGTATGAGTGGACACAGTCTTATTGAGATCCTGGTGTGAACCGTTGGTTCAGTGACGGTTCACTCACACTTTTGGTTCAGTCGGATTTGGGGTGTGACAGGGAACCTCTAGAAGAAGAAGAAGAAACTGTTACACATTGCTTGATGTCTTACAACAACCTACCCCTCTTTATTTATACTATCTTAGCCCTTCTTAACTGAATTCCGTTCTATGGTTATCTCTGTTAGATATTCTTTCAGTGGCTTATGTTTCATAGTCGTCCAACCGCCTTGGTTTACTTCTTATCCTTTTTCCTTTCCTAACATCACCTTCCCCTGGCAAAGCAACCTTGTACTCAAAGTTGAAGGCTGGGAACTGGGAATGAAAAATAGAAGTATCCTCCCAAGTACTATCCTCAGATGGAAGTCCTTGCCACTGGACTAAGATTTGCTGTACTAAAATGCCATTCCTTAAAATCTGGCGTTGTTGCACAATTGCTAAAGGCTGCACCAAGTTGTGAGTCTGCCATTAGGGGCAAGGGTGTCACACCCCAATTCTGATCCAACCAGAATGGTGTGAGTGAACCGTCATTGAATCAATAGTTCACACCAGGATCTCGAATAGGCCGTGTCCACTCATACAAACCATTACACATAACCACAATCAGAATATAAATATACAGCGGAAGACTTTAAATAGAATGAACTGAGAATCTATTGATAATTTAAATAAATATCCCATTATCCAAATTCAAACACATAAAATAATATCCATACATCCATTTAATTCAACCGAAAATAAATAAAGAAATAAATAATTCGATCAAAGGTACACGCAGAAAGGGCACTCGCATGAAGCGTCATGCTCGTCCTCTCCTGCTTGCACATCCAGAGCAGCAACACCTCCATACGCCGGAGCGTTCATGTAATCATCAACATCTAAAAACAATGTGTACACAAAGGGTGAGCTCACAACACAGCTCAGTAAGACAATCAGATAATTTCACAATATTATGCATGAGTAACAATCAGTTTTATGCTGTGGTCTGGCTATAAGTTTGCAATGTGCAATAGAAAGGTTTGGTGGCCCCCGCACCTCTATACACGAGTGTGTGGCACCTCATGGATCACACCCCCATTGGCCCACATGCACCCATCATGGAATAGAGATAGAGCTAAGATACCCACGTACCTCCCCTGATACTCTACCCATACCAGTACCTAAGCCCCTACTGGCCAGGGCTCGCAAACTGGGCTCGCAACTAACCAATCCTATATGTCATCAATGTATGCTCTATCCCAGCACAGCCGTCTACGGCATAGAAATAGAGCTAAGGCATTCCCACACCTCCCCTGATGCCCTATCCGCAATTAACTCACTAGGATAGAAACATAACGCAGGTAGACCCTATCCCAACATAACTCCCTACGGCATAGAGATAGAGCTAAAGCATCGTGGACAAGCCAACGTCGACTCGGAGACCACAGTACCACATAACAGTGGCCGGGACAACATCAATATCGGAGACCACCGTACCACGACCTTCCCCTGATGCCCCACCCGTACCGAGCATGTTAAGACAGAATACTACAAAAGGTGCTAATGTGAAGAGCGATCCCAGGCCCATGCCCCACTCCACACACTAACGAAAATAATCACATGCCTAACAATCACATCCTAACAATGCATGAACAGTAATAATAACTGAAAGTAAAGGATGGCATGTGAATATGCACAAACATCACATCATGTTTATTCAAGTGATTAACAAAGATTTACTGTCCCTTAATTATTAGGTTTAGGTCAGATTCCCTTACCTGACGCTCGTTTAATAACTTGCTCCACGTCGCAAGATCCAAACGATAAGTCACAAAGTCCTACAACATTAATAGGGTTTCATTATAATATCTTCTTAAGGTTTCATGTTGGTCGGAAACCAACAAAAATCCAAAGCCAGTCTTTCAGAGCTGACCGGTCTCACAATACCGGTCGCAAGACCGGTGACAGATCGCCAACCAGTATGGTCGATCGGTATGTCTCCGGAAGACCATACACTTGATTTGTCGACTTCCGTCGATCACTCTACATAGATTTTCAGGGTTTCTCCTATCCATTCTAAGTTTAAACTAGGAGTGAGAGTTATCCCCAACTCATTCGAGTCTCGTTTCGATGAATATCATCTCGAAACTCAAATCTAGGGTTTGACGGCAACTTAGGGTTTTAAGGTTCAGATAGGGTTTTAGATCAATACCTACTTTGCATGGTATTGCTCCACCCACAAAACTAACATAGGATAAGAAGAATAGTTAAAACACTTACCGTTGACCGGCGTAGCGTGAGCTTCGTCGAACGGTAATGGCGGCACCTTCTTCTTCTTCCTAGCTCCTTCTCCTTTCCCACCTCTTTCTCTTCTCTAGGGTTTGCGAGAGATAATGGAAAGGATTTGAGGAGGTTTATGGGTGTATTTATAGGCTAAAAATAGGGTTTAGTAATCCTACTAGGATTAGGAAACTTCTAGGATTCGAAATCAGGAAAGTGGGACCCATAGAGACCAATTTCTAGATTCCCGCACATAGGCAAATGCTGTAAGAACCGTGCTCCTAAAACCCGGTTTAACCATGGTTTTATTTAACCATGGTTTTATGCGATGACAGGTGCCCCAATCATAACTGGACCGGAAATCGATGTCGGGCAAGGGACCATGCAAGAAGCCGGGTGAAGAACCAATCAAATTCAGGTACAAAAAATGTGTAAATTTGGCTAAGTGCATACCGGTCTCACCATACCGGTCTCACCAGTGAGATCTGATGGAAAAATGCTTAGATTCCTTTCGTCTTTCTTTCGGATCTGGTTGGTTTTTGGCATTCTAGCCAAGATCCGTGGGACCCTTCGGATCGGACCTTAGCGAGAAGATAGGTGAAACCTTAGGGAGCTACCGTGGAGACCTCGCTCTCGGAAATCACGCCGTAGGGTATATCCTTGGGAGAGTCCCGCGGTATGGGCCGCGGTGTATACCGCGGCACCATACCGGTCGCACTCGGCCGGACCCCGGGTGAGACCGGTATGTGTGCATCCGGTATGCATACCGTTGGCACCATACCGGTCGCACTCGGTCGGATCGAGTGGGACCGGTATGTGTGCATCCGGTATGCATACCGGCCGGCACCATACCGGTCGCACTCGGTCGGTCGGTCCGAGTGAGGCCGGTATGTGTGCATCCGGTATGCATACCCGGTCCTACCGGTCTCACCATACCGGTCTCACTATCCTGCGACCGGTATGTGCGGGACCGGTATGTGTTCGAGCCCTGTTTGTTTGGGAAAGCCGGGTTTTGGCTTTTAAAACTCTAATAAATGGAAATTAACATGTAAATATGGTTTGTGTAGGACTTGTATGTGAAACTTCGGCGCGAAAAGGATTAACACCACGCGTCGGGTAAGGGACAAGACCCGAAACTTAAATTAAAGATTTAATAATAAACCTTAGAGAGCTCTTTAATTTTACCGTATCAATCTATATGCTTTGTTTAATGGATTGTGCATATCACATGTCATGTAGTGTAAATTCTATTTGATTTATCTGTTCATGCATTTCATATGCTAGGTGTGATGGATGTTAGACATGTGATTGTTTTTAGTTGGAGTGTGGAATGGGAAGGGCCAGGGGCCTGAGATCATTCCTCACCCCGACATGGTGATCTCCGATGTCGGCGTTGACCTGGCCATGGCGCTCTAGCTCTATCCTTATGCCATAGGGAGCGATGTTGGGATAGGGCCTACTTGCGTATAGTTCCATCTTGGTATGCTTGTTGCGGGTAGGGTATCGGGGGGGTGAGGTAATGTGGTCTCCGGCTGGCTGCACGCTCTGGCTCTATCCCTATGCCGTAGACGGCTGTACTAGGGTGGAGCCTACTTGTATTGACATCTAGGACTGGTTAGAAAGCGGAACCCACTTGCAAGCCCTTGCCAATAGGGGTTTAGGTATTGGTACGGTATGGGGTATCGGGAGGGGGGACGTGGGATTGTGGTTCTTCACGCCCGCCCGGACTCGGAGTCCTATCTCTATACCGGAGTGAGTGATGTGGGGCACGATGTAGTAGTGTGGTAGGTGCGACTATTGGGTGTGCTCACACTCTCGTGCATGGAGGTGCGGTGGCCGCCAAACCTTACCATAGCACAATTGCAAGTTATACCCGGCCCAAATTGTAATGTTAACTCATGCATGTGGATGTTGCATTGGTCTTGTGCTTTCTTGAGCCGTGTTGTAGCTCACCCCCGATATATATATATCTCTTTTCGGATTTGGATGCGGGGTATACGGTGGAGGGACTTCGTGGCCCGGCCCTACGGTGCGATGGCTGCCACGGAGACCACGAGTGTGGAGGGCGGGCATGATGCGTTATGCGAGTGCTCCTTTCGTGTCTTTCCTCTTTGATTTGGTTATTTTCAATTAAAGCTTTGTAATAAAATATTATTTAAATTCGATGGATGATGGAATAATTGGATTAATTATTTTTAATTTATTATTTAGTTCGGCTCATTGTTATATTATTTCATTTGCTAGTATTACTGCGGATTTTGTTGGTTTGCTCGGGGGATGATTGGTTGACACGGTCTTTCGAGATCTGGTGTGAACCGTGGTTTAATACCGGT
Organism: Protea cynaroides; assembly: GCA_028583415.1. Classification (NCBI taxonomy): domain Eukaryota; kingdom Viridiplantae; phylum Streptophyta; class Magnoliopsida; order Proteales; family Proteaceae; genus Protea; species Protea cynaroides. The sequence continues at coordinate 61,724,623 of CM053268.1, read as the reverse complement.
TCACTCACACTTCCAGTTCAGCCGGAATTGGGGTGTGACAACTTGGTATCGAGCCCTAGGCTCTGTCCCGGCTAATCATTCTCGACCATCCGTGTCCAATGAGTTGAGTTAGGAAAAATTAATAAAATTTTAAATAAGAACACACCATAAGCTTGTCGTGCTCGGACTTAAGAAAGATTGCATAATATACTAATAATGAAGAGAAATTTTAAGCAAGGGGGTTTTAAACAATACCAACTAACTCTTTGACTATGAGAACATAAATAAATACAAAGTGTACTCGAGTACGGTCCACGGGTCGGACCGGTTACTCTATTAACAAAATAAAATACGTGAACATCAAGCAAAAATCTAATCGGGCTATGGTGGAGTAAGCGGGCTGGATGGGACCGGGTCCGTTATATCATAGTCTCGCTCGTATACCTCCACGAGCCGGTGGACCTGGTCTGGTGACCCGTAAGGCTGCGTGCCGGGCGCCCCAACTCCGACCCATCTCTCATTTGTGAGACCGGGATGTCTCTCCGGGTATCGGGATGACTCTCTGGGTGTCCCCCGGGCTCGGTGAGCATGCGGATCGAAGGTGCGAAGATGAAGGGGGTGGAGCAGTGGCCGGCATGCGCCTAGCTGATCTAGGAGCCGGGCGGGTCTAGAAGTGCCGGCAACCGTGGGGTTTGTAGAAGGGCGTGGTGGTGCCGTAGCCGGCGTGTACCCCGCTGGTTCGGGGAATGGGATCGGACCTAGATGTCTGGGGCGGACGGCTGGAAGACTCTGTCTTTGGTGAATCTTTGAGGTGCGGGTCTTGGGATGTCCTCCATGTGGGTGTCCTCATCGTCCCCCATCTCGGCGACATGCTGCTTCCGCAGCTGCTGCTGCGGCAAGGGCCGCATGGTTTTGGGCGGGAGGGCGAGGCTGTAACTCCTCATCAGCGGCTCTAGGTCGTCCATCGCATCTTGTAGATGGCCTCGGCATCAATATCGGAGTTCATGGTCACCTCCCTAGGTGCCTCTCCCGCATACCGACACCCAAACGTCGTAGGAGTGCCGTAATCAACCTACCATATGGAAGGTTACGACACATCGGGCATCGCCGCGGTGATCATAACCCGCATGATCGGGTAGGGCGGACAAACCCGGTACTGGAGGCCACGCTGTAGGTAATGGGCCGGGTCAAGCGGGATACCTCTCCATAATGCCCACTACGAGGGGCGATATTATCTTTGAATGATCCGGCAATATAGGCGGGGTAAGGGATGAAGATTTGGGGCCGACATAACCCGTCCCGGTATTAATATCTGCGCGGCTATCATCGCCCCTGGTGTACTCATCAAGGTACCCTTTGACCACGGGGGCACGAGTAAACAAGGTCCCCATCGTGCGGAACCCCTAGTAGAGCGGCTAGCTCTGCTGTGTTGAAGGAGATTACCACCCCTTTCACATAGCTTGTGATGCGCGGGACTTCTAGCATTGTCCCGGTCATCCACATCTCCTTCCACCTCTAGGTTGGAGAAAAATAGCTTTACCAGATTTGGGCGGGTGCGTTCTCGATCTTGAATGACGGGTAACCACCCCAAAATCCCAAAAGCCGGACGCTACATCAAAGCGATGGAGATGCTCCGGGTTGGCGTACCGGCCGGATTCTATGTTTTTGGACTGAAACCAATCAAGCCGTGAGGCGGCCGTCGCGGCGAAAATACCTCTCGTTATACGAGGTGGTTAGGGGAGGCGTGCTGCTCATTGTGTTTGATGGAGCGTCTCCTTGGAGTGTGGAAATTATATAACTTGTGAAATCAAGGAAGCGTAGCGGTTAGTGTTAAATTTTGAGAAAATTTCGGCGATGTAACGGTTGTAAATGGTGTAAAAGCCTCGAACTCACCCAAAAGTTTGGGGAGGAGGACTTATGTAACCCCAGCTCTCTCCATCAAACCAAATTTATGCATACCGGGTGAAAAATTGGGAGAAATCAAACAAATTCAAGAAAATCGAAATTTTTCCCAAAACCTAGGTTAAAAATCGATTTTTGTTGATTTCTTGCAAACCAACCGATGGAACTCCAAATAGGTTGAGGGGTTTCACTCAGAGGGACCCCAAGAACCTTTTCCAAGCAACAAAAAGAGTTTTCCACGGTTGGAATTCCTCAATTTGAGAAAAGTTAAGTTTTGGGTAAAAGACGATGTAAAAATCATCTAAAGAGAGGAAAGAGAAGAAGCTTACCTTTTTTAGTCGGCGTGGAGACTCTTGCAAGAGTGAAAACCGATCCTAAGGACTCCGGATGCGCTGTAGCAGCTCGGAGAGGCGGAGAGAAATCGCCACCGGAGTCTAAACCAAGGAGAGAATGAGGAAAAGACAAGAAAAATCGCGATTTTTAAAGAGATTTTTAATGTCTTTTTGTTATACCGGTCGCGCTATCCTGCGACCGGTACCTCCCTGCGGTACCGTGCGACCGGTACCTGCTGTGAGGTATACCGGTCGCGCTATCCCGCGACCGGTACCTCCCAGCGGTACCCCGCGACCGGTACCTGCTGAGAGGTATACCGGTTCGCGCTATCCCGTGACCGGTACCTCCCAGCGGTACCCGCGACCGGTACCTCTCGGGAGGTATACCGGTTGCGCTATCCGCGACCGGTACCTCCCAGCGGTATGGTCCGGCCGGTATGGGCAAAAAAAGGGGTTTTTCTCCCCGAAAGTCCAGTACCTTGCCAAGAAACTCGGAGGTATTTGGATTGTACAAATCGGTATCAAAAACTTTTTGAGCGGGGGTTTTTTCGACCCTATGGGTTGTGTAAGTTGGTGAATTGAGGGTTATCTAGTAAATTTGAAAATTTTAGCTTTGATTACTTTTCGTTACTCTTTCTCTTTCCTTGCCACTCTTGTTAAATACTAGATGCACATGTTGAGGCTATAAATTGTTGGGATACATTTTTCTAAATTGCTCCATGTGTTTTGATGTATTCAGGTTCTTACAAGGTAGAGTAAAGTACCAATGGCAAGAGGTAATGGTCGTAGGTTTCCGCGTGAGGCGTCATCGCTCAGGGGCGCTGCGGTAGGCGGGGAGTTCGGGTGCGAGGACTCGAAGGGCAAGAAGAGAGGATAAGTGGGGAAGAGCGGGACCCCCTGAGCGCATCGAGAATTTAAGGCGGGCAAGTGAAGAGTCGCCATCCCGGGGGCAGCCATCTTCAAGCTCCGAAACAAAGATGGAAAATTTCATGTCTAGTATGGCGGCACAGCAAAGAAGTTTTTTGAAGAGATAACCAAAATGCTCGGACCACGAGCTGTACCGGCACCTACGGATGTGCCGGTCACCGGTGCGGGAAATGTTCAAGCAGCAACACTGTGGGGGTAAACACGGGCCTTTGGAATACCAACACGGCAAGAACCACCCGTCGGCGGGCCTCACCCGGTTACCGGCACACCGGTATATAATCGGGACCACGGAGGGTATCGGGGGCCAGTACCGGGGGTCCATATCCGGGTGCACACTATGGTGGCTATCGGGGGGCGGTCGGGGTGGCTACGCTTATCAGCCACGGTGGTATGGACGGGCGCCGTATGCTCGGAACAGCCTTGCTAAAGGCGGTGGATGGGTTCTTGAAGCTTAAACCACCCACATTTACAGGGGAAGTCGGGAAAGCAACGTGGCCGGCCACGGTGGATATCGAGAGATGGAGAAAAATTTCGGGTTGTTGGATTCGTCGGGATGAGGATAAGGTCTTGTATGCTACTCACATGTTGAAGGAAGAGGCCAATGGGTGGTGGAATTCCATTCGTAGGTACTTGGAAACCAAGCACCGGGTTATCACTGGCCTATATTCAAAGAGGCCTTCTTCGACAAATACTTCCCCGGGGAGTTTCCGTGACCGGATGGAGAGGGAATTCCTAAATCTGCAGCAATCACGGATGGTTCGTAGGCGTATCAGCAGAAGTATGAGGAGTTGTTCTTCTTCGCTCCCACCGGCATGCAAGAGGAAGAGACTAAGACTCACCGTTTTACCATGGGGCTGCAGGGCACAATCGGAGAACATGTTATGGGTCGGGGTTTGGTCATTTACAATGAAGCTGTACGGGTGGCTCGTGTCATTGAGTCAAGCCGGAGGGACAGCTTTGTGGCCCGGGACCGAGAGGTTTGAAGAGGCCGAATACCGAATTCCAAGGTGGAGGCGGACGAGGCAACAGGCCATACCGTCCATTCGGGCCGCAAGCTAGTACCATACCTCCCAAATCGGCTCCTGCAATGGCCTGCAAGCAACGGGGCCGGCCCCTAACGTCCAAGTGCTACAGCGTCAGCGGGTGGGGCACTATGCCGGATCATGCCCGCAACCCAAGAAGGAGCAGCGGTTGGGCAAGGTATATGCCGTTACTGCAAGGAGGCAGCCGCATCGCGGATGTGGTTACGGGTATTATTTTACACTTCCTCCTAAATTGTTGCATTACTTGTTGCATTTTTAAAGCTAAAAGGAATTTTTACAACCTCGGGAGCAGTAAATATAGCGGGGATACCGCAAGGGTCTGTTTGACTCGGGGCCACTCATTCATTTGTCTCGGTATCCTTCGGGAAAGGGCTAGGACATCCCATCAAGACCTTACAACCAAGTCCGCTAGTTCGGTCACCAATGGGGATCGAGGTGGTGTTAGAAGACTATTATGGACCTTGCCCGGTGTGTATTGAGGGGCGAGAACTTGAAGCCAATTTAGTCCAAGCGGAGATGTCGGATTTTGATGTTATTGCGGGGATGGACTGGTTAGCTAAACACTTCAACAAACACTGCTATGTCCTGAGAAGAAGTTGATGCTCAAGGGCAGCGATGGGAATGAGTTTCGGGTTCAAAGGGGTTAAGTTGCCAAGAAAGAGGAAGCTCATACTCTCGGCCTTAAAAGCAAAGAGGTGCTTAGAGAAAGGAGGAGTAGGATATCTTGTGTCGGTGGTAGATGTGACCGCTGAAACACGAAATTGGAAGACATCCGGGTCGTGCGGGAGTTCCCACGATGTGTTTCCCGGGAAGAATTACCGGGGTTACCACTGGCGGGGCTACCGAGTTTGTGATAGACTTACTACGGGGGGTGGCGCTGTGTCTAAGGCTCCGTACGGGATGGCTCCCTGCGAGTTGAAAGAATTAAAAACCCAAGCTGCGGGAACTTTTAGACAAGGGGTTTATAAGACCAAGCATCTCACCTTGGGGAGCACTGTGCTCTTTGTGGAGAAAAAGGATGGCGGTGTCTTTGTGCATGGACTATCGAGAGTTGAACAAGCTCACTATCAAGAGCAGGTACCCACTACCTAGAATAGATGACTTGTTTGATCAGTTGCAAGGTTCAAGTGTGTTTTCAAAGATTGACCTGAGGTGCGGGTATCACCGGCTAAAGATTAAGGACTCGGACATCCCAAAGACCGCCTTCGGGACACGGTATGGACACTCCGAGTTCCTTGTGATGTCCTTTGGATTGACTAACGCACCGGCATCATTTATGGAATTAATGGACCGAGTATTCCATGACATGTTGGATACATCGGTTATAGTTTTCATTGATGACATCCTTGTATACTCCAAGGACCGGGAGGCGCATGCGGTGCATCTCGAGCCGCATTACGAGGGCGAGGAAAGAAAAGGCGTATGCAAAATTCAAGAAGTGCGAGTTCCGGTTAGATGAAGTGGCCTTCCTTGGTCACGTGGTGTCGTTGAAGGAATCAAGGTAGACCCCGGCAAGATTTCAGCCATAGTCGGTTGGGAGGCACCGAAGGCGGTCGCTGAAATTCGTAGTTTCTGGGCTTGGCTGGATACTACGGAAGGTTTGTGGAGAACTATTCCAAGATTGTTGTTCCACTCACCAAGTTGACCAAAAGGGGCGGAAGTTCATATGGTCGGATGAGTGCGAGAAATGTTTCCAGGCGTTGAAGTCAAGGCTGGTATCGGCACCTATCTTGACAATTCCGGCTCCGGACCGCCCATTTACGCTATATCTGGATGCTTAGTGCGGGGCCGGGTTGTGTCTTGATGCAAGGCGGCGGGTGATAGCTTATGCCTCAAGGCGGCTAAAGGAGCATGAAAAGAACTACCCTACGCATGACCTAGAGTTGGCGGCGGTCATTCATGCCATCAAGACTTGGAGGCATTACGTATGGTGAGAAGTTCCAGTTAAGTCGACCACAAGAGCGACGTATCTATTCACCGGGAAGGACTTGAATATGAGGCGGAGGAGGTGGTTAGAGTTGCTCAAGGACTACGGCTATGATATCCGGTATCACCCCTGGTAAGGCCAACATAGTAGCCGATGCACTAAGCGGGGAAATGGGCATCGAACCACGAGCGGGACCAAGTACTAATGCGGCATTGGGCGCCGCTGTTTTACGAAACATCGGGGGGACGAAGAGCAACACCTAATTGAGTCGGTGATGATCCCATTGAGCAAGGGTTGATACACAAGTTTACCTTAATGTTTGCGGCATTAAAGATTTTGCCCGACCCGAAGGAGGAATTAAAGGCAGCGGTTTTACGGGACCCATACCTCGGGACGGGTTCAAGAGGATTTGGAAAGGGTCGAGCCAATCCGACTTTACGCTAGATGCGGACAAGGTACTCGGATATCGTGGGCGTTTGTGCATACACGAGGATGAAGATCCGGAAATCCGGAATCGGATTATGTTGGAAGCTCACGCCACTCCATATTCAATACACCCCGGCAGCACGAAAATGTACCACGACTTGAAAAGGTTGTGCGTGGTGGAGGGAATGAAAGGCTGATGTGGCTCGACATGTATTCCAATGCTTAAAGCGTCGGCAAGTCAAGGCGGAAAGACGAGAGACCTGCGGGACTACTACAACCATTGCCCGAGCCCGCGTGGAAGTGGGATTGTATTACCATGGACTTCGTCTCCGGTCTACCCATGACTCCAAGGTCGGTGAATGCGGTATGGGTAATTGTGGATCGCCTAACCAAAGCGCTAGATTTATCCCTGTCGGACCCCGGTATACCATGGACAAGTTGGCAAGGTTGTATGTGGACAACATAGTCGGGACTCCATGGGGTCCCGAAAGTATTGTATCGACGAGAGACCCCCGCTTCACATCCGGGTTACGGGAGGGACTGCGAGAAGGCAATGGGAGCGAAATTGAAGTTTAGCACGACCTTCCACCCTCAAGACCGGATGGTCGGTCGGAAAGGACCATCCGGTTTTAGAAGACATGCTTCGGGCATGTGCTATTGATTTCAAGGGGGCTTGGGATGAGAAGCTATCTCTCATTGAGTTTGCCTACAACAACGAGTTACCGGTCTACGATCCGGATGGCCCCATACGAGGCTTTGTATGGTAAGAAATGCCGGACACCTCTATTATGGGATGAAGTCGGTGAAAGAAGAATCGTTGGACCTGAATTTGTAGAAGAAACCTGCAAGGCGGTGGATCAAATCAAGAGCCGGGTAAAGACAGCTCGGGTGCGTCGGAAGCACTATGCCGATAACGGGCGGCGGGATCTTGAATTCATGGTAGGTGATAAAGTGTTTTTGAAGGTATCACCCGGTCACGAGGGCTGAAGCGGTTCGGCGAGAAAAGGGAAATTGTGTCCAAGATATGTGGGGCCCTATGAAATTCTGTCCCGGTGCGGCAAAGTGGCCTATCAACTTGCATTGCCGCCGGCAATGTCTAGCGTCCACGATGTTTTCCATGTGTCCCTACTGAAGAAGTATGTGCGAGATCCTTCGCATATCCTTGTTGCTGATCCTCCAGAGTTGAGAAGATTTAACCTTTGAGGTAGTGCCAATCCAACTCCTTAGCGAGAAAGGTACAACATCTTGAAGGCGGGATATCTACTATGTCAAGGTGCTTTGGAAAAGTCGGGACGTAGAGGAAATTACTTGGGAAGAGGAGGATGCCATGCGAAAAGAATACCCCCGTCTTTTTCGACTACGAAGGTGCGTACAATTTTGGGGATGAAATTCTTTTAAGGGAGGGGAATTGTAAGACCTACATGCAAATTTCGGGGACGAAATTTCTTTTAAGAGTGGTAGAGTTGTAAGAACCGTGCTCTAAAACCCAGTTTAACCATGGTTTTATGCGATGACAGGTGCCCCAGTCATAACCGGCCCGGAAGCGAAGCCGGGCAAGGGACCACGCAAGAAGCCGGGTGAAGAACCAATCAATTTCAGGTACGAAAAATGTGTAAAATTGGCTAAGTGCATACCGGTCTCACCATACCGGTCTCACCATACCGGATGCACTATCCTGCAACCGGTATGGCATACCGGTCTCACCATACCGGTCTCACCATACCGGATGCACTATCCTGCAACCGGTATGGCATACCGGTCTCACTATACCGGTCTCACTATCCTGCGACCGGTATGGTGCGAGACCGGTATAGTTCGGAGCGGGCTGTGTTTCTCTCAAAAATGGAAACTTAAAGTTTCCATATGAGGGGGGCGTGCTTTGGACGGCCTCCCTCTATTAATAAGGGGGAGACACTCCAAGTGAACCCCCTTTGTTCGAGAAGGAGTTGAGGGTTCAAGGAGGTAGGCGCCGCCAGGGAAGGAGCTGCCGGTGGAGGAACACGCCGCCAGCGACAACCGCTACCGGTAAAGTGCTCTATCCTTCTGTAGTGTTGTTTATCGGATCGGGCCGCGCGGCGGCGTGAGATCCGATGGAAAATGCTTAGATTCCTTTCGTCTTTCTTTCGGATCTGGTTGGTTTTTGGCATTCTAGCCAAGATCCGTAGGACCCCGGACTGGACCACAATTGATAGGGACCCTTGGGACCTTAGGGTGGATCGAGATGCCCCGGGGCTTTTCCCCCTTTTTGGGGGGCCCCGGTGAGGGGGGGGAGATAGGTGAAACCTTAGGGAGCTACCGTGGAGACCTCGCTCTCGGAAATCACGCCGTAGGGTATACCCTTGGGAGAGTCCCGCGGTATGGGCCGCGGTGTATACCGCTGGCACCATACCGGTCGCACTCAGCCAGATCTGAGTGAGACCGGTATGTGTGCATCCGGTATGCATACCGGCGGCACCATACCGGTCGCACTCGGTCGAGATCCGAGTGAGACCGGTATGTGTGCATCCGGTATGCATACGGCGGCACCATACCGGTCGCACTCGGTCGGATCCGAGTGAGACCGGTATGTGTGCATCCGGTATATACGGTCTACCGGTCTCACCATACCGGTTGCACTATCCTGCGACCGGTATGTGCGAGACCGGTATGTGTTCCGAGCCCTGTTTGTTTGGGAAAGCCAGGTTTTGGCTTCTAAAACTCTAATAAATGGAAATTAACATGAAAATATGGTTGTGTAGGACTTGTATGTGAAATTTCGGCGCCGAAAAGGATTAACACCACGCGTCAGGTAAGGGACAAGACCCGAAACTTAAATTAAAGATTTAATAATAAACCTTAGAGAGCTCTTTAATTTTCTGTATCAATTTATATGCTTGTTTGATGGATTGTGCATATCACATGTCATGTAGTGTAAATTCTATTTGATTTATCTGTTCATGCATTTCATATGCTAGGTGTGATGGATGTTAGACATGTGATTGTTTTAGTTGGAGTGTGGAATGGGAAGGGCCGGGGGCTGGGATCATTCCTCACCCCGACACCTTCTCGTAGCACCTTATCTTAGCATGCTTGGTATGGGTGGGGTATCGGGGGAGGTTATGGCGGGTGGTCTCCGATGTTGGCGTTGATCGGCCCACGGCGATGTGGCATGGTGATCTCCGATGTCGACGTTGACCTGGCCATGGACGCTCTAGCTCTATCCTTATGCCATAGGGAGCGATGTTGGGATAGGGCCTACTTGCGTATAGTTCCATCTTGGTATGCTTGTTGCGGGTAGGGTATCGGGGGAGGTGAGGTAATGTGGTCTCGCCGGCGGCCCGCACGCTCTAGCTCTATCCCTATGCCGTGTAGCGGCTGTACTAGGGTGGAGCCTACTTGTATTGACATCTAGGACTGGTTAGAAAGCGGAACCCACTTGCAAGCCCTTGCCAATAGGGGTTTAGGTATTGGTACGGTATGGGGTATCGGGAGGAGGACGTGGGATTGTGGTTCTTCCCGCCCCCCCGGACTCGAGTCCTATCTCTATACCGGAGTGAGTGATGTGGGGCAACGATGTAGTAGTGTGGTAGGTGCCTGACTATTGGGTGTGCTCACACTCTCGTGCATGGAGGTGCGGTGGCCGCCAAACCTTACCATAGCACAATTGCAAGTTATACCTGGCCCAAATTGTAATGTTAACTCATGCATGTGGATGTTGCATTGGTCTTGTGCTTTCTTGAGCCGTGTTGTAGCTCACCCCGATATATATATCTCTTTTCGGATTTGGATGCGGGGTATACGGTGGAGGACTTCGTGACCGCCCCAGCCTACGAGACGATGGCTGCCCCGGAGACACGAGTGTGGAGGACGAGCATGATGCGTTATGCGAGTGCTCCTTCCGTGTCTTTCCTCTTTGATTTGGTTATTTTTCAATTTAAAGCTTTGTAATAAAATATTATTTAAATTCGATGGATGATGGAATAATTGGATTAATTATTTTAATTTATCATTTAGTTCGGCTCATTGTTATAATTATTTTCATTTGCTAGTATTACTCGGATTTTGTTGGTTTGCTCGGGGATGATTGGTTGACACGGTCTTTCGAGATCCGGTGTGAACCGTGGTTTAGTACCGGCTTCCCCCCCCCCTTTTTTTGGGGATTGGGGGGGGGGGAGGGAGGGGTTAAAATAAAAAGAACCACACCATGAAACCCGATCTAAACCTTGATTTCATGTCGTACAGGTCTTCCGATCATCACCGGGGCCGGACGGGACGAGCGGATGACAATCGAGTATGAAATCGGACCAAAAAGACCAAATAAGTTGATTTTTTTTTATGGGGGGGGGGGGTGGGCGCCCGCGGGTTTTTTTTTGAAGAGTTTATTTTTTAAAGGATTGGGTTTTTTTGTTGGAACTTTTTTAAATTTTTAAAATAAATTTTTTTTTTTTTAAATATTAGATATATAAATTCAAAATTTTAATTTTAAAAATAATTTTTTTTTATATTTTATTTTTTTTTTATTTTAAAAATAAAAAAAAGGAAGAGGAAGGGGGGGGGAGAAGGGGGGGAGGGAAAAGGGAAGGGGGGGGAGGGGTGTGGGGGGGGAGCATGGGGAGGGAAAAGGAGGGGGGAGAAAATTAAAATTTTTTTAAATAAAATATTTGTTTTTGGGGGGGGGGGTTGTTTTGTATATAAAATAATAAAGGGAATTAACTTAAAGCATATTTTAGAAAAAAAAAAAAATAAAAATAAAAAAAAAATTAAGGAAAAAGAGGAAAAAAAAAAAAATTAAATTAATGGGTTGGGAAACGACTCTAAGTCAAAGCTCGGACTTAGAATGTGTAGGAGAAACTCTGGAATCAATAGAGAATGATCGACGACAGTCAAAAAACCAAGTATATGGTCTTCCGGAGACATACCGGTCGACCATACCGGCCGCAGGTCATGCGACCGGTACTGCGACCAGTATCTCTCGGGGAGTAGCCTGTGGGGACCGGCTGACCATACCGGTCGCCATTTTTCCCCACAGAGCTGCGACCGGTACCTGCAACCGGTCAGCTCTGTGAGGGGTATTTTGTAACTTCATTGGTTTTCGACCAACGTAAACCCTAAGAAACTATTCTAATTGAGCCATAATATTATGTAGGACTTTGTGATCGCACGTTTGGATCTTGCGATGTGGAGCAAGCTATCAAACGAGCGTCAGGTAAGGGAATCGGACCTAAACCCTAATAATTAATGGACAGTAAATTGTTATAAATAACAATGAATATGTGGATTGGTGTTTGTGCATATTGCATGTCATCCTTTACTTTCAGCTATTATTATTGTTCATGCATACTCACTATGCTAGAATGTGATTGCTAGACATGTGATTGTTTTCTTTGGTGTGTGGAATGGGAAGGGTCTGGGGTCTGGGATCATTCCTCACATTGGCACCTTTCGTAGTTCTATCTTAGCATGCTTGGTGCGGGTAGGGTATCAGGGGGAGGTTGTGGCACTGTGGTCTCCGGCCTGGCCACCACGCTCTAGCTCTATCTCTATGCCGTAGGGAGTGATGTTGGGATAGAATCTACTTGCGTATTGTTTTGTCTTAGTATGCTTGGTGCGGGTAGGGTATCAGGGGGAGGTCGTGGCACTATGGTCTCCGGCCTGGCCACCACGCTCTAGCTCTATCTCTATGCCGTAGGGAGCTGTGCTGGGATAGAGCCTACAGTGATGACATATAGGATTGGTTAGTTGCGAGCCCAGTTTGCAAGCCCTAGCCAGTAGGGGCTTATGTATTGGTATGGGTAGAGTATCAGGGGAGGTAGTGGATGCCTTAGCTCTATCTCTATTCCATGATGGGTGCATGTGGGTCGACAGCGTGTGATCTACTGTGCAATGCTACATACTCGTGTATAGAGGTGCGGTGGCCGCCAACCCTTTCTATAGCACATTGCAAACTTAAACGAGACCACAACATAAAATGATTGTTACTCATGCATATAATATTGATACACTGTCTGATTGTCTTACTGAGCTAAGTTGTGAGCTCACCCTTTGTATATATACTGTTTTTAGATGTTGATGCAGGTTACACGGTGGACGACCATATGAACGCTCCGACGTATGGAGGTGTTGCTGCTCTGGACGTATAGGCAGGAGAGGACGAGCATGACGCTTCATGCGAGTGCCCTTTCTGCGTGTACCTTTGACTTTATTTTATTTGTTTCAGTTATTTTATTAAAGTGATGTAAAGATATTTAATTACGTTTGGAATTTGGATAATTGAATACTTATTTAAATTTATCAATAGAATACTCAGTTCATTTATTTAAAGACTTCCGCTGTATTTATTATATTCTGAATATGTGGTTATATGCTATGGTTTGTATGAGAGGACACGGTCTTATTGAGATCCTAGTGTGAACCGTTGGTTCAATGACGGTTCACTCATACCATTCTGGTTGGTTCAGAATTGGGGTGTGACAATACCATAGCTCTGCCCAAGGTAAGAACTTCGCCCAGTTACGTTGTTCATTGCATACAAAACTGCAGAGATACATCTCCAAACATCGATTTGGAACTTCTGTTTGCCCATCAGTTTGGGAGTGCTAGGCTGAACTCATTGTTAGTGAAGTGCCCTGTAAACGAAAAAGCTCCTTCCAGAACAAGCTTAAGAATAAGGGGTCGCGGTCACTTACAATTGTTCTAAGGAACTCATGTAAATTTACTACTTCTGTTATGAATGTTTAGGCGACCTTTAGAGCTGTATATGGAGTGGCTAGCCCACAAGATGATCATACTTTGTAAGTCTATTGACTATAACAAGGATGGCCGACTTACCTTGGGACAATGGAAGACATGTAATAGAATCCATTGCAATATCCTCCCACACCTGCACTGGAATCAGCAACAGTTGTAGTAGACCTGCTGGTGACCAATTGATAGCCTTCACTTGTTGGCATATCTGACAAAATGAAACAAATGATTGGATTTGAGATCTCATACCCTTCCAAAAGAAACAGGCAGAAATCCTTAGGTAGGTGCGTTGTACACCCCCATGACCTCCCTTTGGTGTGTTAAGAAATTATGATATTATGATATTGCATAGAGGGGAGTTAAATGACAACACCCATTTATTATGGAAATATAGCAGGGATTCACGAACTGTAAATCCTGGAAATTCTTGTGTGCCATTACTCAATCCTTGATGTATTTGTTGAAGCTCCAGATTGGTCATATTTTCATTGCGCAATTGATCAAGAAAAGGAAAGGTCACACCTGATAAGCCAAAAAAACTCGTGCAATGTTGTTGTCGGAATACATGAAAGGCTACCTGGAGTGATGTTTTCTCTCCTTAGCTTATATAAGATCTCAAAATGGAACCCAAGAAGCTTGACCAAGAATTACTATTGTTCCGGCCTTTGTATGGTCTGTTCAGTGAGACTTTTGAGACTATGGTGATAAGTGTGTATGAAAAACTTTCTGTCGAGCAAGTATTGACACCATTTGAATACTGTAGAGGTAATGGTATACGTCTCCCTACTATAGGTTGAAGAGGCTTGCATTCTTGACGATAACTTCTTACTGAAGAAAGCCACCGGTCGATAGTTTTGCATAAGGATTGCACCGATGCCTGCCAACACCTGATGCATCAGTTTCTAACACAAATGGCACTTCAAAATTTGGCATAGCTAATACTGGAGCAGTTGTAACTGTGTTCAGGAGTTGGTAGAAAGCTTGGAGAGCTAGCTACATCACTCCACTTGAATGCCTCTATTTTCGGTAGATCAGTTAAAGGTGCCGCTATATGGGCATACCTTTGGATAAACCTGCGATAATATCTGCGGGCTTAACCTGCATTTGATGATATCCAGGTCTTAAATCCAGTTTAGAGAAGAATCAGGCACCATGTAACTCATGGAACAATTCATCAGCTGTGGGAATTGAAAAACGATCCCTTACTGTTATAGCATGTAATGCACTATAGTTGATGCAAAAACGCTAAGTGCCATCTTGTTTTTTAACTAGTAACACTGGAGATGAAAATGGACTCGTACTCTGTTGGATGATCCCAGGTTGTAGCATTTCTGAAACCATTTTCTCGATCTCACCCTTCTGAAAGTATGGGTACCAATATGGTCTCACATTGATAGGGTGGAACCCTGGTTGAAGGTGTATTTCATGATCAAATGCCTGGCAATGAGGTAATGCATTGGGTTCATTAAACATAGTAGCGTGGGCTTCCAACAACCGACTGAGTTCTTCGGCATTTGGTGAAGGTAAAGTACTTACTTGAAGATTCGGCCTCTGTGTTTCTAACTGAAAGATATCATAGCTACAGCATCTGTAGCAGCTAATCGTCTCAGAGTGTGATAAGATACCGACGTCAGAGATGGCTTAGAGGTTCCTCGAAAAATCACAGTCTGTTCCTGATCTGTGAAAGTGAGATTAATTGCCAATAATAAAAAATCACAGGTCCCAATTGAAGAAGCCATTGCACACCAAGTACGAGCTCTGCACCCTGGATCGGTAGAAGAAAGATGTCTACTGTAATCCGATGACCTTGGATGCAAACTGGTAATTGCCAAATATAACCTTCACTATGCAATCGCTCCTCATTGCCTACCGGAACAGACACTTGTGGTTCCTTTTCTACTAGCAAACCCAAATGGAAGGTCACACAACTCTGCAAAAAATTATGTGTACTTCCTCCATCTACTAGGATGTGTACATCTAAACCTTCTATTGTTCCTGAAAAACAAAGTGTACGCACCGATGCCTGGCCGGCGAGCGCATGGTATGATATTTCAGATTGTAAACATAGGCCTTGCTCTTCTTGTGTCGTGGTAACTTCAGTTGCAGATGTGGAATCTTCAATAGCTTCTGGTTCTAGATCAAGACTCACGTCTAATAAAAAGAATTGGCGATTCTTGTAGCGATGTCCGGCTGAGAATTTCTCAATGCAATTATAGCACAACCCCT
Source organism: Protea cynaroides (assembly GCA_028583415.1). Classification (NCBI taxonomy): domain Eukaryota; kingdom Viridiplantae; phylum Streptophyta; class Magnoliopsida; order Proteales; family Proteaceae; genus Protea; species Protea cynaroides. The sequence continues at coordinate 61,709,138 of CM053268.1, read as the reverse complement.
TTTCTTGCAGTGATTGCATTTTTACTGTACTGAGCCTTCTAATGGGGATTTTCCATCCAACTCCCGCACCTGGTGTAGTTGTCGGCATCGGCAACAGAGGTGGTTTTGGTGACTGTATTTTAACCGTACACGGCCAGAATCGTTGACGTTGGTCTGAGAATTTTGCCTCATGCAAGCATGCCAGCCCGACGGCTTGAGATAGGGTCGAGGGCTTAAAAGCTAACACTTCGCTTCTGATCTTTGGTTTAAGACCAGATACAAAGCAATTGATTAGAAAGGATGGTGAAATATTGCTGGTTCGATATGCTAAAGTCTCAAACTGAATCTGATATTCAGTCACCGAAGATGTCTGCACAAGCTTGGACAAAGCCCCTTGATGATCGTCGAATTCCGACGGCCCAAACCGCACTTCTAATGTCTTTGTAAACGTTGTCCAGGTGGTGAATTCGTCGTTTCGATGCATCCACTGGAATCACTGGAGCACCTTGTCGTCCAAATGGAAGGATGAAATTAACAGGCGTTGCTCGTCGGATGTATTGTGATAGGCAAAGAATCTCTCCGCCTTGAAAATGCAGCCCAAGGGATCGGTTCCATCAAACCTTGGGCAATCCAGCCATATCGATCTTGGATGATCTATCGTGGCGGTGTTAATGGTTGGCGAACTAGGATACCCTGGATTTGTCGATACACCATTGTTGTTTGTCGAATTTGTAGGGGCATCTTTGTTTGCAGATGATGTTGAATGTTCCATACACAATATCTGCTCCATTCTACTGTCCATGGCTGCCAGACAGAGTACGACATCTAAAAAGGCTTGTTGATGGTCTCCTTCCAATTTGTGAGCTGTTGCCGTGGTGGATTCAGTGAGTTGTATTGATTCATCAATCAAACGGAGCCGAGTTCCGTCAGCCATGGCAAATCAATGAAAGCACCAATTGTTACAAGATGTAATCAAGAACTTGAATTATGAAAAAGAAAGAATTACAGAAGTCGTAGAATCCTACGTTCGAGGGTAGGGAACCTCCAGAAGAAGAAAAAGATACTGTTACCCATTGCTTGCTTGATGTCTTACAACAACCTACCCTCTTTATTTTGTACTAAAACCATGCATGTGAGGCTTAGGTATTGTTAGGGAATTATACATCTATGATCTACATCCTCTGACACGTTGGATTTGACATCAGCACCACGTAAAGATTAACTATTTGACAGAAGGATAGAATCGATATTGCCCCTTGGTCCGCAAAAGGAAAAGGGTAAAATCATTATTTTAGGGATTTCGCACTATTCACTATAAATAGGGTGAATCCCGAGGATTAAGGGAGAGACAACATTTACTGCTCATTTATTACCGTTTCGAGATTCACGCTCTGACACTGAGGTCGGATAATCTCACCTCACCCCACACTTTATAATATTTTAGTGGGCTCGACACCGAACCCATTGACTGTTCACAGAGCCTAACTTTGGCATCGGAATGGACCCGGGGCATCCAGCCCTCCCCCTTCTTTGTCTTTCCTTGTCTTGCAGGTCCAGTCAGCACGGAGAGGACCCACAGGACGGATCCGGGCCGAAACAGTTTGGCGCCCATCGTGGGGCCCTTGAGATTCGACATCATAAGATAAAGTCAGAGAGGGATCTCCAATCATGAGTCCCCGACGGACCAGAAGTCACATGGTCAGTCCTAACCCCCCATTACTCGATTAACGTATGAATCCGGAAGAGGGAGACAGGTCGGAAGCTCGACCTAATCAAGATCGCGGGAAGCGGGCAACAGCCCAAGCACCTACATCGGAAGCATTCGTCACCTTTGAACAATTCGAAACTGTTGCGCAACAGCTCGCGGCATTAACAAAATTTGTGCAGGGATTACAGACCCCTGCGGCAGAGGCCACGTCTCGACCTCCTATGGGAAATATCTCCAGGGTGGTGCCACACCCAGAGGCTGACCCCCATCGTGGACGCACCCGAGATCGGCCAAGACAAAGTGGGGATCGATCGGCACGGCCCGAGAGCCAACGTCCGCCCTGCCCCCGAACTAAGCGGAACAGGCTCGACATCGCACCATGGGAGAATTCCGGCTCGAGACAGACTTGGTCCCCAGCTGAGGCCAGTACCCAGAGTCGATGAAGACGACATAGAGGAACTCTTGGTCCCTCGACGCATAGTGCTACCGGAGGGAGCCGTTGGGACAGACAAGCCCAATACCCCCATGGACCCTGCAGTTGCTGCACAAATAGCGGACCAGTTGGCGGTTCTCCACCGGAAGGTCGAAACAATGGAGAAGGCGGGAGTGTCCCAAGAGGAAGACAGGGATTATTACACGGAAAATCCCCTGACCGACATCATCATGAGGGTCCCTCTACCCAAGCGATTTAGCATGCCCCCCGTTGACTCTTACGATGGTTCTACCGACCCCATTGAGCACTTGAACAACTTTGTCGGTGCAATGGTCCTGCATGCAAATCCCGATGCGATCATGTGTAGAGCATTCCCGCTCACGCTCAAGGGAGCGGCGCGGATGTGGTTCAATAACCTCCCACCGCGCTCGATCGACTTGTTCAAAACCATGGGTAGACTCTTCAGGATGCACTTCCAGGGCAGCAGGGTGCAGCGGAAGACAAGCGCTCATCTGATGAACATGCGGCAATGATCTGGGGAAACATTAAGGGCCTTCTTAGCCTGGTTTAACTTGGAAGTATTACAGGTCAAGGACATTGACGAGGCGGTTCACTTCGCAACGCTAAGAGCAGCGGTCACCGACCCAAAGCTTAGATTCTCCATTGCTAAGAAGGAACCGGCCGATTTACAAGAGCTACTGGCGAGATGCGAGAAGTTCGCTAGTACCAATGAAATTTATGAAGCTAGCAAAAGTCTAGAGGTGATTCAACACAAGCGGAATGAAGAAAGGCCAGACCCTACGCGGCCGGGAGAAAGCAAAAGATCCCGAAGTGATGAAGCAAGGGCTAGGGGTTTGCTACAAAAAAAATTCAGTGACTACACGTCACTGAACAGGTCCCTCGGAGACGTGTACACCCTCATTGCGGGTGATGGGTACCTTCAGAGACCCCAGAAGATAGTCACTGAGGCGAGGAAGCGCAATCCCAACAAATATTGTCAATATCACCGCGACATCGGCCACACAACCGATGAATGTCGCAATCTGCAGGCTGAAATTGAAGACCTCATCTAGAGAGGCTATTACAAGCAATACATAGATCACAGTGCCCCGAGAGTACCAGCCCCCACGGCTGAGGATCGGGAAAGATTACCTCCTCCACCCCGAATGAGGACGCCAGAGCAAGAGCAGCGGCATCAGTTAGGACCAAGGCGGCAAGAAAGAATGAGGAGAGAAGAACCCCAAAGGGCAGAGAAGAGGAGAGATAGGCCGAACGAGCTTCGAGAGAGGCGTCGTGAGCAAGAACCCATCCAGCATGAGGAGAGGAGAGAAAGAAGGACACCGGCGCATCGGGACATAGGTGTTATCTTGTGTCGGCTCGAACGTATACCCCGTGAGATACATGAGGAGAATCGGATACCCAACTCTCTGGCAACCAGGGGTAGAACGAAGCACAGGACCGACCCAAGGGTGTCCAGGAGGCGCAAAGACCAGACCCGGCCTCCCCCTCCACTGCACGTCATTGATCCACCCACAGATGAGAATATACCTTATGAGCGCGTCTATATGATCAGACGCGCGAGACCACCGTACCATCCAGCAGCTAGATCAGGCTTTCCCCGAGGATCGAAGGTCGCAGCAGGAGACGAAAAAAGTCCGTCCGCTAGTCGACCCTTACCAGCCGCAGCAACCACCTCGGCCGCGGAGCAATGTGGAAATTTTAACCGACCCTTAATGACCGCAGCGGCCACTTCGGCCTCTGAATGCCGAGGGAGATTCCGCGGTTCGATCCCGGAGGATGATGACATTTGTGATCCTTCCACCCGGGGGGCGGAAGGCTTTGACAATAACGGGCGGACCAGCTGCGGCAACACCTCAACAAGAGCAAGAAAGGCCTATGCCAGAAGTGTCAAGTCAACGGAGTGGCCCGGAAAACGGGCTCGCACCGGGGATTTCCTCACATTCAGCGACGAAGATCTGTGCGGGTTAAAGTTTCCCCATGAAGACGCCATCGTCATCACCCTACGGATTGAAAATAGCGATGTGCATAAAATCATGGTCGACACAGGCAGTTCCATGAGACATCATTTATTGGCAAGCTTTCAAGCGCATGGAAATCCCCTTTGATCGATTGATGCCGGGTTGACTACCCCTTGATCAGTTTCTCAGGGGATCTAGTAAGTGTCAAAGGATCCATAAGGCTGCCGATAAGAGCCGGCACTTACCCCCGCGAGTCAAGAGTCACGATGAATTTTCTGGTAGTTGACGTCTCCTCCTCGTACAGCGGTCTCTTAGGGAGACCAGACATGATCGCACTACGATCAGTATCGTCTCCCTATCATCTAGTGCTCAAGTTCCCGACTCCGCGCGGGGTAGGGGAGTGCAGGTCAAATCAGCTGGTGTCTCGTAAATGTTACTCGGCGGAGCTTACCGATCACAAAAAACCTGCGAAGGCCCTGCAGGTACAAATCGAGGATTTACTAGACGATCCCAAGCAGCAGAGGGGTGGGCCAGCAGAAGACCTCATCCAAGTCCCCCTAGCTGAGGACAGCCCTGACCGAACGGTGCATATAGGATCAACCCTTAAGGAACCGTAGCGGGGCGCACTCGTGAAGTTTTTACAAGCTAATGTCGACGTCTTCGCCTGGTCAGTGGCCGACATGCCAGGAATTCCCAGGGAAGTGGCACAGCACCGCCTCAATGTGGATCCCACTAGACGGCCAGTACGACAAAAAAGAAGATCCTTTGCGGCACCCCGTCAACAAATCATCGATGCCGAAGTAAGAAAGCTGCTGGACGCCGGATTCATCAGGGAGCTGCACTACCCAGAATGGCTAGCCAATGTAGTCATGGTCCCCAAGACCGGTGATAAATGACGCATCTGCATCGACTTCACCGACCTTAACAAGGCCTGCCCTAAGGACAGCTTTCCGCTGCCCAGGATCGACCAGCTCATTGATGCCATAGCCGGACACGCCCAGTTAAGCTTTATGGACGCCTATTCCGGATACAATCAAATCAGGATGCACCAGGCCGACGCAGAGAAGACGGCCTTTGTTACCAGCCAAGGCCTTTTTTGTTACGACGTAATGTCATTCGGTCTCAAGAATGCGGGGGCCACCTACCAGAGGTTGGTCAACAAAATCTTTGCCGAGCAAATTGGACGTAACATGGAGGTGTACGTTGATGACATGCTCGTAAAAAGCTTAGCCGAGAATGACCATGTCCGAGACCTCGAAGAGGCATTTAGTGTACTCCGGCGGCACAGGATGCGTCTGAACCCTGCGAAATGCGCATTTGGGGTCACTTCGGGAAAATTCCTAGGATTCATGGTTTCAAACCGAGGAATCGAGGCAAATCCAGAAAAAGTTATGGCTATTCTTGAGATGGCAGCACCCACCTGGATAAAACAGGTACAGGAGCTCACCGGACGGGTAGCCGCGCTCAGCCGATTCATGTTGCGTTCTGCGGATAAATGCCTACCATTTTTTCAAATCCTGAAAGGCAACAAGACCTTTCAGTGGACGGACGAGTGCCAACAGGCGTTCGAAGAATTAAAAAACTATTTGGCATCTCCCCCGTTGTTGGTCAAGCCTGAGGTAGGCGATACTTTGGATTTATACTTGGCGGTTTCCTCAAAAGCAGTCAGCGCAGTACTGGTAAATGAAGTAGAAGGTGTCCAACGTCCCGTCTACTATGTCAGCAAAGTCCTATTGGAGGCCGAAACCAGATACAAATTCATTGAGAAGGTCGCACTGGCATTAGTCACATCCGCGCGGAAGCTACACCCGTACTTTCAGGCGCACTCCACCACCATCCTGACTGATCAACCCCTGAAGAAGATCTTGTCCAAGCCGGACATTTCTGGTCGAGTTATTCATTGGGCCGTTGAGCTCGGAGAATTCGATCTTCAATTCAAGCCACGAACAACCATCAAAGCCCAGACATTAGCAGACTTCCTAATCGAGGCATCACCCGAAGAAGATCCAGCCATAGACAACACACCCCCTGAAGAGCAAACACGGTCGTGGACCTTGTTTGTTGACGGGACGTCAAACAAAACCCAATGCGGTGCGGGATTCATTCTGACCAGCCCAGATGGGTTTCAAATCCGATGCGCTATCCGGTTCATGTTCCAAGTTTCCAACAATGCAGCCGAATATGAGGCCCTCATCGCCGGACTTCGTCTGGCCAAGGCAGTCATGGCAAGGAGAATAGAAGCGTCCAACGACTCCCAACTAGTGGTACGTCAAGTTAATGGAGACTACGAGGCAAAGAAGCCAAATATGTCTGCCTACCTCAAGAAGGTCCAAGAAGTTGCATCTGCGTTCGAATGCTTCCTTCTGCGCCATGTTCTTCGGGACCAGAATACCTTGGCGGATTCCCTATCCAAACTCGTCACCGCGGACTTAAGAGATCTGGACCATTCAGTATACATCAAAGTTCTGCACCAATCTTCTGTGGACCCCGCAACCAAAGCCGTACTATCAGCGGCGTCTGAACCATCATGGATCGACCCGATACTGTCATTTCTCCAAAGTGGCCAACTTCCAAAAGACAAGAAAGAAGTCAGGCGCATCCAGTCTAAAGCCAGCCATTACATCGTGGAGGAGGCTGTCCTTTACAAGAAGGCCTTCACATTCCCACTACTTCGGTGTTTACGTCCTTCCGAAGCAGAACAAGCTGTCAAAGAAGTCCACGAGGGCATATGTGGCGCGCACCAAGGGGTAGAGTTCTCGCTCACAAGATATTACGTCAGGGATATTACTGGCCTAAGATGCGGCAAGATTGTATCACCTACGTTAAAAGGTGCCCCAAGTGTCAGATTTACGCGCCGGTATCTCACTTGCCAGCCGCACCCCTCCGCCCTATCGAGGCAGCTCCCATCCCCTTCACTACATGGGTAATGGACATCATTGGCCCTTTCCCACCAGCACGCTATCAACGAAAATTTGTGGTCGTCGCCGTGGATTATTTCACAAAATGGGCGGAAGCGGAAGCACTGTCTAGCATTCCGAAAAGTGCCATCAGAGCCTTCTTCATCAAATCTGTGGTCTATCGGTACGGCATTCCTAGAGTTCTCATCACAGATAACGGCAAGCAATTCGATAAAGCAGCCTTCACGGCATTCTACGTAGAGCATCGTATTGAGCACCGGCGTGGCGCAGTAAAGCACCCACAGACTAGCGGACAGACGGAGGCCACCAATAAGATTCTGGTGAAAGGCATCAAATCGCGACTCGATGGCACGAAAGGTCGGTGGTTAGACGAATTGCCGCACATTCTTTGGGCAGATCGGACCACTCCTAAGACAGCTACCGGAGAATCTCCCTTTTGACTGGCCTTCGGTACGGATGTCGTGATCCCATTAGAGGTTAGAATTGCATCCCATCGAATCGCCAATTATAACCCAACCACAAACGAGCAAGGATTACGCGCCAACTTGGATCTCGTGGAGGAAGTAAGGGACCAAGCCCAGATACGAATCGCGGCCAATCAACAGCAAGTGGCGAGACACTACAACAAGAAGGTACACCCCCGATCGTTCAAGGAAGGAGACCTTGTACTCAGAAGGACCATTGCCTCTGACCCTACTCATCAAGGGAAACTGTCGCCCAATTGGGAGGGCCCCTATCAGGTCACACAAGCGTTGCAAACAGGATCCTACCGCTTGATGGATATAGAAGGTCAAGCCCTGCCAAGAGCATGGACGCCGAACACCTTCGGCCATTTTATCAATGAATATCCTTCGACTGTACATACTCCATTTCGGCGCACCAAGGGACATCAATGAACTTGCATCATAGCAATGTCCCATCTCTCCAACACATTCAACAGCAAGGACGCGCACAAAGCGTTAACCCCGGCTCCGCGCCGGTACGAATAAAGTCCCGGCCCTGCGCCGATGTGAAACCCAGTCGACCCAAGGCTTTCACCAAGTGTGGAAACCCATTGGGCCGAGGAGGGTAGACATGGCTCCGCGCCGATACGGATATCATCCCGGCCATGCGCCGATGTGAAACCCATTCGACCCAAGGTTTTCACCAAGTACGGAAACCTCTAGGGCCGAGGAGGGTAGACACGGCTCCGCGCCGATACGAATATCATCCCGGCCCTGCGCCGATGTGAAACCCATTCGGCCCAAGGTTTTCACCAAGTACGGAAACCTCTTGGGCCGAGGAGGGTAGACACGGCTCCGCGCCGATACGGATATCATCCCGGCTATGCACCGATGTGAAACCCATTCGGCCCAAGGTTTTCACCAAGTATGGAAACCCCTTGGGCCGAGGAGGGTAGACACGGCTCCGCGCCGATACGGATATCATCCCGGCCCTGCGCCGATGTGAAACCCATTCGGCCCAAGGTTTTCACCAAGTACGAAAACCTCTTGGGTCGAGGAGGGTAGACACGGCTCCGCGCCGATACAGATATCATCCCGGCCCTGCGCCGATGTGAAACCCATTCAGCCCAAGGTTTTCACCAATTACGGAAACCTCTTGGGCCGAGGAGGGTAGACACGGCTCCGCGCTGATACGGATATCATCCCGGCCCTGCGCCGATGTGAAACCCATTCGGCCCAAGGTTTTCACCAAGTACGGAAACCTCTTGGGCCGAGGAGGGAAAACACGGCCCCGCGCCAAAACGGATATCATCCCGGCCCTGTGTCGATGTGAAACCCATTCGACCCAAGGCTTTCACCAAGTGTGGAAACCCCTTGAGCCGAGGAGGGTAGATACGGCTCCGTGCAGATACGGATATCATCCCGGCCCCGTGCTGATGTGAAAACCCATTCGACCCAAGGCTTTCACCAAGTGTAGAAACCCCTTGGGCCGAGGAAGGTAGACACATGAACCGCCCATCAAAGACATGAACCTTTCATCAGATACAAGCAGGAAAGAAAGCAAACACACAGGACTACATCCAAAAGCCTTCCATTTATTAAGGGCAAAGAAATTACATCGGTATTCTCAAATGATACCGCACAGCGGTAATTACATCATTGTAAAAAAATAATAATAATAATATATATATATATATATATATATATATATATATATATATATATATATATATATATATATATATATCCTAAGTATGGGGGTGATCCTCGGCAGAGACACCTTTAACTAGAACCGACTCTGGAGGACGAGAACCACCGGGAGTAGGGGGTGGCCCTCGGCGGAAGCGGCACCGTCCTGGGGGGTCGTGGGAGTCCCATCAATGTCCGAAGAGACTTGAGGCTCTTCACCCTCGAACACCTCGTCCAGTTATCGGAGCATCTCGTCATCTTCCACCTCAGGGATCTTCACCTCGTCCTCGTCAGATACCAAGCACGCGGCACCGGTATAGTCTACGCCCGACATCTTCTCGTCTACAAATTCCTTCAGAGCAAGTGCCCCCTGGGTAAAGCTCTGAAGGGATAGCCGCCCCACCAGCTCCTTGAACCCCTCGGACCTCTGGTACAACCGCACTACGTTGGTTGCGAGGGAGCGCACCTTCATGTAGCCGTCACGCCACCGAGACCGGTGAGTCTTCGCCCGATCCAGAGCCAGCTTCAGCTGACCGATCCGTTCCTCCCGTGACCTGGCCTCATCCTCAAGACGTTGCTTGTCTTGACGCACCTGGGCATTTTCTCGCACCAAGCGAGTGACCTCGGCAGTCACGGTAGTCACTTCACGCTCTTTGTAACGTAGTTGTCTTCTGGCGTCATCCCTCGCTTCCTCAGCAGTATGCAGCTTGCTATCCGTCTCGGCCAAGTTGCGTGCCGTCTCCTTGGCACGTTCTTTCAACGTTTCAAGGTACACGTTGAGCTGCATTAAAGTAATAATCATGTTAGCAAAGGGATAAAGAAATCTGCCGACCGAAAAAAAAGAAAAAAAAATATTATTACCGATGCGCCAAGTGTATCTGCCCCCGATATAAGCGAAGGCATAGGGAGCCCCCGCACCAAATATCGGTCCCGAGGAAGGATGGCCCCCTGCAGTAGTTCCCTCGCAGCCCGGATGTCCCCATGGCAGTATCCTCTTCGGTTAGCGCCCAGTCAGGACGAAATGCTCGTTCATCCCCAGTACGGTCGCGAGTGGAGGGTCCCAGCAGGGGAATGCGCCTAACCTCGCCTCGGACATCGCCCGTGACCTGAGGCACCCTAGGCCTCTCGACAGGTGCAGCTGGTGAGGTCCGGACTCGTACCGGGGTCGGTTACCGTGCCGCGATAACCTCGAAAGTTTCCCCCAGCGCCAGAACAGCCTCCGTTTCAGTAGCAGGGGCCCCCTTACCTGAAAAATCAAGGACACGGTACCGAGGAATGAGAGGCATTGCATAGACACGCGCGACAGAGGCCAAGGCAGAATCAGGATAAAGCTTACGAGTCCTTTTAGGAGGCCGCCTGGTGATGTCACCCTCGGCACTAGCCGGATCCGCGGCAGCCCTCGGCGTCGAGCCCCCTTGGGCCCTCTTTTCCGCAACCTCCTTCCTCGCCTCGTTCTTCTGCCTCAACTCCAACAGATACTCCGTGCTTAATTTCACTGCAAAACACAACATCAGAATTAGCCCAGTTAGTAAGTCAACATCGGCTCGACAACAATAAAACAATACTCACAAAGACGGTTTTCATGCAACACAAGGGGGTCCCTTAGTTCGGCCACCCGAATTCGAGCCCCTTCGGTACTCCGAGCACGCCGCAACATCTCAGACTCCTCAGGAAGCAGGGGCGAGTCCGTGTTGAACGCCTCTGCATCCAACTTCCTCCAAACATTCGCCAGCGTAACATTCGCACCTCGGATGTAGAAAAACTTATTCTTCCACAACTTGATCGAGGTCGGCTTATCTGCCAAGAGGTCGTCAAACTCGGGCCGTTTCGCGAAATAGTATCATCCGGACCGGCAGTAGTCGTTAAAGGTGAACATGTGGCGGAACATGTTCAGTGTCGGTGCGCACCCCAACCTCTGGAAGTATATGATGAATGCCATCATATTCTTCCACGAGTTCGGCATCAGTTGAATGGGAGCCAGTTGGTAAAATCCTAAGATTTCAGCCACTAACCCGGCACCAAGACCGAAAACCAGCCTTGAACATTTCAATCTTCACGCATAGCTCCGACCTACGACTCCAGCAGGCCCGCTCCCCCTCGAGGGGCTTCCGAATCTCCACGTCATCCGAAATCTGATATCACTCCCGAAGATTGTTGAGTTCCGCCTCGGTCACAAGCGACACCTCTCCCCCGGCATCAAAATCTGGAGGAGCCTCGGCCTCTTCCCGGGCATGTATCAACACCTCCGAGCCGACCCCATGGGTAGACACTCCTAACAGCATTTTTTGTCGGGAGGGACCTACTTCGGTCAAAAGCTCCATCTCGGAACCACCCTCCGAAACTCGCCCCACCGAGCCACTGGGTAAGGAGGAGCTCGAGGTCGACCCACTACCAGATGAGGTCGAGCTACCACCACTACTACTACCGCTGCTGGAGGATGTCCCCACCTCCTCTATGTCTACCTGAACATCGGTCTCCCTACCTTCGTCGGCCATACTACAAAAAACTAAGGGAAAAAACTTATTGATTGACAGATCGCACCGAGCTCAAACGACCGAGCCGCTTCGAAATCACCAATCCGATGTGTAGGATGCAGAACCGAAGTGAGCGCGAAACAGTTGCTGCTGCGAAACTCAGAGTGGGGGACCTCCATGCCCCACTCATCTTTTATAAAGCATTAACCCTCCTAAAGACACGTGGCGCCACATCATTGACAGGTTCTTCGGTGCATTTATTATCGAGTATAAACTCGGGTCCGTCAATCGGATCCCGCCTTGCGGTATCCATATCAGACTCGCAACCCGAACCCGGATCCAGGGACCACTTCGGAGCCATCATCCCAGGAACACCGAGGCATATTGGCCGCAGTGCCCACACGGGTCCAAATGGCTCGAGTCACGTGATAGTCCCGTGATAGCCACGGAGCCATCATCCCAGGAACACCGAGGCACATTGGTCGCAGTGCCCACATCGGTCCAAATGGCTCGGATCACGTGATAGTCCCGTGATAGCCACGGAACCGTTCCCATGAACACCGAGGCAAATTGGCCGCAGTGCCTACAACAGTCCAAATGGCTCGAATCACGTGATAGTCCCGTGATAGCCACGGAACCGTTCCCAGGAACACCGAGGCACATTGGCCGCAGTGCCCACAACGGTTCAAATGGCTCGGATCACGTGATGGTCCCGTGATAGCCACGGAACCGTTCCCAGGAACACCGAGGCATATTGGCCGCAGTGCCCACAACGGTCCAAATGGCTCGGATCACGTGATAATCCCGTGACCGCCACGGAACCGTCCCAATGAACACCACAGCAAGTACTGCAGTGAGTTGACCGCGGTGCCCACATCGGTACCGAGCCCAGGACACGAAGCAAATACCGCAGTGAGTTGACCGCGGTGCCCACATCGGTACCGAGCCTAGTAAACTTAGCAAATACCGCAGTGAGTTGACCGTGGTGCTCACATCGGTACCGAGCCCAGTAAACTAAGCCAATACCGCAGGGAATTGACCGCAGTGCTCATCTCGGCCTCGAGCCCGATACCCAAAGCAAGTACCATGGTGAATAGACCGCGATGCCCACCTCGGCCACGTCCTCGGAACCCGACGCAAGAGCCAGCATGCCCTAAACTGACGTAGCAGCTCCAACCTCAGATAAGTACTCTTCCAACCATCACCAGCACATCCCAAGCTGCAAACAGCTCGCACCCCAGACAAGACCTGCCGGATAAAAAATGCAAACCTTCCGAATTTCGATAGAGCAACGAGGCAACTTGTTAGGGGAAGGGACCATATCTCTATTTTTGCTCAACTGAACCCTACAGATTCGGCAGGGCAACGAGGCAAGTGTTAGAGAATTATACATCTATGATCCACATCCCCCGACACGTCGGATTTGACATCAGCACCACGTAAAGATTAACTATTTGACAGAAGGGTAGAATCGGTATTGCCCCTTGGTCCGCAAAAGGGAAGGGTAAAATCATCATTTTAGATATTTCGCACTATTCACTATAAATAGGGCGAATCCCGAGGATTAAGGGAGAGACAACAATTACTGCTCATTTATTACCGTTTCGAGATTCACGCTCTGACACTGAGATCGGATAATCTCACCTCACCCCACACTTTATAATATCTTAGTGGGCTCGACACCGAGCCCATTGACTGTTCACAGAGCCTAACTTTGGCATCGGAGTGGACCCGGGGCATCCAGCCCTCCCCCTTCTTTGTCTTTCCTTGTCTTGCAGGTCCAGTCAGCACGGAGAGGACCCACAGGATGGATCCGGGCCGAAACAGGTATATATGTTTTGAATCAATTAATGGACAAAAACTTAAAAATGTTTACCACCCTCGAAAAAAGAAAAGAGGAATTTGCAAAGGATTTGCAGTAGTTAGCATGGATTCTGGGTAGCAACTAGGATCCTCTCCGATTGGAGTGCACGTAGCCCGATGCATGGCATGGGGCTGCGCTCCAAGTGATTCGATATCATTGAATACACTCATTGGGCAGCCAGTGTCGGAGGGGATCCAGATTGTTATGGGTAGTACTGTTCATGGCTCGGCCCATGAAGTATTTGAATGTTGATCAAGATCAATTGACTGAGCCCAGATCCTCTTCTCACGCATGCCAACTGCTCCCTTTAGTTGTTGTCTACAACCTATTGCATTTTTTTCTTCACTTAATCTATTCAGTCTTTGGTGTTTTTTAGGCAAAAGGTTTTGTATATGGCCACATACATACACGGTCATACTTTCAACCGTCGGATAAAGAAGTGTACCTCAAACTATCTATCCATCATTGAATGAAGGGTTAATAATACCCTGACCGTATACAAACACGGCCTATGTACAAAACCGACCCTTAATTTTTTTAAATGGAAAAAGTCTCTGGTGATTTTGGACATTGTTCAAATTGAAAACCAAGTTTTTCGCCACCCATAGCAAAGAAGATGTTCTTCACTTTGGAGTTTGGTGAGTATAAGAGAATAGGATCTAAGAATAATTGAAGGGCATACTCAAGAATTTACAAGGCTGGTCATTTAATGATTCTGTAATCTCATTTCCCTTCTTTGTGTTCACCCATGGTAGAGAAAAACTTTCTCTTTGTAGGAGGCCATGTGATGCTTTACCTCCACTAGTTAACTTGGACTGGTAATGTGATAAACCTTGGTTGACACTGAGGGCGGTGAATCAGTGTATTAATTCCCTTACAAACTTTTCTTTGCTACCCAGAGCTGATGGAGAGTCATACAGTCACACACAAACAAGCATATGCAAATTTACCTCGTTACCACTCAGTGGCCAGGTTTACCGGATTTTTAATATAGAAAAGTATATCAGAGTGCAACACAGGAATATTACGTGGTTCACCACCATAGTGTATGATGGCTAATCCACGGAGTAATGCCAATGGGCTTCATATATACTCAATAGGCTGTTTTTAGTCTTTTACAAGACAAGGATAATTACCCTGTGTTTTCCCAGTATAAAACTAAGAGGGCATAACTGTCATACCCCAATTCTGGACTAACCAAAATGGTGTAATGAACCGTTAATAAACCAACGGTTCAACCAGGATCTCGAATAGGCTATGCCCACGTTGTTAAACCAAAACACATTCCACATTAATCAGAGGTAATAAACTAAATAGCGGAAGTCTTACAGATAATGAACTGAGGTCTAGTCATGATAAATAATTAATATTCCATTTATCTCCAAGTAACCAAAACATAATTTAATACATATTACAAATATTCAAATACGAAAATTTAAAATCAAACGTATCCACAGTGAAACGCTCGCTTAACGAATCATAATAGTCCTCCATAGCTTGCTCATCATAGCCGCCACCCGTTTACATGTTGGCTTGTTGATATAATCTTCAACCGTAATACCTGCAACATCAGAAACTAAAAGATTTGTGCGCATGAGGGTCAGCTCTCCAACTTGAGCTCAGTAAGAAAACAAAACAATGCAACAAACATATGCATGCATTCAATTCATATATGTGGTCTGGTTTATAAGTTTGCAATGTGCTATAGAAAGGTTCGGTGGCTGCCCCATCTCTATACACGAGTGTGTGAAACCGTCCAATAAAAATGGCACTGTCGACCCACATGCACCCACCATGGATAATATACACACCATGAAAACGGCATGGCTGTACCGGTTGCCCATACCAACACGTAAGCCCCTGCTGGCGAGGGCGTGCAAACTGGGCTCGTAACTAACCAATCCTAATGTCAAACAGTGTATCCAAGGCCTCACCCTAGCATCTCTCAATACATCCATAGAGATAGAGCTAAGGCCCCCCGGCAGAGTCGAAGACTACACGGTCTGAGACCACCTCCCCTGATACCCTACGATGTAATAGTTCTGCTAAGGTAATGGCGATAGGACGATGTCAGTGGATATGACTTGAGTAGAACCATGGCACAATATACACCCCATGAAAATGACATGGTTGTATCGATTGATACCATCTCCTACCCGCACCATGTACACTAACCACACACATACATTCACATGCATATTCCTAGCATCATCATCGTCATCATGTTATAAATAAACAGAATTAAATATGCATGAACAGTAATAGCAGGAATATTGGATGACATATTGAATGCACATACAAGCATACACGCATAGAATCAGTCATGGCATTGGACTCAAGAAATAAAAACAGTTTATTATTAGTCAATTAGTTTAGGTTTTGTTCTCTCACATTTGCTTGAGTGTAGATCATCTTTCAAGCTTTAAGAATCACTTTTATATCAATAGGAAAACCTAACAAGTCGATATATTTTAGTTTGAAGTCATTCCGATAATTTTAGGCTTGTTTTTAAGGACGGGTCGCAGGTAGGGTCGCAGTCTACATCGACCCCCAGGGTAGGGTCGATGCCAGGGTCGGATGTTCCATCGACCCTGGGTGCGACCACCCCTATTATGGACTTCCCGAATACTGGGGGTCGATCCTGTGGTCTGGTAGGGTCGATTCCCAATCGACCCTACGTGCGACCCCCCGTGGTTTGAGTCAATTTTTCCATTCTACAGTCCATTCTTTCATGTTTGGGTCCTTTGACTTACTTTTATAGTCCATTCTATGATTGTTCTATGGCTCAAAACTCCAAGTTACTCACTTTTCATAGTTTTCCATGATTTCCATTGGAATTCATCCATGGATGGTTGGTATTAGGGTTTCTCCTAACCTAACTTCATCATAATCTATTCTAAGCTTTCAATTCAGATAGGGATTGAGGTTCATACCTTTTGTAGTCCGAGTTTCAAAGATTTCTCTGAGCTTCTTCTTCTTCCTTAGCCTTTTCTTCATGTTTTTCCTTCTCTTCTTCTCTTCCTTCTCTTCTCTATCTTTCACTTTTAATTAGGGTTCTAAAAGGAGTGAAAGAGGCTTAGGGACGTCCTATTTATAGAGGAAAATCTCACAAAATACGTCCCATTGAGTTTAGGAAAGGTCCCAATCGAAATTAAGAAAGTTTCCTAATTTTCGATTCATATTATTGTTTTGCTGTTTTTCGGGGGTCGATGCTAGGGGGTCGATGGGGGGGGGGGGTCAGACAATGCGAGACCCCTGCGACCCCCCGACCAAAAATCAGGGGTTGGACTTCTTTTGAGGTGGGGGTCGACCCTGCCTGTTTGGGCATGCTACCCTACCCTCATTTTGACTGTTTTTGAGTAAAATTTCATATTGGGTCTTGGTTTTCTTCACACACTTGGTCCACTTGGCTCGACCATGATATGTAGATGGTTACGACACAAAATGTAAGGTTAGACCGGGTTCGTGGCGTGCGGGTCTTACAACTCCACCACCCTTAAAAGAAATTTTATCCTCGAAATTTGAATGTACGGATCTTACAACTCCCCCATCCTTAAAATAAATTTTATCCTCAAAATTTGAATTTATGTGGGAATTCTGTTTCCGCATTGCATCTTCTTCCTTCCATGTAATCTTCTCCACGTCTTGTCTTCGTCAGATTATCTTTATATAATAATTATCCTAATTTTTGAGATATTGTACCTTCCAACTAGTGAACTAGGTTGGTACTACTTCAATAGTTAAATCTTCTATCTAATCCAGTGGATCAGTGGTCAATACCTTTGATATGGATCTCCAATATACTCCTTCAATAGAGATACGTGAAATACGCCATGCGCACTAGACATGGACAGCGGTAACGCTATTTGATATACAACTTTTCTACGTCTCTCCAATTTTATGAGGTCCAAAACATATATCGGATACAACTTTCCCTTCTCGTTGAATTGTTTTTAATCCGTGCATAAGTGATATCTTCAAGAACACTTTATCACTTATGGCGAACTCGAGGTCTTGGTCTTGGTTCTCTTCTGAGAAACTTGAGCTATCTTGGCCCTTTTCTTTGATCTTGTCTACTACTCGACAGGTTTCTTCAACAGACTCAGGTCTTACCATTCCTTATTCACCAACTTTATTCCAAAACAAAAGAATTTTACATTTCTACCGTACCATGCTTTATAGGTGACATCTACATAGTAGCTTGGTAGCAAATTCAATCCACATATAGCTTAGTTAGCTGCTCCAAAGCATACCAAAGTCATATAACAATGGAATGAATTATCTTCCTAAGGTGATCAACAATCACCCAAACTGCATCAACCGTTCTAGGAGTCAATGGCAAATCATTGACATATTTCATTGTACTACAGTTTTACTTCCAGACTGGCTCCGATAGTGGTTATGGTAAGCCATGTTGGTCTTTGTCTTTCAGCCTTTACTTGCTGATAATTCAGACACTGAAACATGCATCTAGCCACAACTACTTCCATTCCCTTCTACCAAAATAATCTCTTCATGTTTTGGTATATATTATATTTCTAGAATGTATCCAATACGGAATAGAATGGGCTTTTAACCTTATCTTATATCTTATGATCAGCATTTTTCACTTCAGGTATACATAATCATCTTCTGTATCATAAGAACTTTTTCGCATCCGGAGTAAGTCAGGGTTTGGGTTTCCTTTCTCTAAATCTGCTTACACCGTTCTTATATACAGATCTAACAAAATTGCTACTTTTACTTCATCCAACAATTCAGAGATGATCTTTAATGCCACAAGCGCAGCCGACGAACTATTGCTCCATAAGTTCATCCATAAATTCTCTCTCAATTGGATCATCACGAGTTTCTATTATATGTTACTCTCCTTTCACTCTGAATTTGTTGCTGTGAAACATAAGACAGCATCTATATTGGTTCCTTCCTCGGACTTTATAATTCTCTTTTTGCTTAAGGCCTTAGCTACTACCTTAGCCTTGCTCGGATGACACTGTATATCACAGGCTTAATCCTTGAGCAATTCCAACCATTTTCTTTTCTTTATGTTCAACTCTTTCTAATGAAGAGATAAATAAAACTCTTGTAATCCGATTTAATTTGAAATTCTTCTCTATATAGGTAATGTCTCCAAGTCTTGATTGCATAACTCATCACCGGTACTTTCAAGTCATGAGTAGAGTAACTCTTCTCATGCTCCTTCAGTTTTCTTGAAGCATATACAATCGCTTATTTGCCTTGCATCAACCCGCATCCTAGATCCAATCCGAAAGCTTCGATGTTTAGGGTAAACGGTTTCCCTGGTGTCTGAATGATCAAGATGGGAGTTGCTATCAACCTTACTTTAGAATCTGAAAACATTCTTCACACTTGTCAGTCCAATTAAACTCCTCTCCCTTCTTGGTTAGCTTGGTAAGAGGTTTTTGCGATATTAGAGTGGTCCTCTACAAATCGTTTGAAATAACCAGCTAAACCCAATAACTTCTGATCTTCGCAATATTCTTTAGGTGTTTCTTACCATAAGATTACTTCTATCTTAATAGGGTCTACTTTAATCCCTTTTTACGATGCCATGTGATCTAAGCAGATCACTTTGTTTAATCGGGTCTCATATTTCTTGGACTTGGCATAAAGCTTTTCCCTTTTCAGTTGTTGTGAAGCTGTTCTAAAATCCTTTGTATGAGTTGCTTTATTCTTGGAATAAACCAAAATATCATCTATGAAAATTATGACCGACGTGTCCAACATGTCATGAAACACCCAGTTCATCTGCTCCATAAAAGATCTAGGGGCATTGGTTAATCCCAACGTCATAATCGACAACTCAAAATTGCCCAATCCCGATTCTAAACGCTATTTTTAGAATATCGCTATCTGAATTCTTCCACTAATGATATCTTAACCAAAGATTAATCTTAGAAAATACCTTTGCTTTTTGCAACTGTTTAAACAAGTCATCAATCTGAGGTGATAGATATCGATTCTTGATCGTGAGCTTGTTCGATTCTCGATAGTCTATACATAATCTGGCACTACCATTCTTCTTCTTCAAGAATTGGTGCTCCCCGTGATGCAATACTTAACCGATTGGAACCCTTGTCTAATAACTCCCGTAGTTGAGTCTCAATCCCTTCAACTACGTAGGAACTACTCTATAGGTGCCTTTGACACAAGTATCATCCTTGGTAACAAGTCGATGACGAACTCGGTCATATGATCAGATAGTAACCCAGGTAAGTCTCCTGGAATACATCAGGAATTTATGCATCACATCAATATCTTCCATCTGTGGTGCTTCTTTGGTAACGTATACCACAGATACCATATATCCAATTTTTTTCTCTTCAAAGCGTCTCTTCGCCTTTAGCATAAAGAGGATCGGCTTTCGCTTCTTAGGCAACATGCTTCCAATAAAACCAATTTATATGCCGTCTTTATTCTTGAATGATAACTACATAACAACTTTGTAGAGTATTGAAACAACCAGTTTATTCCCAAGATGACGTCAAAGTCTGCCATCTTAAGTCGATTTAGGTTGCATCCAAATTCTATCCATCCATATGATTCGAACATTGTTAATAACACTAATCCAATACCACATCTAGTCCAAAGGGCTTGAACTAGCAAAATCTGGTATAAGGTCTTAAGAGCTTGTGTAGTTCCTTCATCTCTTAGTTTTTCAAAAACTATTGCTTGAAATCTCATATATCCCAAAAGCTCATTAGCTTACACATTCTTTTATCATTCTATCATATATCTCGAAAAGCTTCTTCTGACTATTTACTCATTACATATCCCAAGTCTAAGCATTAGGGTATATGCTCAAAATTTTATTAATTCTGTCAAACTGTCTTGGACTTTGCTTAATCATTTCTTTTAACATTGGGCATAACTCAGTATTACTTGTACTAATCTGAATACTATCAATGCCATGATTTTTGACTTTATCCTTGTATCCACTCTTAGATTTGCTTTTAGGAATCTTCTGCTTTGTCAAAATTCATACCGATATAACCATCTTTAACTTTACTTGAGTGCTATCTACTCTTTCCTAGTTACTCTTGATAGTTTTCACTTTTTGTTCATGCACTCTTTTATAGACATGGCTCATATCCATTAAATCAGTAATCTCAAAATAGATTCTCCATTATTTTATCTGAGGTTCATTGACCAAAACATTTAATCTGAATCCAATCATCTTTCTTCTAATAATTCCATTATCACTAAACATCTTATCAATGGATGTCGAGAAATTTAAGAATCATAATGTTTATCCAAAACAATTCATTTCCTTCTTTCAATTTAGTATGACGACAAACACTTTCTTTATCTGACGAACTTAAGTTTAAAGGATCAAGAGTAAATCTGTGGTAATCCAACCGACATCAAAAGATCGTTAAGTTGCACGGTGGTCCAAATACATGAAAAATAGAGGTTTTAAAATTCTTAACCTCATGGTTACAGGTTCTATTGAGTGTATAATGCCATTGGTCAAGGCACTATAGGAATAAATCTGGAGAAAGTTTTCGTACATCAGTAAATCAGGTAAAATAAAAAAGATGTACACTCAACATGATTAAACATTTAACTGTTCATTCAGTTCATATCTCTGTTCATGTTGTCGATCATGAGAGTGGCTCAGTTTGGTATAATCAGGACTAATACTAAAGAAACATTATCTATAACTCCAATTGACAGGTTGAATCAAGAAGGTATCCTGTCAAGGCACGAGAAATTAAAATCTGGTATTTGCATCCTCTATAATCATAAGAGTAAATCAACAATGCACCGCATCCTATATAAACATATCCAGTTATATGGTCACAATTAGATTTGACCCTCTGTTGAAAACATTTAAGGCTTCGTCTTCAGAAACTATTCCTCAATTCTTGGTCGGATCATTGTGTCATGATGCAACTATCCCATACATCGATGGCTGATAAGGGTAACCACCTTGATACACTGCTTGTTGTGTACCAAACTTCTGCACTGGGGTGTGCTTTACTGGGACTTACTGTATGGTAGGCACTGCGTTACAGCTAACAAGTATTGGGGGTACAGTGTTGCTACTAATTGGTACCGTACTTGGTCTGACTCGGAGGTGTTGATGTAACATTGGCAACTTGGGTAGTCCAGGTGATTGGCTGGAGTGGCCTGGTTGTTCACCTCCTTTGATTTGCCCCAATCTGATTATCATTATTTAGCATCTGCTCAGTTGAGTTTTCATTACCCATTCTCGACCTTGATAGTGGTGGGGTCAAGTTGTAATTTTTACTTAATGCTCAGCGGGTAATGGATCAACTTGTGGTGGATCTCACTCTGAGTCTCCATGACACCCAGGAGTATAGCTTTATCTTCTTGTAGTTACTCTTATTCTTAATGTATGACAATTATTCTCTTATCTCTGTTGGATTTAACCCAAGATCTTTCCCTTTACCATTGCAAGGACTTAGGCGTTACTAGCTATTTTCCTTCTTTCCCAAATACATCGAGTTTCACATCTTGTGAGTATCAACTCGGTATTCCAACGTTTCGACTACTGTACTATATCCTTTGTATACTTAGATAACTGCTCAACCTATAGATCATACCCTATATTATTCGTTTATCAGGATAAATTTTGGTCTTCTCTTTCTGTTTGAGTGTATATATATGGTTTCACCTTTTATATGTACATTATTGTCTTGTTTAAGTTCGGTCTCAACCAACACAGGTGCTTATGTGGGTTTGTATTAAAGATTTTAATTATCCTAACTCAGTTCATGGACTCCAATGGAAGTATTCAGGTTTCATGGGAAGGCCTGAGAGCTCTGATACCAAGTTATCACACCCCAATTCTGGACTAACCAAAATGGTGTGATGAACCGTTAATCAACCAACGGTTCAACCAGGATCTCGAATAGGCTATGCCCACGTTGTTAAACCAAAACACATTTCACATTAATCAGAGGTAATAAACTAAATAGCGAAAGTCTTACAGATAATGAATTGAGGTCTAGTCATGATAAATAATTAATATTTCATTTATCTCTAAGTAACTAAAACATAATTTAATACATATTACAAATATTCAAATATGAAAATTTAAAAATTTAACGTATCCATAGTGAAACGCTCGCTTAACGAATCATAATAGTCCTCCACAGCTTGCTCATCATAGCCGCCACCCGTTTACAGGTTGGCTTGTTGACATAATCTTTAACCGTAATACCTGCAACATCAGAAACTAAAATATTTGTGCGCACGAGGGTCAGCTCTCCAACTTGAGCTCAGTGAGAAAACAAAACAATACAACAAACATATGCATGCATTCAATTCATATCTGTGGTCTGGTTTATAAGTTTGGAATGTGCTATAGAAAGGTTCGATGGCCGCCTCACCTCTATACACGAGTGTGTGAAACCGTCCAATGAAAACGGCATTGTCGACCCACATGCACTCACCATGGACAATATACACCCCATAAAAATGGCATAATTGTACCGGTTGCTCATACCAACACGTAAGCCCCTGCTGGGGAGGGCTTACAAATTGGGCTCGTAACTAACCAATCTTAATGTCAAACAGTGTATCTAAGGACACACCCCAGCATCCCTTAATACATCCATAGAGATAGAGCTAAGGCCCCCCGACAAAGTCGATGACTACATGATCCGAGACCACCTCCCCTGATACCCTACGACGTAATAGTTCTGTTAAGGTAATGGCGATACGACGATGTCAGTGGACATGACTTGAGTAGAACCATGACACAATATACATCCCATGAAAATGGCATGGCTGTACCGGTTGATACCATCTCCTACCCGTACCATGTACACTAACCACACACATACATTCACATCCCTATTCCTAGCATCATCATCATCATCATGTTATAAATAAACAGAATTAAATATGCATGAACAGTAATAGCAAGAATATTGGGTGACATATTGAATGCACATAAAAAAATACACGCATAGAATCAGTCATGGCATTGGACTCAAGAAATAAAAACAGTTTATTATTAGTCAATTAGTTTAGGTCTTGTTCCCTTACCTTTGCTTGAGTGTAGATCATCTTTCAAGCTTTAAGAATCACTTTTATATCAATAGGAAAACCTAACAAGTCGATAGATTTTAGTTAGAAGTCATTCCGATAATTTTAGGCTTGTTTTTAAGCACGGGTCGCAGGTAGGGTCGCAGTCTACATCGACCCCCAGGGTAGGGTCGATGCTAGGGTTGGATGTTCCATCGACCCTGGGTGTGACCACCCCTATTCTGGACTTCCTGAATACTGGGGGTCGATCCTGTGGTCTGGTAGGGTCGATTCCCAATCGACCCCACGTGCAACCCCCTGTGGTTTGAGTCAACTTTTCCATTCTACAGTCCATTCTTTCATGTTTGGGTCCTTTGGCTTACTTTTATAGTCCATTCTATGATTGTTCTATGGCTCAAAACTCCAAGTTACTCACTTTTCATAGTTTTCCATGATTTCCATTGGAATTCATCTATGGATGGATGGTATTAGGGTTTCTCCTAACCTAACTTCATCATAATCTATTCTAAGCTTTCAATTCAGAATGGGATTGAGGTTCATACCTTTTGTAGTCTGAGTTTCAAAGATTTTTCTGAGCTTCTTCTTCTTCCTTAGCATTTTCTTCAAGTTTTTCCTTCTCTTCTTCTCTACCTTCTCTTCTCTTTCTTTCACTTTTAATCAGGGTTCTAAAAGGAGTGAAAGAGGCTTAGGGATGTCCTATTTATAGAGAAAAACCTCCCAAAATACGTCCCATTGAGTTTAGGAAAGGTCTCAATCGAAATTAGGAAAGTTTCCTAATTTTCGGTTCGTGCTGTTTTTTTACTATTTTCCGGGGGTCGATGCTAGGGGGTCGATGGGGGGGTCGGACAATCTGAGACCCCTGTGACCCCCCGACCAAAAATTAGGGGTTGGACTTCTTTTGAGGTGGGGGTCGACCCTGCTTGTTTGGGCATACTACCCTACCATCATTTTGACTGTTTTTGAGTAAAATTTCATATTGGGTCTAGATTTTCTTCACACACTTGGTCCACTTGGCTCGACCATGATATGTAGACTGGTCATGACACGAAATGTAAGGTTAGACCAGGTTCGTGGCGTGCGGGTCTTACAACAAATGTAAGGTTAAACCGGGTTCGTGGCATGCGGGTCTTACAACTCCACCACCCTTAAAAGAAATTTCATCCTCGAAATTTGAACGTACGGATCTTACAGTAACAATGCCAAGATTTAGGTTATAACCGCCAGTGTCCAGCACCCACTGAACACAATACAAAGGTGTAGATTTAGACTTAAAACAATGTCCAACATTATTTTCCCCACTAGTTAGGCACTCAACAATTTTAACATAAACTAGCATACACTATGTTGAAAGCAATAAATAAATAGAGATTTGAGAAAATTTCACAACAAATGCTTTTAAATGGTTGATGATATCTTTGGAGCTCCACACTGCTCTCAGGAATCTTCAATAGCTTTCAGTGATGGTAGAACTTGATTCACAAAGCATATCTTACTCGTAGGGATCCATTCTCCTTTTCACGACTTCACAATCACCATTGATGTACAATAATGGCTATATCAACCTCTCACAAGTATTCAAAATGCCATTAATGAGCAATAGAGAACTTGATTGGTGATTCCCCATGCAAAAACCCTAAAATTCCCTCTTTCTTCATGTTTTTGGGCTGTTTTCAATTTTTTTTCTTCTTAATCCCGACTCCCAATGCGTCCAAGAGATAGAGCATCCAAAAATATGGAAATTGTAACTTGAACCATCCGATTTGGACATCAGATGGCCGAGTTCTGATGGTTTGAAGTTTGACCAGCAAGATTATTCCAAATGGAATCTTTTGTAGTTTTATCAAGTACCCGTGAAGCACCAAAGCAGATCTGCGTTGACATGACAGTGGCCACTGTCTAGTTCTCATTGGTTGAGAATGGAATCTCATCTATGGGTCTTCAGATCAACTTCAAAAAGGTGGGATCGCCTATCATCCGTAGGATCTTCTTAGTCATGTCAGACTCGATCGACGTTGATGGGATCCATTGGATTGAGATATGGACTGACGCTACATGTGCGCCACACCGTATCATAGAAACACTTTCATGTGACGCGGCTCATACCAATAGAGAGTGACTGTAAGACCCGTATCGAACTAACCGTTCTTACCACCTTGTACCAGATCTACCTATCATGGTCGAGCCAAATGGACCAAGTGCGTAAAGGAAATAGCGAAACCAGGTATTAAACTGACCCAAAAATAGTAAATTGGAGGGCAGGGTCACATACCTAGATATGCAGGGTCGACCCCCCCCCCCCTCACTAAGAAGTCAGACCCCTGATATTTAATTGGGGGTCGGACAACTTAGAAACTGAGGGTCGACGGGATCTCTGACCCCCTCATCGACCCCCTGTTTGTCGACAAAAACCGTAAATAGGAAACTTTTCAAATTTCATTGGGGTTCCTTCATAATCTCAATGGGACTTATTTTGGGAGATTCTACTCTATAAATAGGACGTCCCTAAGCCTCTTTCACTCCTTTTGAAACCTTAATTGAAAGTGAGAGAAAGAGAAGAGAAGAAGAAGAGAAAGAAAGTTGGAGAAGAAGATCTAAGTGAAGAATTCAGAGAAATCTCTGAATCTCAGCAAACCTAAGGTATGAGCACGTTCCCATTGATGATCTAAGACCTTAGAATAGTTCATGAAGAGGGTATGGTTTAGGAGAAACCCAAATTATACATCCATGAGAATATTTCAATGAAATCCATAGAGAAATCATGGTAGACAAAGTAAGGAAGGAACCAAGAGTTTTAAGCCATAGAACAAGCATAGAATGGATTGTGGAAGTAAGCTATAGGATCTAAACATGAAAGAATGGACTGTAGAATGATATTTTTGACTCAACCCACGGGGGGTTGCATGTGGGGTCGATTGGAAATCGACCCTACCAGACCATAGGATCGACCCCCAGTATTCGGGAAGTCCAGGAAAGGGGTGGTCGCACCCAGGGTCGATGGAACATCTGACCCTGGCATCGACCCTACCCTGGGGGTCGCAGTAAACTGCTACCCTACCTGCGACCCACCCTGTGACCCGTGCTTAAAAATAGGCCTAAAAGTTCCGGATTGACTTCTAACCAAAATCTATTGACATGTTAGGTTTTCGTATTGATATAAAAATGATTTTAAAGCTTGAAAGAGGATCAACACTCAAGCAAAGGTGAGGGAACAAGACCTAAACTAATTGGCTAATAATAAACTGTTTTTATTTTCTTGAGTCCAATGCCATGACTGATTCTATGCGTGTATGCTTGTAATATGCATTCAATATGTCATCCAATATTTCTGCTATTAATGTTCATGCATATTTAATTTTATTTTGTTTATAACATGATGATGATGATGATAGGAATAGACATGTGAATGTATGTGTGTGGTTAGTGTGCTTAATGCGAGTGGAGTATCAAGGGGGGGAATGTGACATTGTGGTTCAGCTTGGTTACTAGACTCTAGCTCTATCTCTACTCAAGTCTTGTCCACTGACATCGTCGTATCGTCATTACCTTAGCAGAACTATTACGTCATAGGGTATCAGGGGAGGCGGTCTCGGACCGTGTAGTCTTCGACTCTGTCGGGGAGCCTTAGCTCTATCTCTATGGACGTATTGAGGGATGCTGGGGTGAGGCCATAGGTACACTGTTGGACATTAGGATTGGTTAGTTGCGAGCCCAGTTTGCAAGCCCTCGCCAGTAGGGGCTTACATGTTGGTATGGGTAGAGTATTAGGGGAAGTGTGATACAGCGTGGTCCTAAGCACTTTAGCTCTATCTCTATTCCATAGTGGGTGCATGTGGGACGACAATAAATGTTAACCTTTGGGCGGATTCACACACTCGTGTATAGAGGTGAGGCGGCCACCGAACCTTTCTATAACACATTGCAAACTTATAAATCAGACCACATATATGAATTGAATGCATGCATATGGTTGTTGAATTATTTTGTTTGCTCACTGAGCCGTGATGTGTGCTCACCCTTTTCGACGTCGAATATTTTTAGTTGATGATGCAGGTACCACGGTGGAAGACTATATGAATGCTTCTGTGTATGGGCACGTCGCTGCGATGGAAGCTGAAGACTTGGTGGAACCGCATGACTCTTCATGCGAGTGCAATGCATGCGTTTTTTTATTAGATTTTCATTTGAATAATTAAGGAAATGTAATTGATACTTTATTTACTTATGTCTCGGTTGATACAACATAACTTGATATTTTATTTATGATTATCACAGTTAGATTCCTCAGTTCATTTATTATTAAGACTTACACTATTGTGTATTTATTCTGATTATGATTGTGGATGTGTATGATTTACTTTCAACGGACACAGCCTATTAGAGATCCTGGTTGAACCATTGGTTTATTAGCGGTTCATCACACCATTCTGAATGGTGCAGAATTGGGGTGTGACAGTGACTGACTACTCAGAGGGCTCGCTGGAGGATCTTGACGAGACCTCTGCACTACACCCAAGCCCTCCTTTATCTGGGCCATCCGATCAGTATCTTGCATGCGTGGCTCTTTCTTGGCTGCCGATTTCTCATCTTCTCCTTTGTATCTTGACGAAAATGCCCTGAACAAACTTCAATATCACCTCTGTAACCGAAAATATCATTTAACAAACCCTGAATTTGCATTTTGGCCAAGAGGTGATTCTCTCTAGACCATTGATCGAACGCCTTTAGCTTCTCTCAAGGCAATTCGTCGAACGAGCGGTATGCAAGCGCCAGGCATGTGGGAGAGCCACAGCCATGCTATTCGCGTATGCGTGGCAGTGGGCCTATGGAACTTGCTACCTTGCGGGTCTGCTACTGCTGGCGACCATGGCTTGCTTGTGGTGCCCATGGCATGCAGCATGGCTGTGGGGAGGGGCCTTGCTGCTCTGCAGCTGTGCTACAAGCATGTCATGCTAACTGTGGCCATTGCTGCTTGTGGTGCCGCTGCCCTAGGCCAAGCTGGCTGCCATGGGGGCATGCCACCTCAGCATGGTGGGTCCCACCCCACCATATTTTCTATCCTCTTTCTCTTTTTTTCATTCTTCAGACGATGCCACAACACCAGAATCTCTGCCACAACATGCCACATCATCATCAGTATCAATTTCTCTCTCTTCTTGCTAACCACATCATCAGTGGGTCCCATAGACCGTCTCTCTCATCAAACTTAGTCCGTTTTGCTAACAATTACAATACAAAGTGCAACATAATGGTGAGTCCATGAGATAGAAGACTCCCACACCTATCTCGTTGGTCAAAGTTTAACTCAATAACAACATATAAACTAGTTGTAAAGTGAAATTAATGTCTCATGAAAGTATGATAATGTAATGGAATCTAGTCATACTTTCTTTTTTATTTCTTGTCATTTTAAAGTTTGAACTTAAGGCAATTTTGTTACTTGTTTCGTACTGAAACTTAGTTTTGAAATGCTCAAGTTTGTTTGTCATATAACTTTTCAAGCAAAAGATATTTTATATGAAAATTTTTATTTTGATGTAAATTTTACATGTTAAAATTTTTTTCAATATTTATTTCCAAGAGATAAATATAGTGGTGTCTAAAGAAGTTAGAAAAGAAAGTTTGTCTTTCTTTTACCTTTTAGAATTATAATTTTTTTTAACATATAAAATGTTAAAACAACAGAGCCAAATTGACCATGGGAACCCCTATCTCTGGACTTACTCACTCATGCCTCTTAGGGGCTAAGAGGCCCCTATTTGAATTTTACACACGCCCACCATATTTGATCAACCCTATAGGAGTTGATAGCATTTTAAACTAGATATGAAGCTCTTACCATAGCATAGTAGAACAAAACTCCCCCCAAAAAGTATGAACAAATTCCATTATATTGAAATGGCATTAATGCAATTTTATAAAATTCTAAATTGATTCATATTTTATAAATTTAAACACTTTCACATTTGTTTTAAAATTGAAATTTGACCAATGAGATTGGAACCAAACCCTCTTATTGGACCCACACAAACCCCTCCAATGTTACCATATGTCAAGAAAACACAATCTCATGACATTAAATTATTGATCAAGTAAGGTGCTATTGCAAGTGTGTTGGCAGTTGGTGCTAATGTGTGGTTTATGATTTTCGATTTCAAATTTATGATTCCCGGGTAAGAGTGTTTATCAATTCATTTTGGTTGATTGGTTTGGTTCAAGATATAATAAACAAAAATCCAAATTGAACTGATTTATTACTTTCAAGTTTTCAAACAAAAACAAACAGAACCCAAATCTTTTTTAGAGATTTACCACTGAGGCATCTTAGTTGCAAAATTTTCATGCAAATGATATTTTACATGAAAATTTTCTTTCAAATAAGATTTTCTTCTTTTTCAATTTATTTGTATTTTAAGTTAAAACAAACAATGAAAAATCCTGTTTCAAAAAAAAAAAAAAAAATCACCATTTTACATTTAAACAAACAAAGCACAGGAAGACATCCATTGACCGGTAGAAAACAAGTAATGAAATATGAGATGGTTCATTACCGTTTGTGCCTTCAACCTACAATTGACATGTCTGATAAATTTCGCAATAATATCCGGAGTTTAGGAGAAGATTGAAATCTTACATGGGTACCTTCAAGGTTTTTGAGCCGATGAACTTCACGAGAATCAATGTCTTGTGCTCCTCTCTCTCGACCTTTTTCTTGATGTAATTTTGCTCAAATACATGATAAGTTGTAAGAAAATTGTTTAACTATATATATATATATATATATATATATATATATATATATATATATATATATATATATATATATATATATATATATATATATATATATATATATATTCAGAGCGAATGAGCTAAAAGTGGCAAGGCAAACGTAAAATGACTACAAAAATAGTGAGGAAAAACAAGCATAGCTTAAGACTAAAGTCAACTATGACTTTAGATAGAACTGATTGGACAAAGGGTATTGAAAATCTTAAAAACTCGTGGGTTCCCAATTTTGAAGGAATTCCTGCCAAGATGACGGATCCTACCATAAAGGATTCATGTTGCCGAGTTGTGATAAGTCTGAGTTGGGTTGTTGTAATTTTCGCTAAATCATCTTTTACCTCCTGTAGTTTTCGAACCATCTGAAAATTCGAAGAATTTTTTTGCCTTTTTGTGTGTGTGTGTGAATAATTGTTTTCATCTTTTGATCTTTGCTTCCCCTTGTTTTTGTAGACGTAGAGGAAGCTCCCAATAATTCTCATTTGCAGTATAAACCGATCAAAGTTGCAAAAGCAGTAACCATTAAACCCTTATCCACCTGGACTGTGATAAACTATCCAAGGAAATTGAGTAAAATGCCTTCCTTTCTCGCCAAGGCAATTTGAAACCCTTGCTGACTGCAGCAACCATGAAACCCTTCTTAGCGACAACACCTACAATCTTTCTTTCTCAAGTCTCACAAACATACTTTACGTAATTGTTATCAGATCATCTTAATTGATTTGTATGGGTTTTGGACATGATTATACTGAATCCTGCTAGATTTTGAAGATCAGTCAGACACTGTCCCAACTTGTCTAGATCAGCCATTGATCTGATGCTCATTATTTTATTTTTTTGGTAAATTACTTCTAAGGTACTTATTTTTTGTGAAAACTACCTTTTGGGTACTTTATGTTTGAAAAACTACATCTAAGATTCCAAAACAAGAATAAGCTTAGGCCCCGTTTGATAACACTCCAGCTCCCATAGTGCTACTTCTGGTCCGGAGTCGTTTTTCACTTCTTCTCCAGAGTCAGGATTTTTGGAGTAGAATAGTGGTTGATAACATTGCTTCAAAATCAAAAGACTATGCTTCCAAAATGTTGTTTGGTGGTGGTGATTTGGGGGGGGGGGTGGTAGTGGTGGTGGTGCTGGTGGGTGGTGGTGCTGGTGGGTGGTGGTGGTGGCAGTGGGGATGGGTGGTGGCTGTGGTGGTGGCGGTGGCGGTGGCGGTGGGTGGTGGCAGTGGTGGTAGGTGATGGTGGCGGTGGTGGTAGTAGGTGGTGGGTGGTGGTGGTGGCGGCGGTAGTGATAGGTGGTGGGTGGTGGTGGCGGCGTCGGTGGTAATTGGTGGGGGTGATGGTGGTGGCAGAGGCGGTGGTGGTGGGTGAAGCGTGGTGGTAGTGGTGGTGGGTGGAGGGTGGTGGTGGTGGCGACGGTTGTGGGTGGTGGTGGGGATGGTGGCGGTGGAGGGGTGGTGGTGATGGCAGTCGGTAGTGGTAATAGCTCCGGAGCAAGAGAAGTAAGTTTTTTTAGCTCCAATTTTTTAGCTCCCATAGACATTTTTGGAGTGGTTCACTCCATGGGAGTCAAAACTTGAACCGTGTTTATCAATCGCCATTCTACTCCGGATTAGCTCCAGAGCTAAGAAGTAAGGAGCTGGAGTGTTATCAAACGAGGCCTTAACCTACTCTAGTCACATGAGTTTGCCCACAGGAAACAAGCAACTCATTTAATTATAACATAGTTTATCATTCTATCTTCAAGCGTTTTCCTCCATGATCAGTGTACCTGTCGGATTCCAACGTGATCATTGGCTGGATTTCGATGGATACACCGGATTGGAGGAACGAAAAATTAAGAAAAAGTGTCGTCGGAATCCGACAAATTTATTGATCAGATTCTGAAAAGTTCTTTAATCAAATTCCGGAAGGTACACTGGTTAGATTCTAACAGATACGCCAGCCATGAAAGAGGGTGCTTGAAGATGGAAAAAATAAACTGTGTTATTGTTATAGGGGAAAAACATTATCCAATTAAAATCTTACACGTGGCAACCAATATCCTCGAAGCCGACCAGGTATGATAGATTGGTGCTCGGCTTATCCTGCTTGGAGTTACAGTCCTCTTAGGACACGGCGCCTGGTCGGAGTTATAAACCTACTCGGTTACGTTTCTTGGTCGGAGGTTAGAGTCCTAAGACAACTAGGTTACGTCAGAGGAGTCTTTCTTCTAGTACGATACAATGTCATCACGGTCATACAGCACCCGTGTGGTGAAGCGTGTCACTCTTGTCATTCACCTACTTGGCTTCTTTGGCTATAGTCTCCCACTCGTATTCGGAGTCTATGACCTGTGCATCCGTCAGAGCGACACCTGGCAGTCGTATTGGCAATCAATTTTCCTGAGTCCTGGTACCTCCATGTTTCTTCCCAATCTCTATAAGTAGAGGACGATCCCTTCAGGTAATACAAACTCACAATCTCACTATTCACCCTCAATTCTCTCATACACTCAAACTCTCTCATCGTTCCCCTCTTTTCTTAAACTGGAGATAGCTTCCTGCTATTTCTTGACTGTTTACATTAGGAATTTGACTTAGGCATCGGAGTGTACTCATGGCTTAGTCGCTCAACTTCCTTGTTTAATTTATGTGATTGCATGTTGCTTGGATTACAGACCGACGGACGATTTCCAACCATAACCGTTATAATTTTAGTGACTAGAATAAGTTAAGCTTATCCTCATTTTGAAACCCTAAACCTAGTTTTTCAAACATAAAATCCTTCAAATGTAATTTCTTTTACAAACAATGACTATATCTATAATTTACCCTCTTTTTTTTCAAATTCCATGCCATCATTGCCATGTGTTAATTACCTAACTAATATAATTGCCATGCCAAGATGGTTATTAGAAATAAATTTTTTTTTATATTTTTAATAAAATAATAATCTCTTCATATCATGAGAAAGGACTGATTCCAAAACGGCGCCCTTCCATAATACAAAAAAAAAAAAAAAAAAAAAAAAAAACCGAACTCTAATAAAACAGAATCCATTGGTCTCTCCCCGACAGAAACAGAAACCGGAGAAGAAAGTCAAGAAACAATCGAATTCACAAGTGTCTCTCTCTTTCTGAAATCTGAATGGTAGGTAGTTTCTTCAATGGATTACAGCAGATGGGCTGAAATGCAATATCATAAACCATTAAACCCTAACCCATCATCAGTAGACCCTTATTCTCATTTGTACGATGCCGACCACTCTTCCTCCTACGCTCATTACCCTTACAATACCCTTAACTTACCAGACCCTCGGACACTTCTCAATCGTCAAGAAATTTCGTCTGCCCAATACAAAGTTGGCCCTGAACCTGGTCTTGGTCCTCCAGGAATCGATTCTTATGCTGCCATTAATTCGTACCCTCCTCCTCCTCCGACTCATGTAGGTTATGAAGCCCAGGCGGCCATCACGTATGGTCAACATGCGGCTCAGATCAGTGCATCGACAGCTGCAGCTTATTACCCGGAAACTGGTGCTGCTGTGCAAAATTGGGCTGCCAAGGAGGCTATTCGGCAGTTTGGAGCGGATCCTGTCAGCTATGCTGCTGTAAGTGTTGCTTGTATTCTCTCTAGGTTCCCATTTCTGTTAAAGAACAAAGAAAAAAAGAAAAAAAAGAAACTATGTTCCCAATCTAAAAAAAAGAAAAAAAAGAAACTACGTTCCCAATTTAGTACTGCAGTAGCTTATTTTGCGTCCCATTTATTTTGTGTGAAAATGTTAGGCTACATATTGAATTATAGATTTTTTGTTATATGGGTATCAGTTATTTGTTTGTTTATCTGAGATGGAATTGCATCTATCCTCTTTCTTTCACACCGCAGTAGTCATTTACCCGCATTACCTTGTAGGATTAGTGAGTAGAGGGTCAATTTCATGATTGCCACCAGGGACTTGTTTTTTCATTTATGCTTGAATGAACTGGTGTTTGATTCTACTTCTCTTGCTTTGTCTTCCTTTCGTTTCCTGTTTGCCTGATATTTTTATTTTGTTTGTTTTGGTTTTTTGTAAAATAAAGACGGTTTTTCCTTATTTAAATTCTATCATTTGATTGTTTTTTTTAATATAGTACTTTATCCCCTTACCCTAATCTGTGCAGCATGGTTGGGAAGTACAATTTGATTATTCTACCATTAATTTGTCATCATTAATTTTGTTTTTGTTTTTCGTTTCACTTTTTGAGGTTTGTCCATTTATCGGTTGTGGATTGGTGGGAATAACTGGTTTGCCTTTATATAGTTTATATGAAATCCTCTTGCAATCTTATTCAGAAATAATTGCATTAATCTTTTGCTTGTGATTCCTCTTCCCTTTTCACTGTTACTCTTGGTTTTCTATTAATTTTTGTGATGCTACCATTGATTCGTTGCTCTTATTTTTTGTTGAATCTGTTAAAGTTACTGGGATATGCAATGTCGTTTTGTGATGGGTGTAATCTCCATACAAATATTACAAGTCTACATGGATAATTCTGTTGCGTTAAATAATTGTTACTTTCCATTAAATGGAAGGTGGAATTTTATTAGATAGCTCTTAGACCAGCTGTATGAGTCTGGATGTTGGGAAACCAAGAAATAATATTGTCTATTCAACTTACAAGTGTTAAAAAGAAGAAGAAGAAGAAGAAGAAGCAGCAAACATTTGACTTACAATTGTTAGCTCATAAGTATTCATATCTTCTCTCACCATTTCATTCTTATACGTCTAGGGGTTTTTTCCCATAATTCTAACACCTCCAATTTGCAATATATCACTCACTCCTGGTGTGTTCTCTGGTGTTACTTGCATACAGTTGAACCATCCCGATTGACTATTCCAAATCTTGTTGTTGAGTAATGGTGCTCTTTAAGTTCTGAATGCATTTATATTTCTGGTTCTGTCCTACTTAGTCTTGGTCACTTACCATCTCAACAGCATGATACTAGCTATGGTAAATTTGCTTGGGTTTCAGGCTTTCAGCTACGTGAATCCAGTCTGTCATTTCACTTCATTTGATATCTATTGTTGACTCATAATGATTCATTGCTTTTTTTTACCATTCCATCCTTGGTTGGTGAGGGAAGGATTCCCAAAAGGCAGAATCGCAGTGGACTGGATAGGAGCAGAATGGAGAAAATGTGAATAGCAGAAATTTTACCCCACAGATAGGGATCAGGTTGATGGTTGAATGTAGAAGATAGTAGATAACATTGGCAAGCTAGAGTCCCACTAGTGCTGTTGTAGGAGTCTCACCTAGGCCCACTCAGCAAACTAGAGTCCCACTAATACCTACTATAGGAGTTTCACCTAAGGCCACTTGAGTCACAAGCAAAGCAATATCCAGATAGAATATTCAAAGAGAGTTTGTTGTGAAATTTGATGGATCTTTTGAAAGCAGCCATGTTTGAATTGTGTAGAGGTGGTAATCTTGAACACAACAAAAACAATAAAGACATTTTTAGAATTTCAAAATCCCTTTGGAATTCCCCATACATACATAGATAACAATTCATAAGCATAGAAAACTGTTCCCAAGGCATTGAAAACTACAAACAAGATATTGAAAAATGAAGATAGAAGGCACTTAATGTTGCCTTGGAATATGAAAAGGCAAAAAATACTTTGCTGCAACCATAAGGAGGTCCTATGGGATCGTAGGTATTGTTCAGTGAACAGTGAAGGCTTGTTGGAATGAACTGGATCTGAACCCGGTCAGGCTAGGCCATGGGTCTGGTCTTGGTCTTGGGCTGTCCTCTTTTATGAGTGTACTTCTTGAAGAAGTGTTGATCAGGTCTATGTGACGGGCTGGCTGCTGGATCAGGTGGATGCGCTGCATCGTTGGTTATCTTTGGCCTTCCTCTTGCCCTTTTGGAACCTCTATTTTGCATGGTATGATGCCTCCTTAGTGCATTTGCTGTTTTTTATTGCACTGTGCAAAACCATCTCAATAAACTTTCCCTCATCTTGTCACCAACTAGTGCTACTCCAAGCATTCCTTATGCATTCTTTTCTAATTGTCCTTTCTAGTTTTGCCAGTCATCCATATTGAAATCGACATCTCACATACAGTCATTTTATGCACATACTGTTTCTTTGTTTCCCTACATTCAGCTCCATAGTTGGTATAATATTGTTTGTCTTATATCTATCTTATAGCATTTATTTTCTACTTTGAATGGTAGATGATGCAATAATCTAAAAGTTCGTCTTTACTTCATCAACCCACCCAATTTTTGTAGATGACATCCTTTTCATTCTTGTCTGCCTTATCAATGATTGACCAAGCTACCAGAAATGGTTAATATGGAAGATATGCCATAAATCTAAAATTTTCATTATATAATAGTCTTAATTTTACCCTAACTTTTGGTCCTACTTATCTTGAGCCTTTTGATTCTAGAGTATCCCTTTATATTTCTTAGTTGGCGTTTACTTGTTTATAGTTTTACCAACCAAATTATATCATTCACAAACTATTTATGCTATGGACTTCATTTTTATATCTTAAGTTCAACTTATTTATAACTAATGTAAGAAGGCATATACTTAATGTTGACCCATCATGTAGATCCATTTTATGGAAGCATGCTTGTGTCTCATCTAGTAATTTTAACATTAATCACAAATTACAACTCCATCATGCATAATTCTTATTTTTTGTTGATATCAACTTGAAAAGATTTTCTTTTATTTTCAAAACCCACCAGATGATTTCTATGTACCCTAAAACATGCTTTCTTTACACCAGCAATGAGCATGTGAAAGTTTTTCTTCTTTTCTATGAACATTTTCATTAGTGATCTAATTAAATAGCTTTAATTCTTCCTAATCGTAGACACTGAATTTGTCACCCCTTCCTCCAGTTGGCCAAGAAAGCAGAGATATTCTCAAGCCCTCATATTCAGCAGAGTATCTAGACAATGTTACGTCGATCTTGCATCATTCCATCGGAAGGAGCTTTGATTTGACATATTACATGTCGAAATCCGATGTCCAGATTAAAAGTTATGCCCTCTTGGAATCTTCCAAATATGCCTTGCGGCGCTAGCCGACCGTGGCGCTGCAGCTTCACGACTTTCTTCCTCGGTGCATTGAGCACAATCGTTTTTATATGATCTCTGTCGACCCGTACCCCCTTGTGGTGCCGTGAACGCGTGTTGTGTGCTACTGCAGAGCCATGACGCCGTGAGTGCAACCTGAATTTTGCCTATAAATAGGCAGCCCTTCCTCATTTGAAGAGAACATAATGAAGAAATAGGATCTTTAACTCTAAATTTTCACCCCCCGGCCCCTACTCGCTGACACTAGCCCCAAAACTTGCCTGTGGCCAGTCCTTCCTAGCGAAGTGAGAGAGAGGTGATTTGTTCCTTGAGCCAGAAATTCAAAGGTATTTATTTAACTCTTATTAGTATAAAATTTTGGTTCGAGGGCTCCACCCTTAAGCCCTTGGCAGGGGGTTGTCTGCCCCTTCCACCCCACGGCCGCTAACTGGCTAGTAGGAGCGTCGTTTTTGGGGAAAAGTGAACAGTATTTCCCCAGCTAGTATTACTTAAATCATACATGTTTGTTGTTATTAGTTTTTTCTTAGACTTACCTCATGACCCCAATATCTGTTTGAAGAAATCCGTTCTGAACTACATCTAACCTGATCCTTCACCAAGGGTATGTAGGCAACTCGACGAAGTTACTGTTGAGTCCGGTCATCCATCCCATCCTATCTCATCCCATTCCATGCATGTACATCTA
Source organism: Protea cynaroides (assembly GCA_028583415.1). Lineage (NCBI taxonomy): Eukaryota > Viridiplantae > Streptophyta > Magnoliopsida > Proteales > Proteaceae > Protea > Protea cynaroides. Next base: position 61,671,058 of record CM053268.1, on the reverse strand, counting down.
ATAAGAGAGGGGGGGGGGAGATGTAGATATCACATCTTTTACATTCTGTACGTAATAAGCTTGCATGCTTTACTGCTTTTATTTAAACTCAAGTTGGTTAGTGCGTGGACCCAGGTATGTGCTAAAACTACTTTTCATTAAGTAGAATAAGTCAATAATGCAATATGCGAGGACTTAAGGTGCATATTTTATCTCCATCTCAATAATGTAGAAAAGCATGGTGGTTGTTGAAACATGTCTAGGTTTACTTTATGTCAAAGCATGTTTTAGTTGTAACCTTGCATTATTAACATGAGAATAAACCGGTACGAAGGAAAGAATGCTTATCATCTGTGTCTAGTAGAAAAAACAGCTTTGCCGGGTAGAGTGGGTGCTTAACGCCTTCCCACCTTTGCACATAGTTGTCAAGGCACCCAGGGGACCCAAGGCATTGGAGGGGTGTTTGGCCCCCTAGGCGTATCTAAGGGGTTACCGAGGCATTCACAAAGTGTTGTAGGAGTACACCTTCCATAAGAGGATTTATAAAAAAAGGTAGGGGGTTAGAGCATCACTTTTTTATTGTTTTTACTAAATGTGTATGATTCCATGCATTGTGGTGTGTATATGTACTTTCTACATCCAATAAAAAATGCTACAAATGACATCAATTAAAAAGTAAAGAAATAAAAAAAACAAGGTGTAATACAATAAGCAGACCAACCGCCCAGGGGTTGAAAGATCGCTTGGATGTTTAGGCGACGCCTTGACATCTATGGCTCTGTAACATAACCCGTATCCTGACCTCTACCCGAGACTAATAGTTTTATCTTGGGAGTTATCTCTACTCATTTCGATGATGGAATGGGCAGACCCGGGTCTTGGACGCTTATTCCAGGTGGCGGCTCCCTCTTAAGTCCTCTCTCCGAGGATGAGAAAATAGACTGATTGGCCCCCACCAAAGACCCAATCACACGATAGGGACCCAGTTTGTCTTGCGTTTTGCAATTAAAAGGAAAGCGATGGCACGTTAAGGGGCCGCTCGACCCGCGTTGGCCGCGGTACCCAAATTGACGTAATTCCAAACTGTTATCTTGATACTCTAATTTGTTCCATTTACATGTTGTTGATCATTCCTTGCCAATTCTCAATTATATAGCTAGTATGTTTAATCCTACGGTAGTTGGTCCAACATTGGATGCCTTGTTTTATAGATGGGTGCCACTTTTCATCCATTCATCTGACATTTTTGGGTACTAACTCATGAAACAATTTGGTTAATCTAAATACGTTCCATCTTCTGTGCATCTAAGAAACAGTAAATGTATGTTGATGAGATATTTAACTCATGAAACAATTTGGTTAATCTAAATACGTTCCATCTTCCGTGCATCTAAGAAACAATAAATGTATGTTGATGAGATATTGGGGAGAGTCTTTAGAAATGAATGTGTCTGCTGGACTATAGGTCTGGGCCTGCGGTGACAATAGGGAAAGGAGATTGGGATGGGTTGAACATGTACAAGAAAGACAGATGGCTGCACTAGTGACCAGTATGGCGCTATATGATGCATGCAAGTTGAAGATGCTAACCCCACCCAAAAAAAAAAAAAAAGGGTGGGGGTAAAAAAACTCCCATAGACAATAGAAGAAGGGAAGGGAGGGGAAGGATTTCAGTTGTGAGGAAAGGCACGGATATTAATGATTGATTGAAAGATATGCCCTAGGTATTGACTAGAATGGTGTTCAGAACAATTGTTATGTATTTATCTCTGATTAGCTGTTATAAAACTGTTAGTTCTGTGTAATTAGTTCACTAATGCTTGATGGTTTACAATGGTAAGTAGGTTCATTTCCTAGTGTTGGTCCGGACTATGCAGGGTCCTGGGAGGGATAAGTTTGGTGATGGTCCTAACATTTGGCATTTTTGGGCAAAGTGGCTGCCTCAATACTCCTGGTAGCCCAAACCTTTTACCATTGCTCTAAGCAATGGATTCTATGTTTCACAATGGTAAGTGATCTTAAAAAAAAAAAAAAAAAAAAAAAAATCTATTTCCAGTCTTTGTCTATTGATGCAGTTGCTTGTTCATGGATGGACCAATGTGAACCGCTTTGGCTACCCAAGCCAAACCAGAACTGGTCCAAACCCAAACCAACCTTTTGGTCCGGATAGGGTTGGTAGGGAATTAATTTAGTTAAGTTTAGAATAAGAAGATTTTAATTTTAAGTTTCCTTATGACTTCTATTTTGATTAGAGATTTTATTGTATTAAGGATTTTATTCTATAGAGATGTTATTTAGTTACTAAAGTTATTTCAATTACTTTAGGAAGATTTCTCCTTTAAAAGAACATATAGTAGAGTATTATTTTCAGGAGAGAATAAAATGAATGAAGTTGAAAGAAGTTGAGTTTTGTGAGTTGTTGCATAGGCTGCTGGCCTAGAGTTCTCTCCCCACCCTCACTTCGTCTCTGCAAACCAGAACTGACCATCCCTTTGGTCTGTTCCCCCATTTCTTCTTCTTCTTCTCCTTTATTCTATCTTCTCTCTTAATTCCTCCTTTGCTATCAGTATTTATTACTGACCATTCGTTGCTGCCCTGCTGTTGGCAATAAAGCAGAATCACCGATTGTATCACAGGTTCATCAGGACTCTTCAGTCTGGTCTGAAATTCTAGAACTGTCTTCCACACCCCCTAGGCGACCCAACCTCTGGACTTTCCCAGCCCAAGCCTTCCTCTGTTACAAGGTTCGAAGCGACAGATCAGGTCTGGTTCTCTGTTTATAACCAGAACTGTTTTAGGAAGCTTGTTCTTTCTTAAGATTCAATTGTTTGGCCTGATATGGGTTGGATTCAAGAGGGCATGACTTGCGATTCTTCCCCTAGAGTTTCAGCTTGATTAAAGTCCATATGGAGACGTTACCTAGCCGGAACTGAGTGACCTTACCGTTGCCTCTAGGTAAATAAGTTATTTAATAAGATTGCGAGCACAAGAAAATGTCAGATGAATGGAGAAGAAACAATGTGGCACCAATTTATGAAAATAAAGGTAATACTCAAAGCTGTAATAACTATAGTGGAGTAAAATTTATGAGCCATGCTATGGAATTATAGGAGATAGTAATTGAAACCCTTTGGACAAGAAACTAATATTTTTAGATAACCAATTTGGTTTTATGGAAAGAAGATCAACCATGGAAGTTATTTCTTTTCTTAGTTTACTAATAAAGATTAAAGAATGTAAGATGGGTCTCCATATGATCTTTATTAACTTAAAAAAAACTTATGATAGAGTCCCTAGAGAGTTAATTTGGCAAGTGGTAGAGACAAAAAATGTTTTGAGTAAATATGTGGACAATGTTAAAGATTTACATAATGGTGACTTGTGACTAGTGTAAGAACTCTGGGGAGGGTAGGGTAGTGAATTCCCAATTATAATTGGATTACATTAAGGATCAGTTCTAAGCTTTTATGGGTTTATGCTAATCTTAAATGAGTTGACTAGAGACCTTCAATATCAGATCCCTTGATGCATGTTTTTCTGTTGACGATATTGTTTTGTTGGTGGATGAAACAAAAGCAGGGATAAATATCAAGTTGGAATTATGGATATCAACCTTGGAATCAAAATGTTTTAAAATAAGTAGAACAAAAATAGTGTATGGTTATTAACTTTATTAACACTAGAATTGAAAGTGATGTGGTGAAAATTGTTGACAGGGAGTTACGGCAAAGTGAAAATTCTAGGTATCTATGTTCAATCATGAATAAAGAAGGATAAATAAAGGATGATGTTGCAGTGTTGCACAAAGAATTAGAATAGGGTGGATGAAGTGAAGGGATACATCCAGTGTGTTTTATGATCAATGTATTCCTTTAAATTCAAAGGAATATTTTACAGCCATTATATGACCAACAATGATGTATGGAGCAGAGTAATAACATATAGATTTAATTATCCAAAAAAAAAAAAAAAAAGAAGTCAAATTTAGTGTTAGCTGAAATGAGGAGTTGAGATGGATGAGTGGTAAAACTGAAAATGGTAAAATAAAGAATGAACAAACTAGAGCAAATTTAGGGGTAACTAGAAAGCCATTTAAGGTGGCATGGACATGTGCAACGGTTGATTTGTGAATGCTTTAATACATAGGGGTGATTTGATTCAGATTAGAGAAGCTAAAAGAGCGAAGGGTAGACCTAAAATGACTCTAGGAGAAATGGCGAGGAAAGACTGTATAGCTTGGCGTTTGGATATCAGGGATGGGGATGGGAAGCTTCACAGATATTTAATGAGGCCCAGTCAAATGTTGATCATCCCTTAACTATTCCTCCTCAAAGCATACAAGAGAGGCTTTTTTACGATGTAACATGGGGGAAGGGAGGGAGGTGGGGCCCTAGGGTTATCTGCATTTCCCAATCCAGCCATAACCCTAGTCAGTCTTACCAATACCTCATCAGGAGGGGTGGGGCAAGGTGGGGCCCCAGTTTGACCTGTCCCATTTCCATCCTAGATCATGGTCTTAGATTAGTTTCTAAGTAAGTTACAAATCTAGTATGAGAATGGCTAAGCTTAGTTGGCCTAGGGCTATCTAGATTATAATATAAAGCTTAGGAGTATATAGATTTAAACTTCCTAGGTAAATTCTGTTTGTCCACGTCAACCTCGAATATCTTTCGGAACCTACAAATATACAAGAGCTGGGCCATGGGGCCAAGCATAGTAAACCTTCTTAACCCAACAAAGGAAAAGAAAAGAAGATGGGGATAATGAATATACAAGCTGTAATTGTGTGGAGTGGATGGAGAATTGTTTTTCTGTTGATTTGAGAAGAATAATTTTCTTACCGGAGAAATTTCTGTTTCTTCTGTTGATGCCCTGAGGCTTTCCATTGCTAGTTGTGTGATCCAGATTTATGCCCCAAAAACCTAGCTACAGTACTTATGAAAAAAGAAGGAAAAAAAAATTATACAGTCTCCCGTCTCATTTTTAACTCCTTAGAACTGTTATCGGTAAATATAGTTATATTGATGAACTTTTTAAAAGGCTGCTTGTACACTCAGGAGCTATGGAAAAACCTCATGGCCCGTTGTAGGTCATTTTACACAATATGATTTATCCATAATTACTTGGACCAAAATAGGAAAAATCCCTGCCCATCATTTCTCATTCTATTTAAATATAAAATCACTCAATCAATCCCATGTACAAAAAGTATTACTCCCTTGCAATAGGGAACAATCGAACAACAACTGGCAATATCTGCATAGTGTTAGATGCGATGCTTGCAGCTGATTACTCCTTGGCCGCAAAGGCCAGACATTTCTCCTTGTTAAAATATTTGTCGGTTGTCCAGGTGTCTAGTTGTATCTGTGTGTATTACCTAGTTAGTGCTATTTAATCTGCTTTGTTTAGATTAGAGTTAAGAGTTTCCCTCTTGGATTCTAATTCTCCTATTGTCGACTTCTGTTGTGAGTCTGCGAGTCCCTCCCTTTTTTTTTTTTTTTTTTTTTTTTTAATTCTCTCTTAGATATAAATACAAGGCTGGCTGATCCCTAAAGACCATCCAAGCATTCAGTTCCTAAGAGTGCTTTCAACATGGTATTTGAGCCTCAATTCTGATCCCTCTCTTCCTGCTACAACACCCTCTCTCTCTTGGTTCTCTCTTTTTCTCACACCTTCTCTCTCTCGGTTCTCTCTGTCTCTTAAAAGGTAGCACTAATAAGGTGATCTTTTATGGATCTAGTTGCTGCCCTTCACCTTGACCTCGGTTACAAGGAGCTGTCCACCTTTACTTTTGAGTGGTTTTCTTCTTGTTTTTAGACCAAGATCTACCTCCATATTGAAGGTTGAGTCTTCTCTTATTGAAGATCCAATTATGGAATTATTGGAAAGCTTCTGTCATCATCTCCTTCTAGGTCGAAATGTTTTATTGCTGATTTTGTTGGACAGCAGATCAAGATTAATTTTGAGATCAGAATTCCTTCTCTGCAGTTTGAGATTCCTCTTTTCCAGGAAAAAATTTCCTACAAGTTTTCTGTAGATCGAGGTTTGTTCTGGTTTGATGTATGCTGGATCCGTTGGATGAGAATATTTTTCAGGGTTTATTTTAATTGGGGAAATCATTGTAATTTGATTTAATTTTATTTATTTCCATAAAAAAAGGGATGGACTTACCCTTTAGCAAGGAGTTTTTAGGCTAGTTAGGAGTTTTCTTTAATTAGGAATCTTCTCTAGTTAGGAGTCTTCTTTGATTATCATGTTTTTATTTAGTGTTTTTATTTAGCAATTAATTAGATTGTAAAGTCTATTTATAGGCATTTTTATCAATAAACGTATGATGTAGAATAGAATGGAGATTTGAGAAAAAGGGTTCTTGGGTGCCTAAGGGTAGAGCACTTTCTGCTCTCCCTCTCTTCCTCTCTCGGTTGGGCCGGCTCTCTCTCGGCTGGTTCCCTTCCCCACTGCTGTGGAAGCTTTCCTCCCCCTACTAATCTGAGGGTAGGTATTCTCTTCTCTAACCCTCTATTTCCCTTCTTTCTCTTAGATCCTCTTTCCCTTTCTAAACCCCTATTCTTCTTTTGATTTCGGTTACCCTTCTCGGCTATAGAAACCGATTCCCTGTTCTAGCGGTAATTACAGTCCCAAAGAAACCCATCGAACTCCTTCGTTTCCTTTTTGTTTCCCCTGCAACCTGGAGTGTGGGTTCCTCTCCCCAAGACGACTCAAACCCTTGAGCTTCATGACCCGAAATCCCTTCAGTCATGAGAACCCAAAACCTGCAACTACTCTGTTTTATCCATTACCACTAGATTTTGATTTCTGAAATACCCATGATTGTTGGTTGAGTCCTTGGTGAGATTCATTCCGATTCAGTGGCACTAGGTATTACAACTCTTGATCAGAAATTTCAGTTCGATTGAAGATCAAATCAGAGAGTTATATCAAACTTCCTAAATCTGGTTTACCATATGTTGGCTGGAGGTTGAAGACATCCAACCTCAAGTCACGATTTGTGCCTTTAATTGTTTTATTTTGTCACTTTCCCATATTGCCCCTCCCTTATTCCTTTATTCATGAGTTATCCTTTCTTTTATGCTAATACCCACACTGCCCTCATATATTTCAATAGAATTCCAATTTCATCCTTAGGCACTGTTTGTTCTTCAAGTTCTGATTATTTAATTGCCACTCATTGGTTCAAGCAAGGCTTATATTGTTGGGGTGGGCCCATAGCAGACCCGACAGGTTTTTCTTGACCCAGGTCTGCATCATGGTTCCTTTCCCGCAAAGTTTTTTCAGCAAGTCTTTGATCAACAGATCTTACTCTGCATACAGATTTTTTTTGCAGGCTTTCCTGGTCAGATTGAGATTCCTGATTGACCTTATTGATCATTACAGCAGCAACAATAACTCACGGTTGTAGTTAATTCTGTTTTTCACGAAACCTGGAGTATTTTCTGGTTACAGTCTATTCTAAACATATTTTCTGTTCTGAATATTTTGGTACATCACGCAAGCTCAATATTGCAGTTCTGATAAGCCTGATCTTTATTTTCTGATTCTGCATTCTTCTGGTTGGACATATATCTCTTGCAGCTTGCTTTGATCAGTTTACCTCTGACATATATCCCTTGCTACTATGTTAGAAGTCATTATAGTTTCTTCAGGGTTTGATGGACAGAATTGTAATGAGTACATTCCTTTTGTTGATACCTCCATCAAGTATGATTAGACCAATTGCCTAATTTGGTCTCGATCAACATATCTGACCATTGCTGGTCGAGGCTTCACATGACATCTCACTGGTACGACTGAGAAGTCCTCTACTGCTGGTACTACTCAAGATCGATGGATCTCTAATGATTCCTTTGTTATGTCCTTTCTCTTCAACTCTTTATTTCCAAATATTGCTCGAGGTTATCTTCTGTTGGACTTTGTCATTCAGATTTGGAAAACTACTAAGGAAACTTACTGTCAGTTAGGGAATGATGCCTAGGTGTATGAATTACGTAAGAAACTTCATGACACCACTCAGAAGGATCTGACTATTTCTCAGTTCTATGTTGAACTGCGAAGTTTTGCTAGAACTCAATTGATATGCTGATTTCCAGCGTATCAATGCAACCGATATTGCCTCCTACAAGAAACTTGTTAATAAGATACGGGTTTATGATTTTCTAGCTGGCTTGAACTTTGATTATGATCAGATTTGTATTCAAGTCCTCTACAACTCTCCTTTTCCCACTTTGGAACAGTCCTATACTTTGGTACACTGAAGAGAGCCATAGATCTGCCATACTTTGGGTCTCTTACTACTGATGTTCGACTTTACACAGTCTCCCGTTCCATCCCTACTATTAATGTACCTTTACACTCCAACGACAGTGCCAAAGAGGTAATTAAGTGTGAACATTGTGGCAAACCTTGGCACACTAAAGCTACGTGTTGGGAGTTTCATGAAAAACCGGCTGATTTTGAAGCCAAACGTGGTTGTGTCACTTTAAGAACAAGGCCAATCACACTGAGACAGTTGCCCTTACTACCAGTTCTAACATTGGTCTCTCTCCAGATGAACTACAGGCTTTCTGTCAGCTTCTCCAGGCTTATTCCATTGTGTTTGCATCTACTACTGCTCCTTCAGGTTCTAACGTTGGTAGTCATTATGTGTCGGTAGTTTCTGTCATTATGTATTGGTAGTCTCTAGCCTGTGGATCATTGACTCTGATGCAACTGACCACATGACTGGATCCTTTAGCCTATTTCATCAGCACTCTCCATCCTCAGGGAAAGACAAAGTTCGAGTGGCTAATGGGATTCTCTCCTTTGTCTCTGAAAAGGATTCTATTTGCTATTCCCCTTCTCTTACAGATTCTTTTGTTTTTCATATTCCTAACTTTACTACAAATCTACTTTCCATTAGTACCTTATTAGGGATTTAAATTGTAAAGGTACCTTTTTTTCCCAACCCATTGTGTTTTTTAGATTTGGTGACCGGGAAGACAATTGGATGTGGTAAGGTGCATTGTGGTTTTTATTTGCTCGGCGATGGTTCTCCTTCACCAGCATTACCTCTCCCAGTTCATCAGCTACACTCGGGCACTCGGCTTCTTTGAATCTTCATCAGTGACATTGTCGTTTAGGACATCCTCCCCTTGGAACTATCTCTTGTTTTTCTTCATTTAGTCACGCAATAGAATAAGGATGATTTTTTTTTTGTGTTGTTTGTATTTTGGCCAAACAAATTTGTTTTATTATTTCCCATTAAATAAGATAAGTGCATCTTCTTTCCACATGGTTTACTTTGGTGTACGGGGTTCTGCTCATGCCTCTATTTCTGATCATAGTTAATTTGTTATGTTTATTGACTACTACTCTTCTCCAACATGGTCCACACTCCATACTCAGTTTAATGCCACCCTTGAGATTTTATGAAGCAACAATGGCTGTGAATATCTTGAGGCAGAAATTCAGACCTATTTGATGGACTCAAGGATCATCTATCCAACTACCTGTGTTGACACCTCGGCCCAGAATGGGGTAGCCAAACAATAGAATTGTCATCTCTTGGAGGTGGCCCATCTCATGTTTGCCGGCCATGTTCCGTCTCAATATTGGAGTGCTGTCGTACTCATCACTCCCTATCTCATTAATTGTATGCCCACTCGCACGTTGGTGTCTCGTTCCCTGATTGATGTTCTGTTGGTTCTAGCTCTTTTGTTTTTCCTCCCATGATCTTTGGTTGTGTTTATTATGCTTGCGATCAGCAGTTTCCCAACAAGCTAGAACCCCGTGGCCTCTAATGTATATTTTTGGGATATTCGGCTACTTAGAAGGGCTACAAGTGTTACCATCCTCCCATGTGTCGTACCTTGGTGACCATGGATATTCTCTTCCATGAAATGCTTCCTTACTATTCATTGCCACCTCTTCAGGGGGAGTCTGTGCATAGTGAAGATGTGTCTGTTATTGAGATTCTTCCTATTCCGACTCTCCTTGAGGATACTCTAGCTTAGGGGGAACACCCGATTCCAGCTTAGGGGAGCATTCACCATTAGTACCACTAGTCTTAGTTTAGGAGAAACCTGAGCTACAGACACCAGTTCCGATCTAGGAGGACCCGTAGATGAATCTGGATTAGTCAACTCTTTTTTTTTTTTTTGGGTAAGTAGATGCTTTATTAACCCAAGGAAAGAGAACACAACAAGTTACCCAAAGAGGGAGCCAAAAGAGCACAAAAGCACCGAAAGAGAAACAAATAAGAAAAAAAAAAAGAGCCCTCTTTCGAAGGCCCCAAGGCCTTGGACAGCAATTAGCTCAGATTAGTCAACTCTTCTAGTTTATTAGAGAACTTGAAAGAAAAAGCAAGTTGAGACTACCACCACTACTGCATCTTCTATCATCCCGTTGCCATCCTTCAAGCCAGAGCAGCCTACACCATCTGGTAAGATCTCCTCTACTGACTACTGAGTTACCTATTACTGTCTGTAAAGGTACTAGGGCTTGTACTCAGCACCCCAGATCTCATGTTATTTCTTATGATTCTTTTTAGTACTTATCGTGTTTTTGTATCTTCCCTTTCCTTTATTAGTATTCTTTCCCTTTCCTTTATTAGTATTCCACAGAAGTGGTAAGAGGCTTGTGCAAATCTGAAGTGGAAAGAAGCTATGATGGAAGAGATGAAAGCTTTAAACAAGAATGATACATGGAATCTTGTTGCTCTTCCTCCAGGAAAGTGACCTGTTGACTGCAAATGAGTGTTTGTGGTGAAATAGAAAATTGATGGGATGGTAGACAGCAAAGCAAGGCTTATGGTTAAGGGCTTAACCCAGACATATGCAAGGTTCGAAATCTCTGGTTTCGACTACGTCTCGACCTAGCCAAAAACCAAGATTTTCGAGACCTCGGTCGAGATCTCGGCAAGACTCTGTGTTTTTTCCTCAAAGACAAACAATGCATCTCAGGGCTCAAATTTTAAGGCATGATATTCCAGGAAAACCCTATTTTAGCATACATAAACATATTTAAACCATAAAATTGTAAAAATAATCACACATTGTGGTTGTTTAGGTTTACACCCATGTTTTGATAGTATATGCTGAACCCTATTGTAAACCTAGGGTAATATTGGCTATTCAAGTCAATGTTACCCTAGTAGATCTTGTTTATGCAAAAATTCAAATTTTGGAAAAATTTCTTACCTTAAAAAGTTGAAATGGTGATGAAGCAACAATTTTCGCACTCGTACCAAGCTCCCTCAGCAATCTCGACCAATGATTTGCCAAAACACCATTGATTTGGCAGTATTTTTTGCTGGAAATGGGAGAAAGAAGAGAAAAATATGAGAGAAGATGAGACTCATCAAGTTTATGTATTTATAGTAAGTTTTGGGTCTTGGTCCAATCGAAAAAATTGAGTTGGACCGAAAACCAGCCGTGATGGTTGAGAACACCGAGGTTTCGAACAAAATTTGGTTGAAACCTGGTCTCATACTAGGTTTTGTCTACTCCACTTTGAGATATTAAAAAAAATTGAGATTTTGGCGAGATTTTAAACTATGGACATGTGGGATTGATTACCGTGAGACATTTGCTCCAACTGCCAAATTAAATACTGTTCGATTTCTATTATCATATGCTATTAATCTGGGACAAGATCCAACAACTTGATGTCAAGAATGCATTTGTACATGGGAAACTTGATGAAGAAGTATATCTGGACATTCCTCTAGGTTTTTCTTTTGATACAACTCATGGCAAACTCTGCAAATTGGAGCATACACTCTATGCATAGTTGTCAAGGTGTCGCCTAGGCACCGGGCGAGTCAGATAAAGCTAGGCGGTTGGTCAACTTATTGTACCACGCCTTGTTTTATTTGTTTATTTATTTTTTTAATTAATGCCTTTTTGTAGCATTTTTATTAGATGTATAAAATACATAATATACACTATAATGCATAGAATCATGCATATGTATTAAAAACAATAAAAATTGATATGCTAACCCCTCCAGTTGTATAAGTCTTTTTATTAAGATGTACGCCTTAGGTACCCCTTGGGTACGCCTTAGGACGCCTAGGCTCCCACGCACCTCTCCAACGCCTTGGGTCACCTTGGCTCCTTGACAACTATGACTCTGTGGTTGAACAAGGTTCAAAATATTGAGTCTCGAGGGTGTCTCGATCCTCTGAGAAACCGAGATTTTGGAAATTAATCTCGGTTGAGATCTCGGTGAGACACTGCACAAAAACCGCGAAGGCTTAAAATGTGTGTTTCGACCTTAAAATGACCATTTTAAGGCTTGATACTTCAAGGAAACCCTCTTTTATCATATATAAATATATTTAAATCATAAAACTGTATAAATAATCACACATGGTGGTTGTTTGGGTTTACACCTATGTTTGGCAGTGCCGATCTGAAGTTCAAATGTAAACCTAGGGTAATATTGGCTATTTTACATAATGTTACACTAATAAAATATTACAGAAGACCAAATGAGCCAGTACAATTATATTTTAGGAGAAGAATAAACATAATAACGCTTAATTAGTTAATTGTCATAGTAAAAAAAAAACAAAAGTAGTCAAGTAGACCATACAATCATAATTCATACATTAGGTCGAGACCAGTTAAGAACTGGTCGAAAAATGCCGAGAAATGGTCGAGAACTGGTTGAAAATATCTAGAAATGGTCGAGACTGGTTCAGACCAGTCGAGACCAGCTCGAGAACTGGTCGAGAGGGTCGAGACATAGTATCGAGGCGAGATTTAGTCTCGAGCCCCTCGAGATCTTCGAGAAATTTGAGATTTTGCCCAGATTTTGGACACTGGGGTTAAAACAATCTCTTCAAGTATGGTTTGGCAGGTTTCACAAGGCTATGATTTTAGCAAAGTACAAGCAGAGCAATGCTGACGATATTCTGTTCATTAAGCGATTTGGTGCATAGTTGTCTAGGTGAACCAACGAACCAAGGCGTTCGAGGCTTGATGAACGCCTAAGGCACCCGTCTAGGAGACCAAAGAGGCCTTTTTCCAAGGCTACGCCTTGACAACTGTGATCTGGTGACAAATTAGCTTTTCTCATAGTCTATGTTGATGACAAGATTCGAGGAGCCAGTTTCGAGACCGGTTTCGACCAGACTCGAAACCAAGTTGTATTGGGGTTTGACCTTGGTTTCGAGGCCCAAAATTGTTTTTTTTTTTTTTTTAAACTGATTTTCTCATGTAGTCTATTTTAACCTTTTTTATACCTATTTTTCACATTAATTGAAAAAAAGATATCCAAAATACTAACATGTGGTATGGACCCAAGTTTGCTAGTGTACGCTGAAGGTTGAATACTGAATGTTGTTGTTCCCTAGCAAACTAAGCTTTGTTGCCCTAACTATTAAGCATTAACATCATTTAACAATAATATAGGTATTAAACGTGAAAATATGTAATTAAAACAGTAAAAGCATTTATTTAATACATTTAAGTCTGGCAAATCAATTCCACATTAAGTTTTGTGGTGCATCTAATCCACGAGTAGTGTACACTGATGATGGCGATAACGATCCTCTGACTGCAGCACATATGTGTCCCACTACATAACTTGGGCCCGATTGCTTTGATCGTTAGCGACAGTCCACACATATACATTATCATTAGCTTAATGTAGGTATCCTAGTTGAGGGGAAGGCTGCCGAGTGAGCTAGTAGGTGGAGTGGGAGGAGGCATAGACATAGGACCCGGATATGAGAAGATTGAGTCGACAAATGATGACCCAACGCCTCAGTCACCTCTATGTTGATTGCTGGGGTAAGAAGAGCCTCCATACCCGCCTTCATACTCACCTCCATACCTACTTTATATCCACCTCCATACCCACTAGTGCCTCCAGCATACACTCCATATTCACCATATGTTGTCAAACCAATGCTCTCGACGCCACTGTCATCATGAAGTGCTGGACTTGGGCTCCGTGTGATGAAAGATAGTGCATTCCAATGCCTAGATCCTCTACTCTGAGAATTCTCCCCTAAATACATGGCTTCCATGGTGCCAAGCATGCTCAATATATTCATGAGATTCGTCTTATCTCCCTCATCCTCAAGTTTGAACTGTTGGCGTAATCCTCAACAGTAGCCTCTATTAGCACTAGGTCGTGATGCATGGTTGATATCTTGCATGGCATGATCAAACTGAGATTCCCTCGTGAATCTGACGGGATCCGACAATGACTCCTTTACTGACTCTGGCTTGTCAAATTGATCGGTTTCCTGGTGTAAGGATGTAAATCTTTCATCACTACCGACACTAGGTTCACCATCAGCATCATCATCACTACCACCCTGGGTGGCGAAAGGTGAATCTCTTGTGGAGCGCGACCAATCACCCTACTCATCATCGTCACCAGCCTAAAACGGATGCTCGGGCTGCACGTGGACTCTACCCTCTATAGCCATAAACTCATACACATCAGCTTGCAACTCACCAACAACCATAGATTTTGGCCAACCCTAGGCTCATTCAATAAAGGCTCACCATGATCCCTAATCCACTCATAAAGAGGATCTCTGTCATTTTCGTCCAATTGAAAGATCTTACTCAGCTCAATGGGGGTGGTATCTTGATTCATGCCTTAATCCATGTGCTCCTCTCTCAGTCTCATATTGTAGTGCACATACACTTAGTCATCAAGCCTCTTCGCACTCAACAGGTTTCATCGCTTCATGTGTATGAGTGAGACTGTGCTTTAGTTCCATTCATATCTAGTGGCAGAGCATGCTTGGGATAGCACCTTCACTGCTATTTTATGAATGTTGGGTAAGTACGACTCATATAGGATCCACCATTCAGTTGCAAAATGGTATAGAACATAAATGTTTGATGATGACAATTATACTACTTGCTTAAGCAGTAAAGGAGAGGTCAGATATAATTATAAGGCAAAGTGGCTGCTCGACTAGATAATGTCGCTGCCTGGCCACAGCTCCTAGTGGCATCCCTGAAGCTTTTGAGCTGGACCAACATCGATGGGTAATAGTATTAGCAGCAATACCATATTTATAAATTATAATGACAAGGTTCTGTCAATAGCAAACTAAATAAAGTAAAAGTCTTACTTCTGGATTTGCAATGGATTGAGATCTCAAGTCTGGCTCAAGCTTTGCCACCACTTCTTGCATTGCATCTATCAAATCTTGGCGCATTCCCAATATGTCTTTGTATTGATACTTGGATTCAGATAATATGCAGAAAATTGAAAAGTAATATGAATCAGTGAATTATCATCCCAAAATTTATCACTAGAAATGGTTGTCTGGGCTGCTTACCACCATAAGAACTAGACTGAGGCCACTCAAACACTCCTCTGAAGCAAACATGGACCTTAGTCCAGACTTCTTCATTTCAAAACTCTTCAGAGCAATGTAGTTTATAGCAAAACTTTGTCAACCCTGACCTCACCAAGTTTCCACCACACTTGCATCTCAGATTCTCAACATCTGCAATGCATATCCATGGTTATACACAAATGTGGTTACTTCCCTTACACTTTCCATAGCCTCTTTATGAGTTTTATCTCGCCTATGTCCTTCAACATCAAATCAATACAACGGGCTGCAATGGGTGTCCAAAAAAGCCAGTATTTTCAGTGGTTCATTAGCTTTTCTTTAGCTTTCTTGAAGTTACTACCATTGTCAGTAACCACCTATACCATACTCTCTACCCCTACTTTATTTACCACATGCTTTAACAGATCATATTTATACTTAGCATCATTTACATGCTTGGATGCATCAGTAAACTTCAAAAAAATGGTTCACCATCACAATTCACCCTGAAGTTGATGAGGGATTGTCTAGTGGGTCCCGTCCACCCATCAGACATTACAGTGACCCATATGCTTCCCAATGTGGCTTTAAACGATTCACATATTCTTCAACATCTTTCTTATGTTTAGGTAAGTAGGTATTGTACAACTCCTAAGTTGTGGGCCCTTTTACTCCCTAGACCTGCCCTACCTACCTCATCCAACATACTCTGATAATACGGCCTTACAGTGGCATTTGCTGGTATGCTTTTGTAGAACATCCACTTAGAGAGCATTTTATTGCTTTTCACATCAATGCAAAAATATTTGAGCTTATTCTGTGCCCGGTCTTGTTTGGAAAAAACAGAAGGGTCAGCAGCTGGGTCACGGGGTGGTGGTGCTAGTGCTCAACCCCTCACATTCTGAGTCCTCCTAAATGCTAACTCTGTCTCACCCCCACGTTTTGTCGTTGTCCTCCTCCCCTGTGGCTCTGCATCTGAGTCTACTGGTGCCTGTCTAGATGACCCAGCTCCTCTGGCCATTTGCAACATCTTTTGTCTTGGTCATATGCCATTCTGCTAGCTTTCTTGCTCTCTTCATCTATAGAGCCTTTGCCTGTGTCATATCTGGGTCATCTAAATCTGACTCTTCGCTATCATAATCTTGCTCCCCTAACTTTGGCATGCTATTCATAGATGCTTCTTCAAATTCATCCATTGCTGCTTCTTTTTATTTCTTTTATCTGTCACTTTTCATCATAGTTGCGAAGGGCTTCTTCACTTCGCTTGGTACATTGAGACAGCCGGTCACATCTCTGTTACCACCAGAAAGATGCCACTTCAATCTAGTGGCACCACCTGCCTTGATCTTCTTGGCGTTGTAATTACCTAACATTTCTAACCGCTAAAATCATTTTACTTTTCCTATATTGTGCTTCTTGCTGTGCTTGTCAATTTGTTTGTAATACAACTCCCATAGCCTTAGTCTCTTTAACTATAGTTGACAACATTTAGTCTTTGACAAATTATTGTTCTAGGGAATAACGTTTTATGTATTTCATCTTTGGATGATATTAAGTCATCCCAAACAGTTGTTATGTAGACAATTGTATAACATCTCAGAAGCATCAATAGGGACACTAGGGATTCTCTCTGATGTTAGTACAAACATGTAAGATATATTTCAAGATAGCATTTTTTTTTCTTTTCCTAAATCCAAGCCTTAATTTTACATAGAACTTAGTTGAATGATCATCTTGATCTAGTGATTCACGCACTTAAGTTATATCTACCTATTGATGATTGTTAAACTTCTGCCTTAATATCAACTTCAACTCAGGTTCCATACTAGACACAATTTTGATCCCTCGGTTTATCTATATTGATTTATTAATAATGTTTTCATTGGCGCTAATCCCATCTCGCGATTAGTGCCATCCAGCTTTCAAGCCGACTGCCTTTGAGTCTTTGGATTATTGTTGACTTGGTCCTTTTCCTTATCTCTTATTCCTTATGTAACTAGGAGACTAGTATTGTTATCTAACTAGGATTCCTTTTCATGTTGACTCATGGAATTCTTATCTCTTACGTAACTAGGACTCCATGTTATGTGGAGTCCTAGACTACTCCTATTTCCCTTATTTGAGTATTTATAAATAGTACTGTAAGGGAGGAGACCACACATCGATTCTCTCTCTCTCTCTCTCCTCATTCACTTCATCTTCTTCTCTATTTCTTTCTATTTTGTTATATAGTATCAGAGCGGGTGATCTGATCTACTGTTTTTGAGAGTCGTTTAAGGTTGTCTATTCTGGTGTGCAGTTGCTATTGCTGCCTTTGATCTGCTGCAAACTTCTACTGCAATATTGCTCTCTGATGATCTGTGGCTGTTCTTAAGTTCCTGCTGCTGCCATTGATACTATTCTTCTGCTGAGATCTGTTTTTCAGATCTAATCTGATCCTGAGATCTGATCTGCTGTTGTTCTCAAGTTCCTGCTGCTGCCATCAATACTATACTACTGTTGAGATCTGTTTCTCAGATCTGATTTCCTGCTCTACTATTTCTCATATCTTGCTGATATGCACTTCTGTTACTGTGAACATTAACCTGATCTGCTTCAAGTACCTAATCTGACCCCTTATTTTTCTATCAATCTTATATGTTATATGATCTGCTACTGCGATCTACTATTGTGATCTGTTACTGAGATCTGCAGCTGTGATTTGCTGAGATCTACTATATGATCTGCTGATGTGATCTAATGCTGAGTTTTGTTGAGATCTACTACTGTGATCTGCTGCTACTCTTTTGTACTCTGCTATTGCTCCCTGATGTGCAACTACTACTGCTGCTGGTTAATCTGTTTTGACATCTAATAATCTGTCCATCAATATCTACCTGTAATCAGTTTCTTCAGATATGGTTCATCTGGTTCTGCCGTCAAGGTTCTGCAACACTTCACTGTCATTAAACTGACATGGTTACTCTTTATCAGATCTGAGTTTTGGATTTGAATCTCTCCTTGAGTTCTGGTCTGATCTCAGATCTGAATCTGTTTATGGTCTATTATTTTCTGCATATCTGAATTTGGTTCTGGTTTACTGCTATCGAAATTTGTTATTGGCTGAATCTGTTACTGCTGTGCTGACTTTCTGGTTTTGAGAGAGTCCACCTCAATTATGACATCATCATATCTCTCATATTCACATTGGATCGCTCCCAAATTTTTATGACTTATCCTAGTTGTCATTAATTGCTTGGCTGCCATTTTTGGTCTACATCTGGTGACTAAATCTTTGACTTTTTAATGAATGTCAAAAATCCACTTGCATCATTGCCTTATTTCTAGTCGCACTAGGACTTCACCAACCGTTGGATGGTTTTGAAATTTGGGTGTCTTGTTCCTATTGATATATTTTACTTTATATCCTATAGTTTGAACTCTCCCGTTGTAATTTATCCACGTAGAATGTTCCACTTGAGGGGGAGAAAGTACATATATCTACTCAAGTACATGTCTTCTCATTACAGAGAGCCTAGCTTGCTACTATACTTCTCATTAACTACCTCTTTGTTCGTGGAAGAGCTTACTACTATTATCAGTTGCACAAGATGCAACACTATATGTGATGCTGAATTCTAACGTCTCTAGCAACCTATCTACTGCTATTATTACTACCTGCTTTACTTGGGAAGAACCTATGCTGATTAATGTTCGTGATTTGGTATTACTATCAGAAGTTTTCTTTATTCTCCCTAGCATCTCCGGCTATATATTGAATATCAGTGTTGTGGTTCATATCTGTTCCAAGCTGGACATGGGTGACTTATATGCTCCTGCTTGAGTGGCGCTAATCCCATCTCGGGATTAGTGCCATCCAACTATTTTTGAGTGTTTGGATTATTGTTGACATAGTCTTTTCCTTCTCGTATTGATTATGTAACTAGGAAACTATTATTATTGTCTAACTAGGATTTACTGTTTATCTAAGATTCTTTATCATGTTGACACATAAAATTCCTATCTCTTCTGTAACTAGAACTCCATGTTATGTTTAGCCCTAGACCTATCTTAACACACATCGATTCTCTCCCTCTCTCTCTCTCTCTCTCTCTCTCTCTCTCCATTTACTCTATCTTATTCTCTTCTCCTTCTCTCTTCCATTCTATTTTGTTACAGATTTGTAGCATTAACCACAGCAATTAATTCCATAGGGATTTAGTGTGGTTGTCCACAATAGGTGTTTCTCATGTATTCACTGGTATGATCATTTAATTCTATTAATAACAACTGTTAAAGAGTAATTCTGCAAGCTAGGGACTGTTTAGTCATTTATTATTTTCTTCGATAAATAAATAAAGGCTACATGATTGGGAGGAGTTAATCTCTCCCATCTTTCTCAACCTCTCCTCTTCTCTTCTCTCTTTCCTTTCTCCATTTCTGCTTCTCCTTGTTTTACTTTGTTACATGGTATCAGCAAAGGTTGATTGGAAAGTGCTTCCTTAATTGCCGTTTTGAGAGTTATTTAAGGTTATTCATTGTTGTGTGCAGCTGCCATTACTGCATCTTCTTTTCTTAATTTATGCTTTCTTAGTTTCTTTACTGTTTAGGCACCAGTTTACTTTTGAACTCCTTCAGGTCAGGTATCAATTTCTGTTTCTTGAAATTCCTACATATAGAAGGATTCTTCATTAACTAGTGGCCATTAGATTGCTCTTAAATTGTGTTATATTATTCTTCCTAGTAAATAGCACTTTTTACCTGCATATCAGTGATAGCAGATCCTCTGATGACCTGTTCTTAAATTTCTTCCAAATCTGGAATTTTATTGTTCCTGCAATTTCCCCCCCTCTTTTCTGGGTGTTATCTTTCCTGCGGCTGGTCTTCTGGTTCTCTGAATTGATTGATCTGAATATGAAGTTGGATCTTCTCTGTTCATTCTGGTTTGAATATCTCTATTTCTATTCGCTACTTTGAGCCCAACAGAATCGAGTTGATCTCTCATATCGGAACCTTTCATCCTGATATTTTGTGGGGTATTCAAAAACCAGGAGGCGACTGAGACTGTTGAATCTGAGTCGTGAAATACTATCTGATTTGTGAGTTTTAGTCAAAATTTCAAGTCTAGTTCTTCCTCTACCACCAGACCTCACTTGCAGAACTTTTCTCTACCTTAATCCGTGAGCTCTGGGTTTGTTATTGCTGGATTTAAGAGGGATATGAGTTGTGATTCCGTACCCGAAGTTTCAGATCAATTGGATTGCAGGAGAGAGTTCTCACTCGAATCCAATCTGGTTTCCGTTTACCATCTGAGTCATGAGCCCGAAGAATTCTTTTTGGTACTTAATAATATCTATTGTTGTGACAAAAACACCCTTTGCTTTCATACCATTATATGTTTTGTTCTATTTTGTCATTCTTTAAATTTAGCTCCTGATTTGTCATAGTTTCTGTCTTCTTACCAAAAGAGTCTTGAACAGTCCCTTTTTTTTTGTGAAGTTGAACCGTCCCAGATATTATGGAATTTCCAATACCCACATAATTTGAGTCTCTATTGTTTGTGATGGGCCCATAGAGACCCGTAACTGGGGTTTTGCGCCTGGAGTTGTATTAATATCAACATTGTGGTTTCTGGAATCCGAGGCTGCCAGAGTTATATTCGAGGCACTGAATGGCTTCTATTTAATTCTACTTCTATTGGTTGGAAGTCTTACTAGCGGGTTTATCTATTGTTGGTTTTTGTCTATTGCTGGTTCTATTGGCTGGTTGGCTGGCTTTTTTGCTACTGCTCTTTACAATGGTCTGGAAGATGCCCTGAGGTGTTTGGTAGTCTGTTGCAGGTCCTGCACTTGCTACTGATATCAAATCTGAATTTGTGATTCATTGTCCATTATTATTGGTCCTTCGGCTGTTGTGCTGTGTTGTTGGTGTTGGTGCTCTGATTTATTTCAAGATGGCTTATCTATGGTCTAATTTGCTGCTCCTGCTCCCTTCCTATACTATGGAACAGACGATTCTCTTTGTTCTCATCCCCTATGTTATTTGTCCACATGTTCTCCACATGAGGGAGAGATGAAGCTTATTATTATTATTATTATTGCTGAAACTCATTGAAGATAATTTGCATGTTGCTTGTCGAATGAAGCTTATTATTGCATTGAAGACTATTTGCCTGTTGTCCGTCGTCTGTCTATTGTCTGTCTTCTTGTGAAGATTATTATCTGCCTTCTTCTTGAAGATTATCTCTCTTCCTTTGCAAAGATTATTGCTTATGTATTCCTTCGAAAAGATTATTGCACAGGTCTTCCTTTGAGAAGATTATTGGTCGTGTCTCTCTCAGTAGAGATTTTTGCCTTGTCTTCCTTTCGTGGCGATTATTTGCTTGTCTTCCTTCGTGGAGAGTATGACTTGTCTTCCTTCGTGGATATTATTGCTTGTCTTCCTTTGTGAAAATTTGTCATTGTAGATTTCTTCTTTTCGAGCTTCATTTATTATCTGCATGGAGTTTTTTTGTTTGAAGATTTCAGGTTTCAAGCCTGCAGTGATGATTTATTCATTTTATCCTTTTCTAGGTCTTTATTGTTGCTGTTGCAATTGTTGTTGCTATCACAATTTTCTTGCATGCGGCTAGTGTTTTCTGCTGCTTATATTATTATATGGGTATATTTCTCTCTTTTACTGATATTGATGGCTGATCGGTTTATGTTTACTTTGTTGCTGCAACTGGAAGGTTATTTTTCATGCGGCTGGATTTCGGTGGTTCTTTTATTTGCTACTTGACTGGGGGTGGTTGGTTATTTCTGTAATGTTTGTTTAAAGCTGGAGCATAGTAGATAGATATGTTCCAGCTTAAGGGGGAGTGTTAAGAGTAATGCTGCAAGCTGGAGACAGTTTAGTCATTTATCGTTGGATTTACTTCTTCATTTCAATGGTAGGGATTGAGAGGAGTCAATCCCTCCCATCGTTCTCAACTTCTCCTCTTCTGTTCTCTCTTTCCTTCTTCTCCATTGCTGCTTCTCCTTGTTTTACTTTTTCACAACAATGATTTTTCAATACTCTTTCACATTATATAAATGCCATTTTTCTCCAAATTAATGGCTGAAATGGAGGCATTGTCTAAGCTTTGGCAATGTTATATTGCTTCAAAGTTGTGTGAGCACACATCTTAGCCAAAATGATCATTTCAAGCGTCAACCTTAAGCTATATAACGATGAGGATTGTGCTGAGTTCTCTCCAGCAAGGTTTCTTTTGTGGTTTTGGGTTTTGGTCTTCCCCTCCCTGGACTTTGGTTATGTTGGCTCTAAAGATATTTTCAGGACTTATTGGTGTTGTATATTTTTTAAGTGGGAATTTCCTGTATCTAATGTAGCAGTAAATACATAAGATACATCATTTCTCTCCAACTATCAGATCTGCCTTGGAATATTAATCTAGGTGCTTGTGTGATCCATTTAGATTTGATGTAGTGTGCAGGTTTCTTATGACTTTGTTTGTTTGAGAGGCCTGGCCTATAATCTGAACATTGCAAATATGTATTGGGGGAAAAGAGACGGTGCTGTATCAAGATTCCAGAGGTTTTCTTATAACAACCTTGTAGCATTACTGCATTAGCAAGAAGTGTGCTTATCTGCATCAATAAGCCGCAGATGCATAAACTGTTCTTTCATTAACCATATTGATTGTCTTGGACTACTGCCCATTTGGGAGACTTGGAATTTAACCAATGTAGCTTTGAGTGGGAGTCTTCTAGTTTTGCATTTTGCTTGATATTTATTTTATGCTATTACAAAGTAGGTTGTCAGCATTACTTCTGTCGGTGGGTTAATGCATAAACTGAGGTCCTTAATGCTAACATTATCATCTTTACCTCTTATTTTCTGATATTGTTCTTTCAGAGTATGAATAAGTGTTTTATTGAAATTTTTTATATTTTTTGAAATTTAAAGCTCCCAATGCTGTAACATACGAAGGACAAAATAATTGAAGGAAATCATTGCTAAAAACATCTCTGAAATATGCATGTTTTGCCCTTTTCATTTATCAAGCTGGTCCTTGGCTTTGTTTGATTCTTGGCTTCCTTCTCAGCCAAAGTGTCTTTGTCTTTTCTCATTTGCTGTCTGGCATGTCATAAGGATGCCTGTAAACAGTATTAGTTTGTAGGACATGTCTTGGTTGTGCAGTAACAGCGATCTTGTTCAGCAATGTCATGCGATTCTACATGTGGAATCTAATCATTTTCCCTCTAATATATTTGTTAAGTAGCTGCATCAGTTTCTCAGTTTGGTTTTATTTTCTTTGTGCTATTTCTGTGGAATTATTTCACCCTTAGTTGTGTCTATTAACCATTGGGTTTCTAGCTTCATGGTTTTTTGTAAAATCCTCCTTGTCTGGTAATTGTGCAGGCTGGCTTAAGACCTCTTAACGGGACAGAGCCTTTCCGTGCAGCAAATCACAATCCCCTCGGTTGGAGCAAGCCAAAGACGTTTCCTTCTATGAATGGTGCCTGGAAGAAGGGTACAAAGAAAACCAAAATTGTGCAATCTGCATGGTGTGAAATCTGCAGGATTGACTGTAACAGCAAGGATGTGTTGGACCAACACAAAATGGGAAAGAAGCACAAGAAAAACCTTGAGAAACTGGAACAACCAAGGAAGCCAGCCAGTGCTCCAGCAGCTACAGCGACCCTGGCAGAAAAGGATACTGGGAAAAAAGAAAACCCAGCAGCTGACAAGGGCAAGACAGTCGGAGGGCAACAGGGTAAAAAGAAGGGAGCGCCATCTTTGGAGTCCGAGGAGGATCTGGAGACAAAACGGAGGAAAGTAATGGAAGGTGGGGCAGCAGCTGATGCAGTGAGGGTATGCACAATATGCAATGTGGTCTGTAATAGCCAGACGGTCTTTGATTACCATCTGGCAGGGCAAAAGCATGCCAATTTGTTGAAGAAACAGGCAGCATCAGCTGGAACATAAAATCCTGGTCCTGGAATGCTCACTGCTGCCTAGAAGAAGAACTGCCCTGAAAGAAAGGGAAATAGGACTCATTATAATGTTGTTATCAGTATATAGTTCTTTTCTTTTTTTATTTTGGGGGATTTAATTAGGTTGTCTTGTTAGATTCTTTTATATTAGGCTCTTTTGGTGAAGGATAATGTAACTCAAGGCCCTCACTCCAAATACAATCCTATGAAGTATGAACCTCCCTTTTCATACAAAAGTGGTGCAGCTCCAGTAAAATTGGTAAAGAGACGGGGTTTGTTACATTATGAGGTCAGCTCCAGTGAATTTGAGAAAGAGACATGGGTGTGTTATGATGTAGATAGAGAGTCAAAAGTTAGTGCTGGATAAAAAAAACTTTTTTTCCTGGGATTGCTGCCAATTTTCTGGGGCTAAAGCTCGAGTAAAATTGGTAAAGAGACATGGGTTTGTTACATTAAGAGGTCCAGTTCCTGTGAATTTGAGAAAGAGATATGGGTGTGTTATGATGTAGATAGAGAGTCAAAAGTTAGTGCTGGATAAAAGAAACTTTTTTTTCTGGGATTGCTGCCGATTTTCTGGGGCTAAAGCTCGAGTAAAATTGGTAAAGAGACATGGGTTTGTTACATTAAGAGGTCCAGTTCCTGTGAATTTGAGAAAGAGACATGGGTGTGTTCCATTATATGATGTAGAGAGTCAAAAGTTACTGCTGGATAAAAACACTTTTTTTCCTCTGGGATTGCTGCCCATTTCCTGGGGTCGGTCTTACAAAACTTTTTCCTCCCCCCTCCACAAACCCCCCCCACCCCAACATGATGATACGGGAAGGAAAGAAAGGGCCAGAACCACGATTGAATCTCCTTCCGCTTAGTTAGCACGCGCCTGGCCTCCGACCAACCCCCCCCCAAAACCCTCTCTCTTTCTCTGGGGTTGGCCTCAAGCAAATTAAACGCTTTTAGAACTTTTCTTTTCGTTGATACTTTTTGTGGATTTAAATTTTAGACCAATAAACTGATTTATTCCATTGGCCAGAATATAGCAGCAGAGACCTTTAACAGAACAAAGAAATAGGTCTTCCTATGTACATGAAAGATTGGCCACAGGCTCACTCCAAATGAGAATTTGTTCCCACATCCTCCTTTCACATTATTTTGTCTCTTCTTTGTATCTGACATTCTTTCTCTTTCTTTCTCTTTCCTGACTAATGACTATGTTGGTCCTCCATTGATTATATCATTTCCAGTATATTTCATTATAGTGTGGGAGATTTCTCTACTCTAGTGTTGTGGGAAACCCTTCCAAGAGTAATAGTAACTTGATTATGTAGCCCAAAGGGAAAAAAAAATGTAGAATAAGAAAAGGGTTATAACTTGGTTATTTTGGGTGGTGAACCAGATTAATCATCCCATTTGAACAAGGACTGTTTCCTCTCCATTTCTATGTGCACTGTACGTTTGGTTCTGTTTCTGTACTATAGAAATGTTTCCGAGTCAAAAGTCGTGTTTTTTTTTTTTTTGGCTTCTAAGAAATAACCATCAACGGTTTGGAAACATTGAGGAAGAAGTATTTTTAATAAAAAAAAAGGTGCATATTAATATAAGGGGCACGGTATCCATCCAGGCCATAGATGTGTCCATTGACTGTTAGGGGGGAGGGGAGCAGAACACATTCCAAATTTCAAAGTTTAATTAATAAAATACCACTTTATATTTATATGCATCTCGTATATGTTCATGCATATATACCAATTCTCTATACATGACTGTGCACTCTCAACTTTGAGTAAGAGTAAATGATTTAGATTAAAACGACCATAAAAATGTATGGTTTAGATTTATTTAGTGATTTCTAAAAACGCCACAGACCTTTGTTATATGGACAACTAACAACCTTAAGTAAACATAAAACTCAATAGGAAGGCAAACAATAGAATTACTTATGATAATTTTACAAAATATAGTTCCAAAAGAAGAGAAAAACTACAGGAACAATTCAAAAGAACGTTACAAAATGCAGCAGTTTAAACAGATACAATCAAATAGTGAAAAAAAAAAGAGTAAAAAACACCAGGGGTTGTTGGGTTAGGGCCAATGTGGTCTTCGATACTTGGATTTAGAACCTTGCTTTCGAACATGGTCTTAGTAATCAATATCTGATCGAATGATTTTTATCAGAATCGGTCATGGTTGATACTGATCCGATACCGATTACCCTTTTCATTCCTAGTATTGTCGATGGTATCAGATCTGGGACAAGATGGGCTGATCCAATACCCTATTTTAATTTAAAAAATACTTTATACCACGTGTCGACCATCCAATCAATTGGATTGCCATGTGGCAATCATCCCCGGTTATCAATAATAAATAATATTTTTATTTTTATAATTAAAAAAATCGATCCAATAGCCAGATCAGAATGATGATACCGAAAAGGCGAAAAATATACTTTGAACCAGATCAGTTCGATACCCACTGACCGATCTGTATCGATATTGGATCTATTTCAGCATCAGCTATTCAATTCTGGTGTGTTAGTACTAGACATTGGGTATTCAATCAAATACACTCATGTATTTTTTTCAGTCATGTGTTTATACAGAAGTCTCAAAGCTTTATTTAGCTTTCTTGGTAAAATAAAGAAAAAACATTGGGTCGGGTACAAAATTTAAGCTCCATCCAATTTCAATTTCATGCAGAACTTGATGACTTTGTTTGGTTGCAAGAAAATGCAAATATTTAATGTAAAATAAAAAAAAATTTCAGAAAAATTGCTCCACATTTTACATTTTATACTTCAACATTACCCTTTGCAGGAGAAAACTTGTCATCTCCTTTGAAGAATTCTCTGAGATTAAAAAAAACCTACTTGGATATAAAATATTCGATGGAATGTCTCAGAGAAAATGGGATTCCTCCTTACTTTCTTAGAACTAGGAAAAGTAGAGAAACAGAAAAAGGTGGGCATGAATGGACAGGAAAGACGCAGAGAAAGAAGGATGCATGAATGGACAAAGAGGGTCAAGCACAGGACCGAAGCAACCTCGAAATCCATGCGGGACTGTAACGATGATGATGATGATGATGAAACTAACTATGAAAGTTGCAGACAGGCAAAGTTACTCTGTCTGATTCTCTCTATTAATCATAATGAAAAGTAACACACACACAAAGTAACTTTGTCTGATTCTTCCCTTTTCTCACCCTCTTCCACGATTCCCCTTCTCACTCTCTTCTCTATCTTTGTTCCAGGGAATGACTCTCTCTCTCTCTCTCTCTCTCTCTCTCTCTCTCTCTCTTCATGCCTAATCGTTCCAGGGAATGATTCTCACTTCACAGAGACCATGGTCATTGCTGCCGCTAGTTGTGGCCTTGGGAGAAGGGTTCACAGAGAGAGAGAGAGAGAGAGAGAGAGAGAGAGATGCAAAACCCTCTTCAGAAATCAATGGGTTACTGGTTCATTATCATCTTTTCTCAAAAAATGATTAAAAAAAAAAAAGCCAAAGACGAATTATTCTCAATAAAAGTGTTGAAACAAGGATTCTTGCAGATCTTAATTTGGGAAGATATTATTCCTACTCAGCAACAACTTAGATAAAATTTCACAAAAAAGAGATAATGAAGAGAAAAGGAAGGGCAAAAGAGAGAATGAAGAGAAAAGGAAGGGAAGAGAAGGAGGTGATTTAGAATCAATCATAAAAGCCGTAGTAGCACTTGGTACATTGGGTACCTGGAGAACCATAACAAAAAGATTAGGAATATTATCACAATCCGTTTATGGCCTGGCCTTTCTTTCATATATAGTTAGTTCTTCACATCCTCAAGCTTGAGAATCAGAGAAAACCTTGATCTCATTCACACTTATTTGCTGAGTTTTACTACCCATCATTAGAAAACAGCACAAGTGATCTTTGAATAACAACTCCATGAAACCCAACAAAGCTACTTAATTTGATCAATAACAAAACATACCATCCTTCTAAAAATATTAATTTTAATTAAGGAAGCAGGCTTTGG
This sequence comes from Protea cynaroides, assembly GCA_028583415.1. Classification (NCBI taxonomy): domain Eukaryota; kingdom Viridiplantae; phylum Streptophyta; class Magnoliopsida; order Proteales; family Proteaceae; genus Protea; species Protea cynaroides. The sequence continues at coordinate 61,642,798 of CM053268.1, read as the reverse complement.
TAGATGAAGTAGGCCAAAAGAAACACTAGGATTAAATTAATGCAGCCCATGATCTTCAAGTCCATATTTTCAAAACATCAAACATAATCCAAGTCACAAAGAAATGCCAGCCAAGTCACAGAAGGGCATTTAATGCTCTTTGAATTGTTTTGAACCTCGGCAATTCTCCCAAGCTCCAACTGCTAGTCATCCCCCCTCCCACGGCTAGTTTTTATATGTAATGTTAGTATATGGTATCAGATTTTGACAAACTACTTTGCGTGTAAGAGCAAGAGTTGATTGAATCATCTAATTTGTTGGGTGAGTGAGTCCCAATCCTTTGTAATACCATTGTACACTTCCACATTGATGATAAAAAAATTCTTTCAACTCTCTCTCTTTAATTTCTCTGTACTTGAGTTTGGTCTACATAAAAAAATGAATGCTTCCATAAAAGATGTAAAACATATGATAATTTACCATTAGTATGCTAGTGCCATCTTCATTTTCATTGTTTGAGGTCTTTTTTTTTTCTTTTTTTTTTTTTTTCTTTTTTTTTTAAACCTATTACTAAATCCTTGGATACCATATTCTCTCTTCATATGACACCATCTCGTGGAAGCATCTAAAAATCTAGACCATCCATTATGAAATGCAACACTTGTACAAGTGACAAGCAGTCAAACAGTAAAAGGACCATGATCAATTTGTCTCTAGAGTGCCTTTTAAATAACTTCGTCTGGTTGTAATCGGGTAAAAGACAGTGTCACTGGGTGTTCATGAATCATCATGCCTTTTAAATAGATAAAACTTCGTCTGGTTGCAATCGGGTACCAGACACTGTCACTGGGTGTTCATACTGTTACATCTTTCATCGATTCTATATATTTAATACCAAAACTACTCTCTACGATGCATGCTCAGGATGCATTTGTCACATCGATTACATGCATTTAAAACGACCCTTTAACTAACTTATCATCTCTTTTGAAATGTTGTAAATTTCTTGACAACCCTCCAGTAAAAGCAAACAACAGGTCTAAAAATATTGTGTGATTATCCGATTTGAATCATTTGATTGGAATTTTGTGTAAACAGGGATCATCAAATTAGTACTTCCTCTTGCTCATCACTAACTAATAATAATAATAATAATAATAATAATAATAAAATAAATAAAGTAAATAATTATAATTAAAAAATAATAATAAGGATAATTATTGGTGTCACAATCATTTTATTGTTACCATAGAACTGAGTTATCCATTTTAATTGTTTTTTCTATCTAAAATATTTGTTCGGCAGGAGGGTGTGTAATAATGGTCATAGTACTAGTATACATGGCTTTTATTGAATAAAGTAGTTATTCATGTATGCCAATACATGCATGGTTTGTATTTGGTTGAATTAGACTCTAAATTTAACATGTGATGCTATTATTTTAGACCATGTTCTCTCTGTCTTATGATTCGAATATATCATCTATCCATATGGCAGAATAAATTGATGTACATCTTTTTTGAGATTTTAAAAATTAACAAACCAGCCTTGATGATAAACACCTCCTGGGATGCTTTCATATACCATGCCAGAGCTTGGCAATCAAATTTTATGTGAACTTGGTCTACTTCACTCTAAACTTGTGAAAAGTTCTGTTAAATCCTTAACCATTAGGGTTGCAACAGGGCTGGATTGGGTTGGGTTTTTCAAATCTCTAACCCTAATCCTGACTATTTAAACTTAACCCTAACCCAGCCCAACCTTGTCAGGGTCAGAAAATGTACAACCCTATCCCTGACCCTGGTAGGGTTGGTCTAACCCTAACCTGCCCTAATTGACCTTGACAAGGCCTGGTTGGGCCGGATTAACCCTGATTAACCCTGATTCAGAAGGACATAAAAAGAGAAAAAAAGATCCTCATAGGTAAAAAGAGAAAAAAAAAAAAAGAGGATAAATGATATCAATCATACATTCATTTAAAATCCATTTGATCTTAGCTCAAATCGAAATCTCCCGTCGATCATTAAACATGCTTTTGATTGTCCATTACAACACTCATGGGAATCATAAATCTCTACCGATGAAAATATGAACAAGATTTATAGCCAAAACAGAAAGGAACTCTAAAAGATCAACAAATAAAATAGAAACAACAAAAATCAAACAATATACTCAATCTGTCAAAAGAACAACAGAAAGATTGAAAACACATAACTCAAAACAAAGTAAAATCTCCTTACAATTTTCTAATATATCAGCAAATGAAGTCGAAACAATAACAATCAAACTATAAAAAACATTTAACTCAAAACAGGAAAAACTTCTCAGGATATTTCGATTCTCACCTAATCTTTTTCGACAGTCGACTCTCAGTCTCTCAGACAATGTCTCAACGCCTCTTAAAGTCGGCAACGCTTCTCAGAGTATATTCATATAAATACAGGGTCGGACCGGGCCGGGCTCAACCCAGGGGGTCAACCCTAACCCAACCCAACCCAACCCTGCTAAGGTTGATAAAAAATTAAGCCATAACCCAGCCCTGTCAGGGTTCGGACCGGGTTTAGCCCTGCCAGGGTTCAGGGAGGACCTGCTGGGCGGGTTAGGGTTGTCAAGATAAAACTTACACCCCTATTAACCATGGGGCAAAATCAACCAATCGATTTTGGTTAAAATTTGAATACCAAAGAAAGAGGTCCAAGGCACATGGCCATATAATTGAATTTAGTAAAATTTGACAAATGATTATCCACATGGTTGCACCTATCCAAGTGCTAAATTAACCCTATCAAATCTTCATTTAACTTTTAATTATAAATATATAGGGAGAGAAAAATCCATTATATAATTGATCATAGAGATGAAATCATATTTGGAAAACTAAATTTAATTTGTGCAAGTCACCCTAGTCAAATTAAAAATTTATAAAATCAGGCCAAGAGTTGTGTGGACTTAATTAATAGAAAAAAAAATTACCAGACTTAGTCATTTTTTTTAATTGAAATCAATTAAACTTGACGAATCCAGTCACATTTTTAATATGGTCTAACCAAAATATTAAACCAGTTGAACCTATAAGAAAACTTCAGTCAAATCTCTCATTCTCCCTTTCCTTCTTCTAAACTCCAATATTTCCTAAACTGTCAGCGGCAACTAACCTTCATCCTGCAAGGCTACAATGTTCTCTTCTCCTTAGGGACTGCAAGTCTGCAACTCTCTCTCTCTCTCTCTCTCTCTCTCTCTCATGGAGTTGATTTGCTGATCCCTGACCATGCCAAGGCTGTAGTTGCAACTTGACTCCAATTTTCTCTATTTATGACCAATGATGGAATTATGTTGGGGCGCCCAACCTTGGCCTTTTACAATCACGGCCCACATTGTGAAAGGTTTCCCTTCTTTTCTCATTTTATTATTACTTCAATTAGTTTTATGCAACTTTTAGACTCCTACTTGGGAAAGTTTCATTTCTAGTAGGTTGGTTGCAAGGAGAATTAATTAAAGAGAAGGAAAGCGAAAATTTTTAACTTAAATAAAAAAAAAAAAAAAAAAAAAAAACTTATAGTTTTAACACAACAGACAATTACTATCATTCCCTTAGAGTTGCCTCATAATTACTCAAAAGTCCTCTGCTTAGAACTCCTTCTTTGATTCCCTCGTAATAAAGTAAACTTTTACATCTCTCTCTCCCCAGGTATATTTAAATTCCTAAACTAACCTTATATTGATTGGTTCTGTTAGGGATGAAAGCGTAAACAAGAGAAAAAAAATGAAGATTGAGCAAACACACAACACTAGGATTTACCGTGTTTCAACACCCAATCCGGAATGCCTACCTCCACCAGATAATCAGAAATTTTCTTATTCACCAAGAAAACTCTCCACCTCTCTCCACCTCACAAAGTGTTTCCCTTTGTGCTTACTTACCTAGGGTTTTTCCCATAGACAATATATAGGCTCCTTAAAAACCCTAACCCCACATAATTACATATTAATTATTGTACATGTAATGGACTCAAACCACAAATACAAATACAACTCTAATAACTATATAGACCCCACATAATACATGACACAATCCAACAAATCTCCACTTGGCTTAGATTCTGCAAACCACCTTGAAGAAGAACCCGTTGATGTCGATTTTGCAAACTCGTCTATTGTCTCTATCAAACCGCTACACCCAAACCGGTATAGCCCACACCCAGTCAGGGTGTCTCGCACAGATCACTGCCATACGATGTGATGTGACTCCACCTCTCCCACTACCATACCACCTACCTGAGAGATCATTTTTACTCACAGTTCTCTGCAACTCCAAATACATTGGGAACCTGAGCCCTTACCTCTGCACCTTCAGTGCAGACTTAGAGATCCAACTCCTCACTGCAACATACCAATCCTCTTTCATCCCATGGTGCAACATCAACTGACCATTATGTGCACCCTTTTGGGATTCAAACCTACCGTCAGATCCAAGGAAAAGCCTCCTCGATCAGACCAGATTCACCCTTTGTCCTCACTCAAAGCACTAAAAGCTCTTAGAGCATCACACCTGGGAGCCTCCACTGACACATGCAATAATGCATTGTCAGATGCAAAACTTGCAATTGGCCTCCCCCAGAAAAACCTGCACCATTTGTCACCGAAATAGGGCCAGCAACCAGATCACAATGTTCACAAGACGCCGCCATCTTCTGCGCACTGGCCTTCCCCTTGCAAAGGCTTTGACCTTCTGTGAGGACAATGGAAAAATAGGGGCTTACACCTTCCTTTGACAGAACACACATGCGATACTATAGAGGGTACTCCCATCGCAAACCTCACTGGTAACACCCCCTCGCTCTGGCAAAAAATTAATCCCATTTGAAATTTCAAATCCTCTAAGCCACTAAGATCTACTATCATTGCTGCAGATCGTGTAGATCTGGGCATATCTTCACTACCCACTGCTACACCCGTAGCTCCCACATGCAATGCCGACTGAGGAAACGATGTAGCCCCCTAATTTCCATAAAACCCACTTTTCTACCCAGGTCCGTTCGCCTGATCCTCCAAGGCCATTGCTTGACCCAATCTATAACCTTTAGAACCATCACGCAGAGTTCCCATCAAAATAGGTTCTGCCCTCCCTATCTGAATATCCAACGCCACCATGTAGTTTCCTTCATGACACTCTCCCTTACCAATGATCTCAGAAGCAAAAGAAACCTGACGCCTCAACCTTCCAGCCAACCTTCTGACCTATGATTCCCAAAGCCAAATTGGAATACTGGTCTTGGTGTCATCAAACCTCCCTACGATCTTCAACCATCAGCAGACAGCCCTGGCCCATCCTCCTTCAAGAACTCTTGAAACACCATCGGGTTCACAGCCATCGAGGCCGTTTCATGGAAGACACTTGAACACCTAATCCTGATCAAGATTAGAAGACACTCACAACCAGGAATTTTTTCATTCGTGATCTGAGGTGGGGCAATGACCCCCTAACCTTCCAGAACAACATGATCAACCCGACCCTCCCCTCATAGGGTTATCCATGCATTCCAAAGACCTCGGCAGGACCCTGCGAGCATGCATATTCACCGACATTGGCACCTTGACAGAGATCCCATGATCGGAACCACCAGACTTTTGGGTCTCCACCATCATTGCCCTCTTTGAGATACCATTCTAGCCAGATCACCACCGACACCCACCGAAGATCCATCATTAGAGAGGGTGACCGATGCCGTCAGACTCTTTGACGCCAGTGACCCCACCGTGAACTGCTCTATTACAAAACTCGACTGTAAATTCACAGCCCAAGCAAATCCACCATCGTGAATTGCTCTATTACAAACCTCGGCTACAAACTCACAACCCCAATAGATCCACTATCATGAACCCTTGGCCATGCGTCAGCACTGAGATCTCTTCCCCCGGTAGCCTCCAATGCTCCTTCTAGCTAAGAGCTACCATCGGAATGTGCCACATCACCCTCGGTGAACACACCAAGAACTCCTTCGTGGGACATCGTACAGACTCAAGTCCTGCCTCTATCACATGCGATAATACCGTTGCAAGACCATCAACTCACCTGTGGTTATTCCCTATCGGAGCTCTCACGCACCACCCCTCATCTTAGATGTGGTAAGCCCCCCACCCCCCCACAGCGAATACACGATCAAGGAGCAATCCGATCAAGCTTAAATCGACCCTCTACAAACTCGTACAGGCTCTGAACAATTCTACTGCCTTGTTCGACACCCAAAACCAGAGAGTAACCCTACTACCGTCCTACATGATCATCTGACCATCACCAATGACGTCGTTAATGTACCCGACGACAGCATCAGTCAATCCCTAGTAGAGGGATTACCAAACACCCCCCACTATCATCCCAGGCTTCTCTGTCTGCAACCCTAGGTTGAGTAATAGAGTTCACAAAAACCCTAAGATTCGTCCCCCACGACTGGTCAAGCAGAGTACCTCCGCTATTGGCACCTATCGACGGTTCCAACCCTAGGATTGCAAATTAGAGTTCCTCTTTCCTCATTGCGAAACCTCTTCTATCACCCTCCAGATCTGTTACGATCTGCTCGAACCTCTCTTTGATACCACTTGTTAGGGATGAAAGCGCAAACAAGAGAAAAAAATGAAGAACGAGCAAACACACAACACGAGAATTTACAGTGGTTTAGTACCCAATCCGGAATGCCTACCTCCACCCTAGAGAATTATAGAATTTCTTATTTATCAAGAAAACTCTACACCTCTTTCCACCTCACAAAGTGTTCCCTTTGCTCTCAGTTACTTAGGGTTTTCCCCATAGAGACAAAATATAGGCTACCTAGAAACCCTAACCCCACACAATTACAGATTAACCCTTGTACATGTAATAAATCCAAACTTAAATACAAATACAACTCTGATAACTGTATGTACCCCACATAATACAAGACACAACCAAACGAGTTCAACCAAATAGATGTGAATCAAACCCCACATAATACAAGACACAACCAAACGAGTTCAACCAAATAGATGTGAATCAAACCCTCTCTCTCTCTCTCTCTCTCTCTCTCTCTCTCTCTCTCCCCCCCTTCATAGTGTTCTAACTCTCTTGCTGGTCTATTTCTCTCTTTCCATCTCTCCGCTCTGACTCTCCCTCTGTTCTATTTCTTTCTCTCCCCTCGAGCTATGTCTCTCCCTCCGTGATCTCTGTCTTTTCCCAAAACTGTGTCTAAATGGCCGTGATGGTGATGGTCCATTTGAGTTTCCAATTTTCCAAGCCTTGCACTCTATCTTTTCCTCATATTCGAACTCTCAAACTGGATCGGATTTAGACATGGGACTAGTCATAGTTCCAAACTCCCACTCACATATGATATCTAAAGTGTATGTACTGTGTAGTAATTCTATCAGTGCAGATGTCATATGGTTCAATACCCAGACACTCTTACACTTAAAATTCCTTTTGAATCTCCACCATTTGAGGTCAGATCACCATCCACTAAGGGAGAAAAAAGGGTCTTGATTCAGATGAATGATGGATTCAAGAGGGGGAGGTGTTCAGGTTGAACCAATAAATAGATTGGTAATAAAGGAATTTTAAAACACCAAGTGTCACTGAAGATAAAAAGAGCTAGAAGTTTGGATTTTTAAAAAATTAAGAGAGGGGACTTTTGTTAAGTTTCCATATCAAAAGTTTGAACTAGTATGTGGAGGGACTCACATATATAAGGCACACAAGATTTTAGAATTAACCAACATGAGATTATTCCCAACACTCCCCCTCACATGTTGCCCTTTTTTGGTTGCCGTACACATGGCATGTGGTCTCTCTTATGGGTGACTATAAGGAGGAAACCTCGAGCTCTGATACCATGTTAAATTTCCATCTTAAAGTTTAAACTAGTACTAAGTGGAGGGACTCTCAAATATATAAGCCACCCAAGATTTTGGACTTAACCAATGTAGGATTATTCCCAATAACTTAGAGTAATTATGGGGTAAGTATAGGGGAGTGATACTAATTGCCCTATAAATCACCTAAATTTCTTACCATATTTAATAGTGAAACTAATAAGACGTAAATTTTATTTTACTTTTCAAAAGCAAGGGATTTGGATGCAAAGTGAAGTGTAAGGGTTCTTTTTTTTTTTTTTTTAGGTAAAAAGTGAAGTATAAGTTAACAACTAAAAATATAATGATTTGGAGTTAGTTACATAGTCATGTGTGTTAGGGAATCTATCCCACGTATCCTTGATATGGAATCCTTTTCAAATTCAAATGACCAAACAATGCTAAATCAAAACTAATATGTAAATCTAATCCCTAAAGACTAGCATAACAACTCCTAAAGTTTAGCGTAACCATTTGTTTCAAATTCAAAAGGCTCTTGCCTATCAATTATAATCTATATGTTACAAAAGTTGTCAATATATACAGCTCACCCCAAGAGGTGAGGTATAGAGAAAAATTATCTCAAAATATTGTTTCTCACATGGTATCAGATTATCAAGTTCGATCATCCAATACGTCTTCCGCCAATTCTTCTATCTCCATTCCTAATTTCCAGCAACATGTAAGTCTCAAACTCTCCTTGGACAACTAACTTCTGTAACACAAATTTACCATCTTCTTCATAGACAAGACCTCAATATATTGTTTCTCACATGGTTTCAGATGATCAAGTCCGATCATCTAATATGTCTTCCACCAATTCTTCTATCTCCATTCCTAATTTCCAGCAACATATAAATCTCAAACTCTCTCTGGACAATTACCTTCTTTGGAAAACACAGATTTACCCTCTTCTTCGTAGACAAGACATCATTGGCTTTATCAATGGGAGCAGTGTTTGTCCTCCTTCCACTATTACTACTAAAGGATCCACTACTCCTATTCCCAACTCCCAATGTTTCGACTGGGTTTGCAAAGACCAGTTGGTCTTGCATTGGATATTGGCTTCTATTACTTTGGATGTTCTTCTTCATGTCATGGGCTTAAACAATGTTGCTAAGGTATGGCTCGCTCTCCAATCTGCCTCTGGCTGTCTAACCATTACTAGTCTTCTTCGGCTTCATATGCAGCTCCAGAGCAGTACGAAATGTGACAAACCCATCGCTGCATACCTCAAAGAGGTCAAATACATCTTTGACCAATTGGTCGTCACCAATAAAGCTCCTTTTTATGCTGAGTTAAATGCCATTGTTTCCTGAAATCTCGATGGGAACTTATCGAATATTGTGGTTGCCTTGACAACAAAATCCAAACTTGTTCCCTTCCACAGTCTTGGTCGCCTCTTACTCAATCATGAGAAAGGTTGAAAACCGCTAACACAATGGTCAAAGCCAACTTCACTCAGGCTCATTCTTCCTCTATTGTTGAATCCTCAAATACGCCACAATGCAAGGTACCCCAACATACATTACCAATCTAGTACCCAATCTGGCTTCTTTACACAATAGCCTGGAGATGGTAGTAATGGCTCTAAGGGCAAAAAGAAGGAAAGTCGCCAGATTTGTACAAAGTTCAATCACACCACGAGCGGTTGCTATATTCGATTCACTCAAACTAACCAATCATCACCACCACCAATAGCACATTTGGCGGGTATACTACCAACACCAGGAATGCCTATGAAAAAGTGGTACCCTAGCACGATGGCAACCCATTACACTCATCTGGCTTGACATATCCTACTCAATCAATAAAGTTTGTCAATTTCTCCAATCCCCTACTGATGATCATTGGCAAGCCGTTATATGGATACTCCGGTACCTCAAAGAGACTTTCAATTGGGGCCTTCTCATTTCTCGCTCTTCGTCACAATGCTTAATGGCTTCCACGAATGCAGATTGGGTTGGTTGTGTCAATGATAGGAAATCCACATGTGGATTTGCAATTTTCATGGGCAATAATATCATCTCCTAGTCAGCGAGAAAACAACCTACAATTGCCTAGTCTTCCACAGAATCAGAATACCGAGCACTAGTAAATGTCACTACAGAACTTGTTTGGTTCAACTCCCTGCTCAAGAAATTAGGGGTGCCCCAGAACCAACTACTGGTGCTCTGATGTGACAAACTTGGGCAACATACTTAATGCTCAATCCACTTTTCCATGTCAGGACCAAACACATTGAAGTGGATTTTCATTTTGTGTGCGATCTCATGGCAAAAGATCTCCTACAGGTTACCTTTATCTCAACAAAAAATCAACTAGCCGATGTGCTAACCAAACCACTATCCACTAATAGTTTTTTGGGGATCCGAGACAAGCTGAAGCTCTGCGAGCGCCCCGCTTCCACTTGAGGGGGCTGTTAGGGAATCCATCCATGTATCATTGATGTGGAATCCATTTTAAATTCAAATGATGATTCAATGCTGAATCAAAACTGATCTGTAAATCTAATCCCTAAACAATAGCATAACATTTTGTTTCAAATTCAAATTCAAAAGGTATCGATTGTAATTTGTATAACATTGCCTATCAATTGTAATCTGCATGTTACAAGATTGTCAGTATATACAGCTCACCTCTTGAGGTGAGGCAAAGAACTTATCTCAGAATATTATTTCACAATGTGATATCATGTGCTGTAATCATTATAAAAGTTTCCTTTAAAACTTTAATAATTTCACTTCCATTCATTCCCTTTATTTTCCCTTGCAACCAATCACAGCCGTAGAGTTTTGTTTTATAGCAACACTTTGTTTCATGACCCTATTTTCAAAGTAGGTTTTGAACGTTCTACATTTCAGCTTTAGATATCTTTTTCTTCACATTAAGGTTTCACAAATTAGGTTTCAACTTTACAGTTTTAAGGTCACCTAGACTAGATTCTAATTCTTCCTAGCCATGTAATTGTAAAATGATGGTTATCTAGTAATATATTGTCCTAGTTCTTGCAATCCATGAGGGTGAGGCATCTAAGAGTAATCGTACTTCCTCCAAATGAATAAATGATGTTGTATGCTTTAAGCCCATTCGATTTTTCCATATTTTTTCAAAAATTTTACTAATTTACATATATTTAAAGTGTTTAAAAAATAATGTAAAACATGACTTACCAAGACTAAGCTTGACTCGTCCGAATCATCAGGCTTTGAAGAGGTGAAGAGGGCGAGTCAAGTTAGAAAACTGTTTTTCCAACTAAGGTTGAAATAAGGCAATTAACTAGGTGAATTATTCAACGTGTACACATTCCATGGTATATTTATGCAATGGTCAGATTGGTTGCCTTTGTTATTCGCATGATAGAAATGTAGTCCTCTAGACATATTCGCTATAAATAACTTTTTGCTTCATATTCTACTATTAGCATCATTCATTGTGAGTGCAAGCTAGATATATAGATCCTTGCCAGGGAGACTTCTATATATACCTAGACAGAACATTCACAACATTATTTTAAAACAAAATCGAAAACCCACCAAATATTAATATAAAGACAATCCATTAATGGTGTATTATCATCCTTATGAAAGAACAGTGCCAACCTCACAAAAATGACCTTACAATTTGTTCATTACTCTTTATGAAAACATTAGTTACCTTGTCAATAGGATGATTAAAATAAAAAATTATTGTTTAGAGGTAATTAGGTTATAAGATTCATTAGGTTCACAAAAGTTAACATTTTTGTTTTCAAACTTTGGGGAAGATTCTTTGGGAGTGAAGCATGAAAAGGTCATTGCGCGTGACTTTTAATGGGATGAGAGGGAAATTACAGGAATTTCAACATACATAAAGTGGGGGGTTTGTATTTTTTTTTTTTTTTTGATGGCGAGATGCTCTAAGGGGTAGACCAAAGAAACTTTCCCCTTGAATTTTTTAGCATATAAAAGTTAAAAAACCACGCTGCCTCAAATGTTCCTTCCTTTATGCATCACAAACCAACAAACCTGAAATGAAAATTGAGTGGAAAAAATCTGTAGATCCCTCAAGGCAACAAATGTAGCAGATAAAAAATAACCCAACAATCTAAACTCCATAATTGCAGAACTATAATGATTTGAATATTATAAAACAGATTTCTAGGCTTAACAATTCTGTCCTTCCTAGTCTTCTCCCACAACCTAAAACCCACGGCAATAACTTGGACAGCCGAAAGTTAATGATTCCAAGTCTACCGATAACTGAAGGAGGCAAATACAGGTCTTAAAAGCATGAAAAAAACGTGCTTAATGCATTTTGGGCCAGAAGAAAATAAGAGTTCTTCTTGCCCAAATAGAGTTTTGGGAGTTTCACCCTACCACTTTTAGGGTTCCCTTAAACATTAAAATCCCTTTTATATATCTTCTTTAATGAGGGTTGTCCAACAATGAATAAGATCTCGACTTATGGGCTCCAATAACATCGTACGTGCAGCACTTGCGCCAGTTGAGAGATGGTATCTATGCCATTTCTACTTTAAACATAGATGATAGAAATATTAGTATTTCTTTCCATGGTACCACAGAATTGATTCCAAAGCATTTTTAGAGGGTCAAGCACGTACGTACCGTTCTTTCTTTCTCATCTGCTACGCATGCCAGAAGGCACAATATCACCAAGCAATCCTTCGTCCGTCGTCGCTGGAGGCCGTTGGGTCGGCTCAAGCAGCACCTGGGATGAGTTTAGAGATTGAGATTGCCCAACTTCCCCTGAGACCTGGTGCAAATGGGTTAAATGAAGGGGTCCCCCTAATTGGAACTGCACCCTTGGAAAATAAAACTTGGAGGCTGAATCAGCAAACCGGGCTGCATGGGCAGCCTCATGAGGAATGACACCACCACGGGGGAAACCAACTGCATGGTGACAGTGCTGGCCTTCGTATGTTGTGATTACAGTGGAGGGATCTTCAGATGAGCGTTCCACTCTCTTTTTCACTGTACATTTGCTATTTGTACAGCGATAATAGCTCCTGTAAAATAAAGGAAATAAATTATGTTTAGAATTGTTTGAGGAGACCTAATCTTGGGAGTAAAATATCTAATATTTTGTCACCTGAGTTTGTGGGTTAACTCTGAAAGACGATTAAAAGTCCATAGGGTTATAAAGGTATTTCATTAAATCTATCTATATATGATTCTTCTCTAAATTTATAGAGATGGTATTCTCCGTAGCCGACAAGAGGCGTGAGAACAAGAAGTAGTGATTCTATTATCCATTAATAGTGAAGCAATTATCATCTCACACAATGGACATAGACATGAAATCTTGTCGAACCACATTGATTTTTATGTTGTGTGATTGTTTTTTTACTATTTCGCTATACTCGTCTGCATAGTTTTTAGGGTTCGATTTTTACAACTAACACATCATAATGACACCTACAGCCTCAACAAGCCACCTAATGACTCTCATCTCGTCTTTCGGTTCATCCACAACTGTCTTCTAGGTTCAACCAAAACCTTCTCACAGTCCCCCTGAGAAAATTATAATTGTTTAAGGAACCCCTCCCCTTTTTTCTTTAATAAATTTCTTCTTTTTCTTTTTCAATTTGGTCTCCTAATAGTCTTTGTTTATTGAGAATTTACCCAAAAGAATCACTGTAACTTGGATTGAGGTCCTCAATGTCACATATGATTCTAGTTATGTTTGACTAAATCTTAATTCAGCTTGACTTGATACTCATCTTTCGAGATGCCACTTTGAAGCTGTTGTATGATCTATATTTTACTTGCAACACAAACGGGTCGTCCATTTCTTTAATTAGGATACTTTGCGTTTAAACCTATAATGGTTATTTGTTAACAAAAGGGGAAAGAGAATATCTCTGAGAACATATCTGATTATTCATCAGTCACTTCATCATGTTAGAAAAATTAAAAAAATATATACATAAGGAATCATGAACAATATTATGTGACGAGAGAATAGGTACAAGTAGTAGAATGGGGAAGGGAGAAGAATTGCTACTTCCTCCTAAGTCTAAGAAAAATGTATGATGAAGTGCAAACACAATAAGAAGAAGAAGCCACAACTGTTATATATCAAGTGCAGCTATTTCACCAAAAAAGAAAAAAGAAAAAGAGGTGCAGCTTAAACTTATTATTGCAGAAAAATGAGAAAATGGAAAAACTATTATAGAAAGAAGTTTGCTGCTGATTAGTTAGGCATTTTCGGGGATAAATGAAAAAAAAAAAAGAAAAAAAGAGAGAGAATTCAAATTTAGTAATTAAAAGGGCAAACTAATTGCGCAATGAGAACCTACAAATGTGCAAGTTAATTAATTCATATGAGCACCCTCTTAAAAAGGGTCAAAACAAGGATTAAGAAAATAATACATTTGAATCACAAAATTTTATCCCTAAGGTTGGATGTCAAAGGTTGCAAATTTCAGTGAAAAACAAAGCAAATAAAAAAAAAATTCAATTAATACTAAACATAATTGTATAACTGACTCAAAGATGACCAAATATAGTACCCAAAATTTTCGACTAAAATCCTTTGGTTTTTGTGGGAAGTGTAATAACAGAAATAATTTAATTACTTTTTTTTGGTTATGTTAGTGGTCATTTCCTCTTGAAATATTTTACTTCAAACATTTTATGTCCAACTGGAAAGGTGAGTCCATGCAAACTCATATGGGTATTATCTGAAATCTTGTTCGTTTAGCTAAGAGAAAGGAACCACAGACCTAGGAAATGGGCTATTCTTGACAGCCTTCTGTCCATATTTCCTCCACCTGTAGCCATCTTCAAGATGATCAACTTCGCTCTTAGTCATGAATGCAAACCGTTGTTGTCGAATCCGCTTTTGCCCCTTCTTTCTAACTTTGCTCCTACAAAACATTTGCCTTACAACTATCAAATTATAAGTACAGTCAGAATGAAGAACCACAACATAATTTAGTGGGAAAAAGAAAAGAATTATTTTTTTTTATAATAAATTCATCTCCTAAAGTACCTATGTTATAAGAAAAAATAATCACTATGACAACTAAGAAAATCTAATTACTAATTTGAGTGTTACCTGGTCCTAATTAATGAAAGTATTTATGTCGTTTAATTATTGAGTTGGCTGAGTTTTAAAAAGCATAACAGAAATTGATTGTATAAGAATATAAATCAAATTATAAATGAATACATAAAACAAGTCAGATGATGAATTAAGAAGCAACACAAGACACAAAGATAAATATTTCAAAACGAAAGCTTACCCACATTTGAAATATTCTGATTTCCTAGAAATCCAATGACATAACTCTGAAGCGAATCAACTCAGAAGACAGAAAGAAAAGGAAGAACTAATAAATAAACGTGTACCATTGTAGGAAACCAATAAAGGAAAAATAATTGCATGAAGACAATTTTCTAAGGCACTACTACAACTAGCTAGGGATGTTTTGATAGTGAAGGAAGACTGGAAATATTAAATTTATTAGACTCATGTCATTTTCCTTTATTGTGAAAACAATCAGTAAATATTTTCAATTTCACATACTATACAAACTGAAAAAATTATATATGGACAGTCACAGACTCACATTGAACTCAGCAAATGACTTCAAAATGTGAACCCATACCCATTATACAAAATTTTAGTTACAGGTAAAATTAGACTAATTAAGTAATGAGGATTTCAATTTGAACAAGAAAGGTTAAAGCTGCAACTTTCGAGCTGAATTTCAATAGTTTTGCAAGACCCAGAATGGCGAAAGCCTCCTTGCTAGCACTAGAGAAATTGAGATGGACGACAGAAACGTGTGAGGATAAAATGGGCACAAAAAAAATTAAATTAACGAGGGAAATGAAAATTAAATTAACGCAAGTCCCGCCGCGACAACAGCTGGGCTTAAGAGTGGCGGCAAGAATAACCGAAAAACTGTCCTGATTTTACAGAATTTGCCCCTTCCTTGCTTGATAATATTCAAATTTCAGAGATCTTTTGAAGTTTCTAGACGAATTTATGGTTATATCACTATTAATTTCAATGGTTTAATTTCAACCTTTCTTCTTTTCTTTTTTTTTTCTTCAATTCAATTACGTAAAAAGGAAGCGAAGAAAAGGAAGAAAAAAAGTTGCCAGTGAAGGAACTACTTTATTATGATTATGCCACTCATTTGAAAGAATTTCAGTTTCATAAAACCACTCACGCTATCTCAGGGGGTTTTCCGTCAGATCCAGTCGACTTTTCCGGCGGTTCATCGCTCGAGCTTGAAGACACTGAAGGATTCGAAGGCGATGCATCATCAACACCACCAGAAGATTTATCGCCCGATACCGATCCCGATGGAACAACCGTACACGGCGGTTGAGAGTTCCAACAACCGCTCTGCTGTGAGTGTGAATCCAACTCGATCTGATCGAAGCTAGAGAAGCAACCACCGGTTTCTGGATCTTTAACTACTGTGTCTTGTTGAAGATTCCATCCGAATTCACTCAAAATACTGCTCTCTCGATCGCTACTGAACAAGTAATCGCTCTCCCAGCTTGAGTTCCCAGAGAATTCACTTGCTTGTTCAGGCTTACTTCCATCTTCCATCTCAAAGACAGAACTCCGGCGAAGATCCTCCTTTGATTTCAGAATTCCAATTTTTTGGCCATAATTCAGACGGATTTAAGCGAAGAAACAGCTCAGAGAGAACGGTAGAGAGAGCGGGAGAGGTTTAGGGTTTGGAGAAAAGTCTGCTGCTTTTCTCTACCATTAGAAGAAAGGACGCGTATTTTTTGAACTTTTTGAATGCTTTGCCCCCTCAATATATACAAGAGAGAGAAAGAGAGAAAGAGAGAAAGAGAGAGAGAGAGTAATCGCCGTCAACCTCCAACGTACGGAAGGTTGATATTTAACTAATATATTTTTTTCTTTTTTTCATTTCGTGTGTTATTGAGAACAACCAACAAAATACTCAAATTGAAGAAAGATTTCATCAGCACATACGTATACCTTTCCTGATATTTCATCATCGTTCATATTCAGTAAATCTATGATTTTAGATATTTGAATCCGATCCATTGATACGATTGATCAATATCCATATCGTTGTTGACAGTAGTCATTACCGATACCATATTTGACACCTTTATTTTTTATAATATTTTTTAATTTAATATCGACCACGTATAACTCTACGTGTCATTGTATGGATCCAGTGTTGGACTTTTAGGGTGATCCGGCGTTAAGATCATTTGTAGTGACTGCTACTAGCAGTAAGGATTCTGACTGCTCATGGTGCATGGGCATGTATCTGATGCACTATAAACGATACCCATTTCAATCTCACCGTTACTTGGTAGTCATTACAGAAAATTTAGGTTCAGTGACCGATACCCATTTCCATACCATGAACTAAAACCATAAATGGAACCATGGTCCATTAAGTGGTCCCACATCCATTGATAGTGATGGTGAATGGATGGAGTGCACATATACATGGAGGTCCAAATTGAAGTGCCTATGACGGACCGATGGTGCATATGTGCGCCAAGATTCCCATCCTTCCTCCCAATGATTCGGGAGGAGGGAGACGTTTCCGTTGGATGGCCGACAAGTGGGGTTAGGGTGAATCCGAACCTTTCATCCTAGCCAACGCCTCCTATCGGTTCAACTTGTCGGCTCAGTGTTGACTTGGATGAAGGACTCGGATTCACCCGAATCCTAAATGTCGGCCATCCATCCAGTCTGCCAACCCCCCTCCCAAATCTATTGGAGGAGAGGATTTGAATCCATGTACTCCATGGTGCGTAATTAATTAACAGCGGTTCCTATTTTCAAAACCTCCCTATCAGCAGGTTAGGGCTTAGGCGGCATACAAAGAAGAAGTGATTGTGTAGGTACTTCCTAGATGTAATGATTTTGTTATAATCACTTGTGATCCACTTGTGGTAATAAGAGGAATTAGGGATAGGCTTCATTTATTCCCCCCTACATCATACTATTAAAATTTCTGATAGTGTATGTTCAGTTAAGTTTCCATTGTATATGGTTGGCTTTCCACTGTATATGGTTGGCCACCTTAGCTTTTTTCTTTTTCATTTTTTTTTTTTTTTTTTTTTTTGGTGCTAAGAATCAGCATAACAAAAGATTAAAGAATGTACAAAATTAATGTACCCAAATGGAAAAAGAATATAATTTATAATTTTGTTATACAACATTATTGGTTGAATCAAATTTTTTTTTTTTTTACTAAAGATCAGCAAATGAATATATTAAAAATAAACGAATAAAGAATACGTACACTCAGCTTAACAGAGTAAAGCCAACGCTAAAAGCGAATAATGAAAGAACCCACCTTCGACATTGCCATCAACAAGAAACTCACAGAAAACGCCCTCGTAAAAGAAAAAAATAAAATAAATTGAAAACAAGACTGAGACATAACATCCCAGGATAATTGATTCCAAATCACCTAAGGCAAGCTCTAATTCAGCACCGAATTGTATCAATTTTTTTTTTTTTTTTTTGGCTACTAAGTAAAGTTTTTAAATCTTTAGGGCTACGGTTTTCTAAGTGGTAGGGTATTCTGTGCTCACTAATGAAAGAGGCGATAGTAGATTCATCAGTAGAGGGGAAGGGGAGGAGAGAGAAAAAGAGTGGAGTGCTAACGTACTTCAGCCTGCCTTGCCATTTGGAAAAACTTTTTCCAAATCTTTAAATGTTTTAATATTAGATTTTCTTCTGAATTTATATGTGGATCATGATTCATGACCTAGAGATATGAATCTAGTAAACTTGCATGTATTTGAGTTCTTAAGAATTTTTTAGAATGACAATGTACCAAAATGGTTTAATTCTCAAACCATGCACCTGATCTAAGCTTCAATTATTATTTTTTTTCTATTTATATATCTATCTCCTCAATGGGATTTTGACTACAAATACTTTAGAGTTATAAGGGGGAGACAGAATAATCGAATTCATAACCATCTAAGGTGCCTACATTTTTTTTTTTTTTTTTTTTTTTTGTGTGTGTACTTATCTTTCTCCCATTTGAATATTAAGGATGTTTTCCTCCTTTTTAATTTGCAAGTTCAATAAGAAAATAAATACAATGAGAAAGAACAAACATCAACCTTCTTTATTTTAAAAATATGGCATAAGGACTAATGGCCCACCTAAAATCACTTAAGATATATCTGAAAGTGAAAAGAATCTCAAGGTCAGAAAAATTATAAAAACCCACTATTTTATATAAATTATTATTAGATGTACTTGTTAATTAGTTGCCTAGAGATCAGGGAACCGAATCCCTCTCCTCCACGGTTCCCCGGCTCCCACCCCATCTAACCGTTAAAGGGGGTTGGAGTTTGAGCCGACTCACCCCTCCAACGGTTGGATGGGGTGGGAGCCAGGGAGCCGTGGAGGAGAGGATTTGGACGCAGACATTAGCATGCATGTCTTTCTCATGATAAGCAAAACACAAAATAATATTACCAGTTAGAACAATTTTGATAATATATTATTTATTAATTATGAGTCACATAAAATTATAAATAGATGTAAATATTAATATGGAATATCATTGAATATAATTAAGGATTCTTGAATCTACATTAAAAAAAAGTTTTTGAATTAAAGGAGAGAGAAAAATAAACATATAAGTTCATCATAAACATTTATGAGAATAAGTTATGGGTCATAAATAATAATCGTCTAATACCATTAGACATAAAGAAGTCTAATACCATTAGACATAAAGAAGTAATAACAGATTATCACAATAATGATAAACACCTTCTAATCTATTTGTAGATTTTAGATTATATCAATTTATTTTAAATATAAATAAATATCATAAATCATACCAAACAATTACTATGTCATAATGTATTATATAATTAATTATATAATACATACTAAAGAGTGCCCGAAAACTGAAAAGCCACTAATCTAAACAAAGTTGAGCTTCACCACTGCCCCTATATATTATATTTGCAGATAAACATGTTGGGAGTTAAGATGCCTACAACTTGTTCCACTTTCTCCAAAAATGTGGCATATCTTAAGCCACATAAATGAAAACCATATCAGAGATTATGAGTCAGTAAAATGTTCCTTTTAAAGAACTAAAAGTGTTAATCAATTTTTGTGGATTATATTGTAAGCTAGCTATATCTCCAATTGGGGTTAACCAAGCTTAACATTAGGGATGAAACAGCCAACTCAATTTTGTTCACTGTCAGACTGCTTGGAGCTTGCACTCCCACAAATGAGAAGAGTGATACAAGAACCCAACAGGGAGGGTATGAACGTCATTTCATAGTGGTTATGATGGACGTAGGGAAACACAGTCGGACAGAAAACTTTTTCTCATAAAATGATTAGATATAAGAGACTGGTGAGCTTAAGGTTAAATGGGTTGATTCTAACTAGTTTACCATTAACCTAGAGAAAAAGGAAAGTACAGGTTCAACCCAAGTTTCACTTAAAACTGTAAAAATTAAGAAATAAGAAGATTTCATTTGGGTAGTTGGTGAAACAGGTAGAAATTTGACCGCATGGAAATTCTGGATTTAGAGAGAGAAGGAAGTTTTGGGGGGGGTGAGCCCTAGTACAATGTAGAGAGACAGTTGGTGTGTAAGGGGGGGTTTTAGATTTTCTCCACAAGAGTGGTTTGGACTTTGAACTTTGAAAGTCGTTTTCTTTCTCGAAGAGTTGAGATTTCAGATTAGAGAGAGAGAGGGAGAGAGGGAGAGAGAGAGAGAGAGAGAGAGAGAGAGAGAGAGAGAGAGAGAGAGATGATGATGTGGGACCAGGGACTGATCCGATTCTCTTTTATGTACTGTAATGATATGCATGATATATACATATACATGGAATGTATGTACCACAATTAATAACTTGGCCTTCACGCAAGCATGTCATTTTCTTTGGAATTTAAAATTTCTCTTTCTATCATATCACGCATGATATTATCCCATAAGATAAGAAAAAATAAAAGACAAGTTGAAGATGAAGATCATGCAGAATAGGGTAAGCTACGGTAACCCCTGGTTGCACCATATTATCCTACTACTTCACTGTGTTAACGGTCAACCGTTATCTGGGTTAGTGATGATATAATTGTAGATTATCATCAGCCGTGAGATTGGAATCTTGTAGCAACCAATGAGAATAAGAGAAAAGGTATCTCATGCAAGCTTACGTACGTCCAGGATATCGTGAGCATGGGACTGCATGACATGGTATTTCTCTAGAGGACTCTTATTAATGATTATTAGTTACAAGGCATTCATATGATATATAAAAATACGTAAAAAATTTAAAATAAAAAAAAATAAAATCAATAAAGTAGGATACGATTCCGTAATCATCGATGGACGACCACACGAACAACCCTAAATTTAAATTAGGTTCTAATCACCTAAGTATGACATGTTGGATGGTTGGATGTGGACCCCACCAACTCCATCTACTTTGTGGACCCCACTGTAAGACGAGAGTATAATGACTGCTTTCTTTTCGGCTTTTGGTGGATATGAAAATTCATGGCTTGTTGTACTGTCTTGTTAATTTCTAACATTAGTTTGTAGGGGTATCAAATTATCAGGTATTGGTTTTGGTTTTCAAAAACTAATGACAAATAATTAAACAACTGATTGAAAAAAAAAAAAAAAAAAAAAACCCTCACAAAAATAGATAAAAGTTAAAAAAAATTTACAATATTTTTATATGAAAAACATGGAGCCAATAAGAGTGGCCATTAAGAGAAACAGATAAGGGATTGAAACTTTTTGGACCTATAACTAACTATTTATTGCGTGATTTTGTAGGTCAAAATCTTTACCACTGAATTGACTTTTTGACAGACATAATTGGTTGCCAGGAAAATTATCGATACACGAACATCCTCTCATATTCTTATTATTCATAAATGCATTCTCTCACTTCATTAATTCTCTCATTATCTTTATTTAGGAACTGTTTGTTCTTTTTCAATTTTAAAATAGGTTTACCAAACATCTATCATGACAAGTGTTAGAACAAACACCAAGAAATATGAAGAAAACAGAAAACAATTCAATTAAATGACACAATGATTTAATGTGGTTCATACACTAACACGATGTGCTATATCCACGAAAGAAAATAAAGATGATTCACTATGTAAATGAGGTAGTACAATGGGAATCTCTTAAGAACACGCTCTCTCAATCCTTTTTGAAATCCCTCTGTCAATCTTATGTTTGTGGCTAGGGTTACAAGACAAAAAAAAGAACATTATATATGTGTTTCAAATGGGTTGAACCGTTCCGCAGGGATTTCACCCCACCCAAAAGAGATCAGTGATGGGCTCCTACGCTCTGCTTCCATCACAGACCTCAGAAAAAGGGTCGCCACCAAATTTGACGGAGCGGGTCATGAATTCAAAGTTGCAAAGATTCTGATAAACCTTGAATGACACTGAGAGGGGGGGGGGGTGAATCAGTGTGAATAATTTCTCCCTTGAAATTTATTTTTTTGGCCTCGCATGATATTCACAAAATAACCCTGTCCCAAACACAATCGTATGTAAATCTACCTCACACCACTTGCTGGCTAGGTCT
Organism: Protea cynaroides; assembly: GCA_028583415.1. NCBI lineage: Eukaryota > Viridiplantae > Streptophyta > Magnoliopsida > Proteales > Proteaceae > Protea > Protea cynaroides. Next base: position 61,620,362 of record CM053268.1, on the reverse strand, counting down.
ACCGATTTGCACACCCATCCCGCAATTCATTCCACGTACTTCACAAAGCTCATAAATAAGCAAACCACAACACACAAAAAAATTACGTGGTTCACCACCACAGTGAGTGATGGCTAATCCACGGAGTAATGCCCAAGGCTGGGCTTCAATTTACTCAATACTCAACTTTTAGCCCTTTACAGACAAGGATGCTCACCCTAAATTTTCCCAAAGATAAACCGAGAGGGCGTAACAACGCGAATTCAGGCATAAAGCCGGTGTCCAAAGACCCACCGAACACACCACAACAGATACAATTTTGGGGCTTATAATGATGCCCTACAATTAAATCCCACCCTAGCAAGGCATTCAATATTTTTCTTCTCTTTTTTCTTTGCCTAATGCTAGCATACAATAGATTCCCATGTCCCATAGGCATTCAACATCATTATCCTACTTGAACATACAATAGATTGGTTCAATAAATAATAAAAGGGGATAAGAAAATCTCACAACCAATTTTTCGATAATTGACGATGTTCTTCTTCATCTGGTAGTCAAAAAAACCCTTGCCATATGCGATCAAGCTCTTCCAGCCTTCAAGAACACTTCAATGTATCGGCATTAGCATCAGCAGCAATGGAGAATGACTGTCTTCAAATCCCAAAGCAAGAAAAAAATCAAAAATAAGAGGTTTTTCCCCTTTTTCTTCAAAAAACTCCCCTTCTACGATTTTTCTTGCGGCCAGCGGTCTCTCTAAACATTCTCAATGGAAAGAGCATTAAAAACCTAGCTCGGTGCAACTTGGATCGTCGGATTTGGCCACCGGATGGCCAAGTTATGGCATAAACAAGTTCGGCCTCTGAAAAAATTCCAAATGGAATCTTTTAATTCCATATGGTGCGCCTGCGCTGCACCATAGCCGCGCCCGACGCCTCTCGATTGGCTGAAAAAGAATCATAAGTAATTAGCCGTCGGATTTCAATCAAAAGGGCGGGGATTGAACCGGATCCCTCGGATCCGGATAATCCGCGTCTCCGAAAAATCGGCTTAAGTTACGGACCGTAAGATCCGGATCTTGCCCGCTTTTATTTTGCGCATGCATTACACCTTATCACGGTTTTGTTTCCATGTAATGCGACGCATTATATTATATCTGCGCCGGACGAATCAGAATACTCGCGGAGTATCCGACGACTGTCATATATACACATAATCCGCTTCCATCCGGACCGTTCAAAAAGCATCAACCCTTCATAGCTTCATCCGGACCGCCGATATAAGATATTCTCCTTAGCAAAAAGACCAAAATACCCCGAGAACTTCAAAAATGGCCTCCGTAACTTTTTAAAAGTGTTAAAAATCTGCCAGAGACGATTTTCCGAGAGCTTTTCTCTCTCCGGAAAATCGTCGAACATGTGGTGTGCGTGCGGACTTGTGCGCGCGGCATGCGAGAAGACTTGCGGCGGGACAGGCCTTGCGGGCTGGCTCGCCTTGCGGGCTGGCTAGCTTCGTTGCCAAGGCAAGCCCTGGCCCGCCTTGCGGGCTGGCCGGCTTGCTGCCAAGGGCAAGGCAAGCCGGGCCCGCCTTCTGCGGCCGGGGCTGCCTTGTGGCCGGGCCTGGCCGTGCCACTTGGCTGGCTGGCCGTGGCCGGCTGCTTTCCGGGCTCTCGGGGCTGGCCCGTCTAGGTGGCATACCACGCAGGTGGGTCCCACCTTCTCTCTCCCGGGTCCCACTTTCTCTCTCCTCTTTCTCTCTCCTCTTTCTCTCTCCTCTAATTTTTCACCTCTTCCATGCTTCACAAGCACTGTAACAACGCCAGATTACACCGTGATCACTCCCATGTCGCCCCGAAAGGTCCGCAGACACTCTCTCTCATCAACCGGACCGGGTTGGCCCAATTTGCCAACAATTACAATATATAGGCCAACAATCTCCCCCTTTGGAATTGTTGGCAACTTACTCCGCAACTACTCAATCCATCGACATTTCTCCCCTTTGACAACAAGAACAAAGGGATTTCCCACATAGGAGTGCCCACCGCAGCTTTCCAATCCTATGGGTGCTCCAAAACATAAACATACCACAAAAACAAATACCAACAGACTCCCCCGAGTCCTACATAAGGAGAAAAAATATAGAACATGCAAACCCCGCTCCCCCTCACTCCAAGCTTCTCAATGCTTGGGAAAGATAGTCACTCCCAATTTCTCGTCTCAAGTAGTCAAACCGATCTCTAGGAAGTGGCTTTGTGAAGATATCTCGCAATCCGGCTTCCGCCGTTGGAATGAACTCTAACTGAACTTCTCCTTCCAAGACCTTCTCTCGCAGAAATGATATCGAATGGCTATGTGCTTCGCCCCGGAGTGCATAATCGGGATTTTTTGAGATATTGATAGCACTTGTGTTGTCACGGAACATAGAAATAGGCTTGTCCGACTCAATGCCTAGATCCTTCAACATTTGTTTCATCCACAAAACCCGTGTACAACAAGAGGTGGCTGCAATATATTCCGCGTCGCTGTAGATAATGAGACCGATTCCTGTTTCTTATCGTGCCAAGCTACTAAATTTCTGCCCGGATAGAAAGCACCCCCACTAGTGCTCTTCCTATCATCAACACAACCAGCCCAATCCGCATCCGAGTAGGATGACAAAACTAGATCCTTGCTTTTTGCATACCAAAGACCATACTCCATTGTCCCCTTCGTATATCCGAAGATCCTCTTCACAGACTACAACATGTGTTTCCTTCTCGGCCTCGCTTGAAATCTAGCTACCATGCATACGATCGAAGAATATCCGGTCTAGTAGCGGTCAAGTAGAGAAGACTTCCTATCATTGACCTGTACATAGTATTATCAACCGAGGGAGAGTCATCTTCTTTACTTAGCTTACAACTTGTCATCATTGGAGTGCTTATTGGTGTACGTCTTCCATTGTGAATTTCTTCAACATTTCCTTCACATATTTGGCCCGTGATAAAAAGAATCCATTCTTTAACCGGCTGATCTCAAGACCTAGAAAATAAGATAACTCTCCAATCATAGACATCTCAAACTCATCTTGCATTCTCTCGAGCAAAGTCTTGACATAGTTCATCCTTTTGGCCCGCAAAGATGATATCATCTACATATACAACCACAACTGTCCGATTTCCATCCATAGATTTAATATACTGATTGCTATCAACCAAACCTTTCTTGAAGCCCAACTTACAAAGATAAGTATCCAACGGAATACCATGCTCTTGGTGCTTGCTTCAACCCATACAATGCTTTCTTCAGTTTACACACAAGTGTAGGGTCCTCACTCGGTTGAAATCCTTCCGGTTGCTCTATATACACCTCTTCTTCCAAGTCACCATTCGGAAAAAGCTGACTTGACATCCATCCGATAAACCTTGAAGTTCTTGTGCACTGCAAAAGCAAGAAACATCCCCGATAGCTTCGAGTCTAGCCACAGAGAGCAAATGTTTCTTCAAAGTCAATTCCCTCAACTCTGAGCATATCCTTTGCAAACTAATCCGGCCTTGTTTCTTACAATTTTTCCATCTTCATTGAGCTTGTCCCTGTAGACCCATTTAGTACCAATAACATTCTTGTCTGTAGGCCTTGGCACCAATTCCCAAGTTTTGTTTTTCTCTATTTGATCCAGCTCTTCATTCATTGCCTTGAGCCAACTAGCATCTTCACATGCCTCTACAACTGATTTTGGTTCAATCTGTGATAGTAATGAAAACATTTGTTTTGGTTGTCTCACTTTTCTTGTTTGCATACCAGCCAGATGGATCACCAAGAATTAATTGATTTTTTTATTGTAACATTTATATGCTTTGCTTGAGGTAGAATAGCCAAGAAAAATCCCTTCATCTGCTCGATCATCAAACTTCCCTAGACCATGACTAGTGTTCTTGATATAGCACTTACTACCAAATACCTTGAAGTGCTTTGTTGTAGCCTTCTTGCCAAACCATAATTCATAGGGTGTCTTGTCTTCATGTGGCCTCAACATACATCTATTCTGAACATATATTGCTATGCCTTCGCTTCTCTCCGGAATTTATTCCCCATGTCATTTTCGGTTAACATAGTTGCGGCCATTTCCTGAACAGTTCTATTCTTTCTTTCTCGCAACACCATTTTGTTGTGGTGTTCTAGGAGCTGAAGTCCGTCTCTTAATGCCATTCTCGTAACAATAATCTGCAAAGTCAATCCGGTGTACTCTCCTCCCCGTCGGATCTCGGACACTTGATTTTCTTCCCTGTTTCATTTTCAACTTGAGTCTTGAAGATCTTGAATCTTGCCAAAGCTTCGACTTATGTTTTAGAAACATTACCCAAGTCATTCCGGAGTAGTCATCTATAAAAAGAATGAAGTACCTTTCTCCCGCAATGCTTTGTGTTCTCACCGGCCCACATAAATCTGTATGAATTATCTCCAATGGTTGAGTAGTGTGATATTTCTTAGGCTTGAATGATGCTCTAGTCCTGTTTCCCCTTCCGACAAGATGCACAAATATCATTGGAAGGCTTTTTCAATAAAGGAATATCTCTCACAAAGATTTTTGTTGGATATCTTGGACAGATTTTCAAAACCAATATGTCCCAATCTTCTATGCCATAGCCATGTTTCCTCTTCTTGACTCATCATACAATTCTCTTCAAACTCTTGAATGAGTATAAAGATTTCCCGAAGTTCTCTTTCCAGGTTGCCATCAATTTGCCATTGTCGGTTCTTCGAATCTCACATCCTTGATCACCGAAAAATTAATCTGTGGCCCTTATCACAAAGCCGACTAACACTCAATAGATTATGTTTCAAGCCCGAAACATAGAGAACCTCATGAGATTTTAACTTCCCATTGTTGAGACTAATGCCTCCTTTCCCAACAATCTTTGCACCAATATCATTACCAAACTTGACCGAGCCTCCTTCATACCGTTGAAATTTCGAAGCCTCTTACTATCTCCCCGTCATATGGCTTGAACATCCACTATCAAGAATCCGGGTGTAGAACTATTTTGAGCCTTGAGAGCGTCTGTACAACCAAAGAGCTATTTTTCGAACCCGGATCCTCTTATTTGATTTAGATATTTCATCTTGCTTCGTCTAGGGATCTTGCTTCTAACTCGTCATACTTGTCTCGTGAAGGTGGCATAGGGGGAAAGATGGTTCGCAGTTCCTTGCTATATGCCCAAAATTGTTACAGGTTATAGCATTCAACAAAATTTTCTTCAAGAGGGGCAAACCGATTTACGCTTTCAAATCGACTTGACTCGGATTGAACTTGCAAGTAGCTATTCGTGACCATAGGTATTGCATTTATAACAAGAACCATGAAAATAGGATTTTGACCTAGAAGGAGTTTCCATGTATCTCATCTGTCTCTGTGGTGCACTGGGATAGTTTTCTCTGTAGAGATTATCATACTCCATTCTCTTCCCTTGCCATGTATTTTGTCTTGGCCTTGTATAGTTAGTCTTGGGAAGAGAAATTTTGTTTCCACTTTGGCAATGAACTATTGGGTCCTTACCCTTTTCAATCTCCTTCACAAAAAGATATGGGCTCTTTTCCCTTTGAACTTGTAGTTTTTGATGTCCGTCCCTTTTTCAAAACCAAGGCCAAACTTAATGTGGGAAGGTCTTTGAGCATTGATGATCTGTCGCAGCTTGTTACTACTGGGATGCACCGGCGGACTTATTTACCTCTTCATGTTGAGATAAATTTTGTTGTCTCTCAACCTCTTCTTTTTCATACTCAGCCACTTTTGTCTTTAGAAGAGTAAAATCATTTTCAAATTCTTCAAATCGTTCAACCATAGGAAGTTGTTCTTCAAGTTGAACTTTCAGACTTGCATTCTCATTCAACACAATGGTGTATTCTACAGATGCCTGTTTAATCTGAGTATTGAGATTTTCTATTATCCTCTTGGACTCTTCATATTGAGATTTCAGATCTTGAATTATTTGCTTTTGCTTTTTAACTTCTTGAGAGGCAAGCTTGTTGTGTTTTCTTTCCTTCTTAAGCTCCTTCATGGTCGCAACAAGTTCTTCCTCAAAATTTATCTCACCCTCTTCATCACTGCTTGAGAAATTGTCTTCCTTATCATTCTCTTCATCACCACTTGAGATAGAATTCACAATTTTTTCTTTATCTGTGATCTTCTCTTGAGCTTCAATGTACACCATAAACAAAGCCTCGCTAGGCTCATCTTCAGAGATTTCATCAGTGTCATCATCCCAAGTTTCGTTGTTTTCTCTTAGAGATAAAACTCCTTTTCTGGACTTGTTTTTCTTGAAGTTATAATTTTTCTTTCCTTTCACCTTGCTTCTCGTCATCTTCATCATCATGACAAACTTACTCTTCATGGGGCATTTTGCGACAAAATGTCCAACCTTGCCACAGCTTGAAACATTTGAAAGGAAGCTTATTCTTGTATTTACTGTGCCCTTCTTTAATTTTCTAGTGAAATGAGCCGTGGCTTCATCTTCACTTTCTTCCTCATTTTTCTTTCGGAAATCTTCACTTCTTCATAGCCTTAAAAGCAACCCGCTTATCACCAGTGGTTCTGGATCAATCCTCATTTCAAAAGCTGTCAAAGCTCCATGAATTTCATCAATTGTAACCTGTTCCAAATCCTTGGTTTCTTCAAGTGCGATATACCTTTGACTCAAATTTTGGGGTGAGAGACCTCAAAATCTTCCGACAAACTATATGACCTTTCAAATCTTCACCAAGTCCTCTAATAGAGTTGACCACATCATTAACCATGTTCATGTATTGATCAATGGTCTCATCTTCATTCATCTTCGTATTCTCAAACCGACCCGAATGTCCGTGAACCTGACAGTCTTGATTTTCTTATCTCCTTCATATATGTTGATCGGTCCCGTCCCATACTTCCTTTCTTGTCTTGCAGTCCATGATTTTAGCCATTCACTATTTGTCAGTCCCCCTTGAATGGCATTGAGAGCTTTTCTATTGTTCTCAAAATTCTTTTTATCTACAACCTGTGGGAGCATTTGTATCATGTGGAGTGTAGCTATTCTCTACGTAAGCCCAAACATCATAACCAAGAGATCCTACATAGACCTCCATTCATCTTTTCCAAAAGACAAAATCCGGTCCCATCAAACAAGGGAGGCTTGTTTGAACCTTCTCCCGGTGCCATATATTATATTCGATCTTCTCGCTTGCCGAATGCTGCCACCGAGCCCGGTGCTCGATACCAATTGATAAACCTTGAATGACACCGAGAGGGGGGTGAATCGGTGTGAATAATTTCTCCCTTGAAATTTCTTTGCCGCCCAATGATATTCACAAAATAACCTGTCCCAAACACAATCGTATGCAAATCTACCTCACACCACTCGGGCTAGGTCTACCGATTTGCACACCCATCCCCGCAATTCATTCCACGTACTTCACAAAGCTCATAAATAAGCAAACCACAACACACAAAAATTACGTGGTTCACCACCACAAGTGAGTGATGGCTAATCCACCCGAGTAATGCCCAATGGGCTTCAGATTTACTCAATACTCAACTTTTAGCCCTTTACAGACAAGGATGCTCACCCTAAATTTTCCCAAAGATAAACCGAGAGGGCGTAATAACGCTTGAATTCAGCATAAAGCCGTTGTCCAAGACCCACCGAACACACCACAACAGATACAATTTTTGGGGCTTATAATGATGCCCTACAATTAAATCCCACCCTAGCAAGGCATTCAATATTTTTTCTTCTTTTCCTTTGCCTAATGCTAGCATACAATAGATTCCCATGTCCCATAGGCATTCAACATCATTATCCCACTTCAACATACAATAGATTGGTTCAATAAATAATAAAAAGGGATAAGAAAATCTCACAAACCAATTTTTCCGATAATTGACGATGTTCTTCTTCATCCTGGAGTCAAAAAACCCCTCGCCATATGCGATCAAGCTCTTCCAAATTCCTTCAAGAACACTTCAATGTATCGCATTAGCATCAGAAGAATGGAGAATGACTGTCTTCAAATCCCAAAGCAAGAAAAAATCAAAAATAAGAGGTTTTTCCCTTTTTCTACAAAAACTCCCCTTCTACGATTTTTCTTGCGGCCAGCAGTCTCTAAACATTCTCAATGGAAAGAGCATTAAAAAATCCAGCTCGGTGCAACTTGGATCGTCGGATTTGGCCACCGGGATGGCCAAGTTATGGCATAAACAAGTTCGGGCCTCCGAAAAATTCCAAATGGAATCTTTAATTCCATATGGTGCGCCCTCAAGGCTGCACCATAGCCGCGCCCCCGACGCCCCTCGATTGGCTGAAAAAGAATCATAAGTAATTAGCCGTCGGATTTCAATCAAAAAAGGCGTGGATCGAACCGCATCCCTCGGATCTCGGATAATCCGCGCCTCCGAAAAATCGGCTTAAGTTACGCCCGTAAGATCCGGATCTTGCCCGCTTTTATTTTGCGCATGCATTACACCTTATCACGCTTTGTTTCCATGTAACGCGACGCATTATATTATATCGCGCCGGACGAACCGAATACTCGGCGGGAGTATCTCGACGATCCGCCATATATACACATAATCCGCTTCCATCCGACCGTTCAAAAAGCATCAACCCTTCATAGCTTCATCTGACCCGATATAAGATATTCTCCTTAGCAAAAAGACCAAAATACCCCGAGAACTTCAAAAATGGCCCTCGGAACTTTTTTAAAAGTGTTAATTCGCTAAGAGACGATTTTCCCAGAGCTTGCTCTCTCCGGAAAATCGCCGAACATGTGGTGTGCGGACTTGTGCGCGCGGCATGCGAGAAGACTTGCGGCGGGACAGCCTTGCGGGCTGGCTAGCTTGCCGCCAAGGCAAGCCCGGCCCGCCTTGCGGGCCGGGCCGGGCTTGCCGGCAAGGCAAGCCCCGGCCCGCCCCTGCGGGCCGGGCCGCCTTGCGGGCCGGCCGGGCCGTGCCACTTGGCTGGCCCGGCCTGGCCGGGCTGCTCGGCTGGCTGGCCCGTCTAGGTGGCATACCACGCAGGTGGGTCCCACCTTCTCTCTCCCGGGTCCCACTTTCTCTCCTCCTCTTCTCTCCTCTTCTCTCTCCTCTAATTTTTTCACCTCTTCCATGCTTCACAAGACTGTGAATAACGCCTCAGATACCCGTATCACTCCCATGTCGCCCGAAAGGTCCGCAGACACTCTCTCTCATCAA